>JAYESA010000007.1:179942473-180319973 GCA_036927795.1 Iris macrosiphon | reverse complement strand
ATATATATATATATTATATATATATATATATATATATATATATATATATATACATATATATATATACATATGTATTATATAAATAATAATAATAAAAGAAAAAAAATGCAGAAGTATAAATACATATATATATATATATACTGTATATACAGTATTTATTATTATTAATATATAATTAATACTAAATACATATAATTATATATTAATATATATCTATATATTAATATATATAAATATATACATATATATACATATATATATATATACATATATACATGCATATAGATTTATTAGGTATTTACGTATAATACATGTATATTATACCTGACAGGTCGACAGAGGGGGCCCACAGCTCGTCGCCGGCGGGAGGACGGCGGAGGAGGAGGCGGCGGCAGGCCGGCCGGAGGAGCGGCTGCAACAGCAACTGCTGTCAGTAGCAACAGCAACTGCTGTCAGTAGCAACAGCAGCAGCAGCAGCTTGTGGAGGCTACGGCGGCCGTGGCGGTGGCGGAGGTGGTGGTGTAGGCGGTCGGTTCGGTGGAGGGGGTCAAGGCGAGCAGTCTGGTGGTGGTGGCGGAGGTCAGGGGTGGCGGTGGTGGTGGCTGGAGGCGGTCGGGATGGGGGAGGCTGTGTAGTCGAGGGGAGGGGCCGGGGCACTGCAGGCGAGCTGCCGGCGTCGGTGGTGGTCGGAGGCCAGGGGTGGTGGGTCAGTCTGGCGGAGGGGGTCAGGGCGAGGCGAGTGGGGGTGGCGGCGGTAGTTCACGACGGCGGTAGGCGGTGCTGGGGGAGGTCGGGAGTGATGGTGGTGCTGTGTGTTGGTGGTCGGGTGGGTTGCTGTGGAGGTCCAGGGCGGCGGAGGCGGTGGCCGGAGGGGGGGTGGCGGTGGTCGGAGGGAAGGGGAGGGAAGTGGCGAGCCTGTCGGCGGAGTATGGTGGCCGGAGGTGGGCTGAGGGTGGTGGTGTAGGGTTTAGGGAATGGGGGTAGTCGGGTTTTTATAGGGTTAAGGGGATGGCATGGGTAGTAAATAGGTGGAAGTTTAGGGGCATTTAGGTAATTTGGGTTTTTAGGATATTTTGGCAGCCATTTTAGATATTTTGTGGGTCCCACTTGACACGTGTACGGTCCATGTTCACCAGCCAATGAGGTGATGCCACCTCATACTGAAAATTTGCATAAAAACCCCTAAAATTTCATAAATTACAAATAGGTCCTAAAATTGGTATTTTACGTAATTACGTAATTTGTCTGATAAAATACCTTGTTTCCAGAAAATACTAAAATGCTCAGAATTGAGAGGGAAAAGTTGTGGGAGGGTCCTGAGGGGGTGGGGGTGAGTCTGGACAGGGGCAGGGTCTGGTTCTTTGGGTGATACGGGTCACCGTATTTATTATTTAATAAATACTGCGCACGGTGTTCTCTAATTATTTAGAGGCAGGTAGGGTCATAATTTTACTACGGTATCAATATACTAATTGTAGTATATTTCAAGTAGAATATTATCGTATTTTTGTTTGGGTAAAACAGGTGCAGGTTGGGCCTCAAATCCCTAGGGGTACAGAGATGGGTAAAGAGCAAAAAATTAAATAGGAAATAAATACGGACGTTTGTAACGATATTTGTGCGTCTCAAACGAGGCTCAAAATAAAGCATCTGGGAGTTGCACAAAATTCAGGAAAATAGTCTAACATGTCTAGGGCAGGTATGTAAATTTTGTTTGGGAATAACATCTAGTGTAATGTCCTAAATAATTGTGTGAGGGACATGTGCACAAATCAATAGGATATGTAAACAAAATAAATTTTAAAAAGTTGCAATAATTCTACTTAGCTAAAAATAATCCTAAATTACTGAAATCTGGTCGAGGGAGTTTACAAAATTAAAAAGAGCTAAAAACAATTAAAGTATTAAAATAATCAAAGGAAAAAAATGTTGGTCTCAGTCAACATCCACCATTGGAATCTTAAAATTGATCATTGATGCAAACATAAATTATCATACTTTGAATATTCACCGTTGGAAGAATTTTCTATCTCTCTTAGGCTTCGATAATTAGAAACAAGTGATCTAATTAGCTTTAATTACTAAATAATCCAAGACAAGCGCTGAAGATTTAATCTAGTAATTTCTTAAAGAACGAAGAGATCGATAAAGCAAAACAACACAAGCACAAGCGGTTGCATTTAATTTTGTCAAAAATATTTCTCCTAAGATCTAATAAAATAAAGCAGTTCATTAAATCTTGGTTGCTTCACAAATTAGAAAAATTAAACAATTACGGATTTGATGTCTAATTTAGCAGTAGATCGAAATAGATAATAGACTAGTAGGCCTCCTAGTAATTAAACAAAACAATCATGAAAGTAGGCATAGAAAAATATTCAGTACTCAAAGCATAAATCAAACATATAAAATAATTTAGATCTCACAAATTTATTGATTTCAAGGCTTCTGTTTTCTTCGACCAACAAGACTTTTAGCTCCGCACGTTCATGAAAACTTCAAAAGAATATTGGAGAAGAGGAAGAAGAGTTGTGTGTTGTTCTCTATTTTCTCCTGATCTCTACCCCTTTTATACACTCTAAATTAGTTGTTTGAAGATCATAATATCTTCCCATAAATCCTCTAAGAGTTACAACAACCCAAACAATAAAATAAAATCTTTGAACAAGTTTGAAAATGGTTAATTCAGCTCCACTTTTCGTGCATAGCATAGTTGACTCAACTTCAAGCCTGCTTTGGTCCATGATGCAGCCAGAATATTGGAAAACTCAAAATAACCACGTGCTCTAATCCTCTGAGCTACAGGCCCCACAAAATTGTACCTCTATCACTTAGCTTTCGGAATCAATTTGGATCAGCTCAATTGGACTTCGGATGAGCAAGTTATGACCATTTTTCTACAAGATGTCAAAACTATACCGAATTGATAATTAGCTCTATTTTGCATTTAGTGACTCCAATTGCATCCTAGATCAAAATATAAAAATAATGAGTATCTTTAGACATCAAATGAGCATAAAGGAGTATACATTAAGGAATAAAAATATAACCTTTTATTTTCTCATCAAATATCCCCATACTTAACCTTTGCTCGTCCTCGGGTGAAACTCTAATTTATTTTTCCAAAAAGAAATCAAGGTTGCAATGTCATAAATAAAAAATAACCAAGCTATTCAAAACTCATAACATATCATGAACATATATTCTTAAATAACTTCTAATTACTTAGTAGGTATTTTTACTTGAAAATGGAGTAAACTAAATAGGCAGACCCTCACGGAAATAAACACTCAACTCTCATGTATTTGAAGTTATATATTTCATTCAAATTCATTCCAGAATAAATGATCTACTATAAGCTTGCATATCTTCTCATTCTCCACCACTGGGATTACATGCATAACATAAATCGTAAGGACTTTTCATGGGTTGTAACGTGGCTTAGGATTAAGTTGAGATATATTTGGGAGTGTAGCTCAAAAGCCATACAAACTAGTGGAGCAAAAATGAATCAACTCAAACTCAATATAAAACATGTAAAATCAATCACTCCATTTAACAACTACTTCAATTTGACTTTTAAAGCATTTAAACAATGTAAAACAACTTCCACCATTTTTTATTCTTTTATTCTTTTTTCTTTTTTACTCTTCTTTTCTTTTCTTTTTTTTTAACAATAATGGAACTTAGAAAATTTGAGGATGAAAATATGTTCCATTTTGTTGGTTGTAACCAAACCACAAATTTAGACACCCCCCACTTATTTTTTTCGTACACCCATATATATCATAATGATCAACAATGCTCCACTAGCTTTGCGACTTGGGTAAAGGTATAAATATTATAGGTTGAAAGCTTGTAATATGGGTATACCAAAAAAGGCAATAAAGCACAAAGGGGTTCAACAAAAAGAAAATTAATTACAAGGTGGGCTATTTGGCTTATGTAACGCATAACAAAGATGGCCTTAATCATGTTCATGCATGCATGTGTCAATGTAACCTCGAAGAGAATCAAAGCAAGTTCTAGAGAAACAAATCAATGGAAGAATATCGCTCATGAAAGAATAATGAGACTGATGTGTCAGTCTAAAGGCTCAAAACCTCACTGGCTTTTGTCTACCAATTTAGATACTACAATTTTCAATAAAAAATAACTAGGCTAATTAGTTCTAAGTTGAAAAAAAATTTACTTATTCAATCATGTTATGAATTTTTCAAATAATCTTACTCATGACATACACAACCAGAAATCATTAAAAACCAACAAACAAAATTCTTTTATTAATTTTTTTTTTGTAAACATCGAACTAAAAATGCTTAAAATAAAGTAAATCCCCTCCCCCACACTTAAAACTGACATTGTCCCCAATGTAAGGTGAAATGCAAGGAAAAGGCAAAATAAAAAAATAAAAATAAAAGAATAAGAATAAGAATAAGAACAAACTTCCCTTGGGTTGCCTCTGTTTATTGTCGTGGATGTTTCCTCCTTTAATTGGTACAAATTGGATCCTCAAGGTCCAATTCATCCACATTCTCTACTTTGAAACCTTCATAGAAAAGCTTGAGCCTTTGGCCATTTACCTTGAACACTTTGGGAGTTGCTAAACTTTGAATTTCAACGGCACCATGATAAAAAATATTAGTAACAATAAAAGGTCCAATCCAACGAGAACGTAATTTACCCGAAAACAGACGAAGTCGTGACTAGTATAGAAGAACTTTTTGACCAACTTGAAACACCTTCCTAGAGATCATCTTGTCATGAAAATCCTTTATCTTCTCTTTATAAATTCGAGCATTCTCATAGGCGTCATTGCAAATTTTCTCCAACTCTTGTAGTTGTAACTTGCTATGTTCTCCATTTTCATATGCCTTCATATTGAAACTCTTTATAGCCCAATAAGCCTTGTGTTCTAACTCAACAGAAAGATGGCATGGTTTTCCAAACACCAACCGGTAAGGTGACATACTGATATGCGTCTTGTATGCAGTTCTATACGCCCACAAAGCATCATCCAAGCGCAAACTCCAATCTTTTCTACTTGGATTGACCGTCTTTTCAATAATGGGCTTGATCTCTCTATTTGACACTTTCGTTTGTCCACTAGTTTGTGGATGATAGGCAGTTGATACCTTGTGGATTACATGGTACTTTCTCAGCAACATCTCCACGGTTCGATTGCAAAAGTGAGTGCCTCGATCACTTATTAAGGCTCTTGGAATCCCAAACCTGGAGAATATGTTAGATTTGATAAAATCTGAAACAACTTTAGAATCATCAGTCCTAGTAGCTTTAGCTTCTACCCATTTTAATACATAATCAACAGCAAGCAAAATATAAACATAACCAAAAGATACAGGAAACGATCCCATAAAATCGATGCCCCAAACATCAAAAATTTCACAAAATAGTATAGGATTTTGTGGTATTTCATTCCTTTGAGATATATTACCTGTCTTTTGGCAATTATTGCATGTTTTACAAAAAGAATATGAATCATGAAACAAAGACGGCCAATAAAAACCATATTCTAATACTTTTCTTGCCGTCCTCTTAGCTCCAAAATGTCCTCCACATGCATAAGAATGACAAAAGGTGAGAATTAAAATAATTTTATTTTCATGAACGCACCTTCTTATCACTTGATCTGCACAGTGCTTCCACAAGTATGGGTCATCCCATACATAGTATTTGGCGTCACTTTTGATCTTATCTCTTTGAGCCCTTGACAAGCCAGAAGGAAATATATTAGTAACCAAATAATTTATAATATTTGCATACCAAGGCAATGTCACACTTGAAGCAAATAATTGCTCATCAAGGAACGTTTCTTGTAGACAAAGTTCATCCTCCATATGAACTAAATGACTTAAATGATCTGCAACACGATTTTCTGTCCCTCTTTTGTCTTTGATCTCCAAATCAAATTCACTAAAGAGAAGTATCCATCGAATTAACCTTGGTTTTGCCTCTTTCTTCGTCATCAAATAGCGAAGAGCTGCATGATCAGAATAAATAATGACTTTAGTACCAAGCAAATAAGATCAAAATTTTTCTAAAGCAAAAACAACAGCTAAAAGTTCTTTTTCAGTAGTAGAATAATTTCTCTGCGCCTCATTCAAAGTTCTTGAAGCATAATAAATGGCGTGAGATGCTCTTCCAATCATTTGACCCAAAATGGCACCTACTGCATTATCACTTGCATCACACATTATCTCGAAAGGCATGTTCCAGTCAGGGGGCTAGATAACTGGGGTAGAAAATAGTTTCTTTAGTGTATCAAATGCCTTTGCATGCTTCATCAAATTCAAAAGCTACATCCTTTTGTAGCAACTTGCAAAGGGGTAATGCTATTTTGGAGAAGTCTTTGATGAATCTTCAGTAAAAACTTGCATGTCCAAGAAAAGAACAAACTTTCTGCACACTGGTGGATAAGGTAAAAATTGAATAACATCAATTTTGGCTTTATCTACCTCAATTCCCTTAGATGAAATAATATGACCCAAAACTATACCTTGGTCAACCATAAAATGGCATTTTTTAGAGTTTAACACAAGATTAGTTTCTATGCATCTTTGAAGAACAAGTGTAAGGTTATGCAAGCATTTATCAAAAAAGTCTCCATAAACTGTGAAATCATCCATAAATACTTCTATAATATGCTCAACATAGTCTGAAAATATGCTAATCATACACCTTTGGAAAGTAGCTGGGGCATTGCAAAGACCGAATGGCATGCGACAATATGCAAAAGTTCCAAATGGGCATGTAAAAGTTGTCTTTTCTTGATCCTCCAGAGCAATTGCAATTTGAAAATAACTTGAATAACCATCAAGAAAATAATAGTAAGAATGACCAGCTAACCTTTCAAGCATTTGATCAATAAGAGGTAAAGGAAAATGGTCCTTTCGGGTTTCAACATTTAATTTTCTATAATCTATACAAACCCTCCACCCATTCTGGACATAAGTAGGAACTAACTCATCATTTTGATTCTTCATGACAGTTATCCCGATCTTTTTAGGAACCACTTGCACCGGGCTAACCCACTGGCTATCCGAAATAGGATAGATCACTCCAACTTCAAGAAGTTTTAGGATCTCCTTTTTTACTACCTCCATTATAGGTAGGTTCAATCTTCTTTGTGGTTGACGGGAAGATTTTGCTCCTTCCTCAAGTAAGATGCGATGCATGCATATAGATGGGATAATTCCTTTTATATCCGTAATTGTCCAACCAATAGCCATCTTATGCTCCTTAAGGATCTGAACAAGATTTTCTTCTTGTGGTGCACTAAGTTTATTGGAGATGATTACTGGTAATATTCCTCCATCTCCAAGGAATACATACTTGAGATGACTAGGGAGAGGCTTCAAGTTTGGAATAGGTGCCTGCAAAACAAAGGGTAAAGGCCTCTTATTAGAAATTGGAAATAAAATATAAGAAACGTTACCTGATTGTTGTATTTTTGGAAAATCATTCAATGCTGCAACAGTTTCCTGCAAATTAAAACTCAAAGCTAACTCCTTATGCTCTTTTTCAAGATGCTCACTAATGGCCACTTCCAATACATCTTTGCCATCAAGTTCAAAATATCATGTGCTAAAGAATCAACCACATCAATAGAATAAACAGTATTATCATCATCAGGATATTTTATGGCATCATAAATATTAAATTTAACAATTTTATCATCAAATTCCAAAGTAATTATGCAACTATGAACATCTATCTTAGGCTTGGATGTCTTTAAAAATGGTCTTCCTAATAAAATTGGAGCAGTTTGATCGCCATTTTCCATATCGAGCACATAAAAATCAGCAGAAAAAACTAAATTATCAATTTGTACAAGAACATCCTCGACTACTCCCTTAGGATAGACATTAGATCTATCAGCCAATTGAATTACAACACCAGTTTCATGTAGAGGTCCAAGATTTAAAGATTTATATATAGAATATGGCATGACATTGATAGAAGTTCCTAAATCTAACATGGCTTTCTCATATTTATTGTTACCTATCTTACAAGGGATAGTAAACATTCCAGGATCTTTGCATTTCATAGGGAGTTTTCGTTGAATTACTGCAGAAACACTCTCCCCAACTTTTACCTTTTCATATCCTTTACGCTTTTGTTTCCTCTTTATTGTACACAATTCTTTTTAAAATTTAGCATAGCGAGGTACTTGTTTGATAGCATCTAAAAGTGGAATATTTACCTCACATTTACTAAAAGTCTCATATAAATCATTATTTTGTTCAATTTTTCTAGATTCTGTTAAAGCTTGAGGAAAAGGAGGTACTGTCTTATAATCATAAATGGGTGGAAACTTACAATTGGGTACCTCATCATCATTGGGGACGTTCGTGTCTGCCACGGTGCTTTTCTCTTCTTCTTGTTTTGACATTGCAGGTGCTTCTTTTACTGGAATGTCAACCTCTTTACCGCTTCTCAAAACGATTGCACTTCCATTTTCTTTAGGATTTACTATCGTTTGAGATGATAGTTTTCCAGAACTTTATGCCTCTAGCTTATTAATTGTTGTAGCCATTTGGCTCATTTGATTGTCCAAGCTTTGAATGCTAGCCCTTGTCTCCTGTTGAAATTGTAAATTATTAGTGGCAAGAGACTTAACAATATCTTCTAAAGACATACCAGAGTTAGAAGTTTGGTTTGGTTGTTGTTTAGGATATGGCTGCTTGTACTGTTGGTAACTTGGACAATTTTGATTGACAGGATGATTTGTTTGTGGATTCCCATAGTTGAAATTGGGATGATCTCTCCATCCTGGATTGTAAGTGTTTGAATATGGATTGTACTTCCTTTGCGGTTGTCCAGGAAAAGCACCTACCATATTCACTTGTTCATTGGACTCCTCTTGAAGAGTTGGACACATGTCAGTTGGATGTCCTGCTACTGAACAAATCCCACAAGCCTTTATTGTTTGCATGTTACCTACAGCCATTTGACGAACAAGAGACGTTAAACTAGCAATTTGTTGTTATAGGGAAGAAATATTTACCTTGTTAGCATGCCTAGATGGAAGATCTAGCCTAGTGCCAAATTATTGAGAATTTGCCGCCATATTTGCAATTAAATTTCTTGTGGCCTCAGGAGTTTTATCTACCAAAGCTCCTCCACTAGCATCATCTATCATACTTCTATCAGTTGGTAGAAGGCCTTCTTAGAAGTACTGGATAAGTAGCTGCTCGCTAATGTGATGATGGGGGCAACTTGCACATAATTTTTTAAAACTTTCCCAATACTCGTGGAGAGACTCTGCATTGTGTTGCCTTACCCCATAAATTTCTTTTCAGATATTGGTCGCCCTTGAAGCGAGAAAGTACTTCTACAAGAATAGTCTCTTCATTTCGTTCCATGTTATAATGCTCCCAGAGGGTAGATAATATAGCCAATCCTTAGCCGAATCCTTTAAAGAAAACGGAAAGGCTCTTAATTTGATTTGCTCTTCGGATACCCCCGTAGGTTTCATAGTTGTGCATACTACATGAAGCTCCTTTAGATGCTTGTGAGGATCTTCACCTGCAAGGCCATGAAAAGTGGGTAATAAATTTATTAGTCCAGATTTTAATTCAAAACTAGTAGTAGCATCTAAAGTAGGAAATATAATGCATAAAGGGTGTTGGTTTAAATCAGGGGCTGCAAGTTCTTTCAAAGTTCTATTTGCAGCCATGACTTCCACTTCTTCAGGATTAGATTTGCAAGAGAGTAAGGAATCCGTAGCAGGGTCGTTCTCGTTAGAGTTTCTTTGAGCTTCCTTCCTTAATCTGCGCAGAGTTCTTTCTATTTCTGGATCACTCTGAAAATTACTTTGATTAGAAGATCGAGTTGCAATCATAAACAAGTAATAAAATGATAGCAAGCAATCCAGAAAAGTATATGAGAATATATTTATTTATTTATTTGCTAATAAACAAAAATAATTTAATTATAAGAAAAGATCACAAAAGGCACAAAAATTAACTAAAATTACTCCCTAACAACGGCGCCAAAATTTGGTGTGTTGTCATAGGCACCCAAAAATAAAACCTTTACTCTTGAAATAATATGTAGTAGTGAGAGTAAGGATCGTTCCCACGAAGAGTAATTAGTCTGATCTTTATGCTATGTGAAATAAGATGGGGGAAGAGTTTTGGATTAAAGCAAATTAAAAAGAGCTAAAAATAATTAAAGTATTAAAACAATCAAAGGAAAAAAAGGTTGGTCTCAGTCAACATCCACCATTGGAATCTTAAAATTGATCATTGATGCAAACATAAATTATCATACTTTGAATATTTACCGCTGGAAGAATTTCCTATCTCTCTTAGGCTTAGATAATTAGAAACAAGCGATCTAATTAGCTTTAATTACTAAATAATCCAAGACAAGCGTTGAAGATTTAATCTAGTAATTTCTTAAAGAACGAAGAGATCGATAAAGCAAAACAACACAAGCACAAGCGGTTGCATTTAATTTTGTCAAAAAAAATTCTCCTAAGATCTAATAAAACAAAGCAGTTCATTAAATCTTGGTTGCTTCACAAATTAGAAAAATTAAACAATTACGGATTTGATGTCTAATTTAGCAGTAGATCGAAATGGCTAATAGACTAGTAGACCTCCTAGTAATTAAACAAAATAATCATGAAAGTAGGCATAGAAAAACATTCAATACTCAAAGCATAAATCAAACATATGAAATAATTTAGATCTCACAAATTTATTGATTCCAAGGCTTCTGTTTCCTTCGACCAACAAGACTTTTAGCTCCGCACGTTCATGAAAACTTCAAAAGAATATTGGAGAAGAGGAAGAAGAGTTGTGTGTTGTTCTCTATTTTCTCCTGATCTCTACCTCTTTTATACACTCTAAATTAGTTGTTTGAAGATCATAATATCTTCCCACAAATCCTCTAAGAGTTACAACAACCCAAACAATAAAATAAAATCTTTGAACAAGTTGGGAAATGGTTAATTCAGCTCCACTTTTCGTGCATAGCATAGTTGACTCAACTTCAAGCCTACTTTGGTCCATGATGCAGCCAGAATCTCGGAAAACTTAAAACAGTAAAATTGTACCTCTATCACTTAGATTTCCGAATCAATTTGGATCAGCTCAATTGGACTTCGGATGAGCAAGTTATGACTATTTTTCTACAAGATGTCAAAACTGTCCAGAATTGATAATTAGCTTCATTTTGCATTTAGTGACTCCAATTGCATCCTAAATCAAAATATAAAAATAATGAGTATCTTTAGACATCAAATGAGCATAAAGGAGTATACATTAAGGAATAAAAATATAATATTTTATGTTCTCATCATGTAGTCTGCATCTATATCTGGTCCATAATGTGTCGGACACCAGTCCTCTAAGTCGCAGTCTGGAAAAATATTTCCAGTCAGGATGGAGCAAAGTACATCTCTAACAACAGTTCTACATCAATGATATAAACTATGTAGCAGTAAATAGATGAAAATATACAAGATGCATGTACATGTACAAGAGATACACAATAAAGAAAATACTTAAAATAAATACAAGAATAAATAATATGGCAATGAAAAAGAATACTAATGACTAAGTGTGTGAGTACTAGCTTTAACATGTGATCGGCTTGGGAACTTGTACACGAATACTGGCCTGGCTAGTTATACGTGCGGTGTATGACCAACACTAACATGAGAACAAGACCTGTACATGAAGGGTATGATCACATATCTACACTAAAATACTCTCTACCCCCGAATGGTATAGTAGATCCAACCATGGTACGCTATGGCACGGGATTCTCTAGGAAGGTAGCAAGTCTCCCCCAGAATCAGTGTCTGTACATGCACAAGATAATCAATGAAACAAGACTTTTACAAGATACACCATATATAAGGAATAACATCTCATGACGAGATCCGGATATACCAATCTGTGTAACCATCGTGTCAAGGAATATGGATATTTACACTAGATATAATGAACATAGAGGATATCATAAATAAGAAACTATTAGAGAATGTACTCGCCTGGGGTCCTTAGCTGGCAATACCAATGTCCTGCTCTTGAAGTCTCGCAGGACGATCCAATGGTCCTATATACATATAATATAATACAATATAGCATCAGTCGTTACACTAGCACACGCACAAACACAATATACTGAACTCAGCAGCTACACTAGGGTGACACTGGTCAACTAGGGTCAAGTGTGCGTCTAGTTGCACGGGTGTCACGTTCTCAATTAAGGTGCAATCAGACAATCAACTACACATGTCTTGCCAGTACGTCAGTGTACATAAGGCAGTCTGCTAACAATTCACAGGGTCACAGGGTCATGTGTAACTACGGGATATCCGCTGCTATACCTAGGGGTCATACAGCATATACATATTGCAGTCATAATTAACATAGTATTTAATTACTTACAATATATATATACATACCATATATTTATATATGTATATAACAACCAATAATTATATGTATACCAAAAGAATACATATACTGAATATATATATACATATACCAAGTGAATAATATACATATACTATATATATATATATATATATATATATATATATATATATATATATATATATATATATATATATATATATATATATATATATATATATATATATATATGTATGTACCAATTGAATACATATACTATATACATATGTATACATGTATATATATATACCAATACATACATACTAACATATACCATTGAATACATATGCTACACATATACTAATTGAGTTCATATACTATATATATATATATATACGTATATATATATATACCAATATATTAAATATACAATACACGTATATTAAACCATAACAAAAAAAATACATATGCATACTAATGAGAAATACGCGTATGTGCATACGTGTACATGTACGTGAGAGGGAGAACTCGAACCTGTGTACGCGGGACAAGGCGTTCGTGTCGAGGTCATCGACGGGGTACTCGGTTCAGTCGAACGAGACAGCGGGTCTCTTCGGCTTGCTTTGGTCGTGCTCCGGTGGGTCTCGACGGGGTGGCAGCGGGGTCAGGAGGACAACGGCGACGGCTTCAGCGGCTTCTGGCGGGGTCTCCGGCGGTCGTGCAGGCAAACGGGAAAGGTGGTGAGGCTGTCGATGCTGTCGTTCAGCGGGTCTGGATCGAGGCGAGTCTCCGGTCGACGAGGTGGCGGGTTAGCGAAGCGGCTCAGCGAGGTTCATGACATTCAGGTGGAAGAGATGGCGAGTGGGCCTGGAGGGTACAACGGGTGAGTCAGGTTCCACGCGAGCGGGAAGGGTGGCAGCGGGTCTCCGGTCGACGTGGGCTTCAGCAGCAGATTGGCGGGGGCTCTAGTCCGACGGGGGGATGGTGAACTCCGGTGAGGGGGGTTCGTTCTGGTGGTAGGGGTCTCTGGTCGAGAGGTTGAAGGAAGGGGATGAGTGAACAGGGAAGATGGGAAGGGGGTCGGCTGTGTATATAGGTTTAGGGAATAAAGAAAAGGAAAAAGTAAAGGAAGGGAAAAGGATATTTATATAAGTATGGTGTTGGGTTGACCTAAAATTAGGGCTTGGTCAACACTCCTTGGGAAAAGGGCTTGTCATGGAGATATTTCAAGGGTTAGGATTCAATAGATTCAAAATAAATGGTTAGGATTGCATCAGTTCAAAAATTATGGAGGGCTATGGGTTGAGGAGGTTGATGTTGAGTTACACACTCCCAAAAACTATGGAAAAATTTACATGAAGAAGAAATAGGTTTCTACACGTGTTGTGTCCAATAGGGTAGACACCTTAATGCACTTTTGCATAAAAGTGCCTAATAATTGAAAATTTGCACAAAGTTGGATTTATGGTTTAATTAATTAAAAATAAATGTCATTGGTGTTCTAAAATTAATTAAAAGTACATGGGGCTAAAATTATGTGGGACAGAAGTGTTATAAATGAAGAAGACTCAGAATAAAATATTATCCTAATTTGGATTGCTCAAAATGGGTCGAGATTGTGTCTCCAATTTCGATTGGAACGCACAAGGATACAAAGTTGAATTTATTGAATTAAATATAGTCGTTTGCGATGAATGTTATGCGACTAAAATGAAGCACAACAAGGCATAATTATGAGTCACACAAAGGTTAAAGTAGAAGACTGGCACGTCTAGGATAAGGGTGTGAAATTTGTTGGAAGGCAAAAGCTAGAGTAGCGCTCCAAATATTGAAGCAACGGTAAGGCGCAAGAATTAAATAAAATCACGATAATTAATTATAACCCTAAATAAATAAATCCTAAAATAATACAATTTAATCCACAATCCTATATTTGGTCAGGGGTTCATATAGTGGGCTTTTAGGTCTAGTCTACTAACTCATGCACTAAGAACATTATATAATATCTATATAAATACACATATCATGCAATTAATTAAATAAATTCACACAACACTTATAATAAACAAAAAGTCAAAAATACCCCTATTTTAGAATGTGGTAGTGACAACAGTGACCGTGAAGAATAAATATCCGTTGCCACGCATTGATGACCTATTTGATCAGCTTAGTGGAGCTAAAGTATTCTCGAAGATAGACTTGAGATCGAGATATCACCAGGTGAAGGTACGGAAGCAAGACATCCCGAAGACCGCATTCAGGACAAGATATGGACACTACGAGTTTCTGGTCATGCCATTTGGGTTGACCAATGCTCCAGCTATCTTTATGGACTTAATGAACCGAGTATTCCATCAGTATTTGGACCAGTTCATGGTCGTCTTCATCGATGACATACTTGTCTATTCGAAGAGCCACGAGGAGCACGAGAAGCACCTGCGGATTGTTCTAAAGACCTTGAGGAGAGAGCAGTTATATGCGAAGCTCAATAAATGTGTGTTTTTCTTGGACAAAGTTTTGTTTCTTGGGCATGTCGTACGGGAGATGGTATTTCTGTCGATCCAGAGAAAATCTCGGCAGTCGAGACATGGCTCGTTCCTAAATCAGCATCGGAGGTGAGAAGTTTTCTTGGACTTGCGGAATATTACCGACGGTTCATGGAAAACTTCTCAAGGACAGCAGCATCCATGACTCGGTTGACGTGCAAGGATCAAGAGTTTATATGGACCGACGAGTGTCAAGCCGCGTTCGAGGAGTTGAAGAAGCGACTTACCACAGCACTAGTATTGACTATTCCAGCAGGATCAGGAGGTTATGTGATTTACAGTGACGCATCAGGGAAAGGCTTGGGATGCGTGTTGATGCAGCATGACAAAGTGATTGTATATGCATCTAGACAATTATGAGTGCGTGAGAATAATTATCCAACTCATGACTTGGAGCTTACAGCCGTTATTTTTGCTCTGAAGCTATGGAGACATTACCTATATGGGGAACGAGTGGAGATCTATACAGACCATAAAAGCCTTAAGTATGTCTTCACACAGAAGGAGCTAAATATGAGGCAACGTCGATGGCTTGAGTTGATGAAGGATTTTGAGATAGAGCTACATTATCATCCAGGCAAGGCTAACGTTGTAGCAGACGCGTTAAGCCAAAAACCAGCAGCTTACTTCTTGACGACACGGAGGAAATTATTGGAGGACTTACAAGAGCTTGGCATAGAAGTGATATTACCCAGAGCAGATGGGACATTATCCAACTTGCAAGTACGGTCATCACTAGTAGAGAAGATCAAGGCAGCTTTGCCAACGGATGCCAGATTCAGGAGATTGAAAGAAAGGACAGAGGCCGAAGAGCAGACGGAATTGCGCATTCATTATGATGGAACATTATGATGTGGTGCTCATCTATATGTTCCCAATGGAGAGATTCGACAGGAGATGATGGCAGAAGCTCATAGTTCGATGTATTCTATTCATCCTGGAGGCACCAAGATGTACCGTGACTTACGACAGCACTTTTGGTGGCATAGGGTAAAAAGAGAGATAGCTCGCTTTGTAGCCAAATGTCTAGTATGTCAGCAGGTAAATGTGAAGCATCAGAGAACAGCAGAGTTATTGCAACCACTTCCGATTCCAGAATAGAAGTAGGAGCACATCACTATGGACTTTGTCACGGGTTTTCCCAAGAGTCCAAGTGGGAGAGATGTAGTATGGGTAATTATGGATCGACTCACCAAGTCAGCCCATTTCTTGCCTTTTAGAGTTGGCCAGTCTACAGAAGCTTTGGCTGACTTATACATGAGACAAATCATGAGGTTGCACGGCATACCGGTCAGCATTGTGTCAGACAGCGATTCGCATTTTACATCACACTTTTGGAGAAGCATGCAAGAGAGTCTTGGGACTCGTCTGAAGTTCAATACATCATATCACCCGCAGACAGATGGAAAATCGGAACGTACTATTCAGACACTAGAGGATATGTTGAGGGCTTGTATGTTAGACTCTGGAGGATCATGGGAGGATCACCTATATCTTATGGAGTTTTCTTACAACAATAGCTATCAAGCGAGTATTCAGATGGCTCCATTTGAAGCGTTGTATGGAAGAAAGTATAGGTCTCCCGTGTGTTGGAGTGACGTGGGAGAACGTCAAATTCTGAGACCAGAGTTAGTAGTCAACACCGCAGAGACAGTGAAGAAGATACAAGGACACTTGCGAGCAGCGCAAGACAGGCAGAAGCAGTGGGCAGACCTTCATCGTCATCCTTTGGAGTTCAAAGAGGGCGATCATGTCTTCTTGAGGATATCACCTACTAGATGCACCATTCGATTAGGAGGGCGTGGCAAGTTGAGCCCAAGGTATATCGGACCATTTGACGTGCTAGAGAGAGTGAGAGAAGTGGCGTATCGACTTGCGCTACCACCTTTACTCGAGGGAGTACATGATGTATTTCACGTGTCGCAACTTAGGCGATATGTGGCAGATAGCAGTCATGTTATCGACCATTCTGAGATCACCATGGGGCCGAGCTTGTCATACCAAAAGCAACCCGTGGGAATCCTCGATCGTCGAGAGAAAGTGTTGAGGAACCATTTGATTCCCTTGGTCAGCGTGGCATGGAAGCATGGCGCGCCAGAAGAATCCACTTGGGAGCACGATGACGACATGCACAAACATTTTCCGTACCTATTCGTAGGCCAAGGTATGAATTTATTTTGTTCATTTATATCTTATACCATCATTGATCTTTCTATCGTGGCTTAGTTTTAATTTCGAGGACAAAATTTTTATAAGTTGGGTAAAATGTAAAACCCCTAATTTTAAAAACCATATTAATTATTTAATTAAATCATTTAATTGAATTACAGTATTTTGTAGCATATTAGAAATAATAGAATTTATGGGATTTAAACTACTAGGTAAATATTCATTTAGAGAATTTTTGAGCAAATAATTATTTTACCTTAATTTATTTCATGTAGGAGACCTTGTGGACGGTTGATAGATTATTTTTATGTACAAATATAATTTTCTGGAATTTTATGTATATATATATGTGTGTGTGTGTGTGTGTGTGTGTGTGTGTGTGTGTGTGTGTGTGTGTGTGTGTGTGTGTGTGTATATATATATATATATATATATATATATATATGAGTAATTGATTTAAAGAAAAAAGAAAGAAAAAGGAAATAAATAAATAAATAAAAATCTAAACCGTTAACTCCTAAGCCCACAACCCTATAACCCACTAACCCGGCCCACTTAAATCCCAGCAGCAGTAGCATTCTGCTGAACCCCCCGCGCGGAACAAACCCCCGCTCCCTCTCTAAGTATATATATATACATATATACTTGATAAAAACCCTAACCCTAAACTTACCATCCACCCTCCTCCACGACCTGCGTCGCCGACCACCGGAGCCACCGTCGCCGCCGGAGCAGCCGCCCAGCACCGCCGCTCGCCCCGCGTCTGCGACCGCGAGCACCGCACAGGAAAGCTACAGCAGCGTACCCATGTTCACGTTCTATTTTCCGTTCCATCGCTCGACCAAATTCAACCCCGTCTTCACCGGTATGTTCACGACATATCCCTCTTCCAACTCTGTGTATTAGTTTCCTTCGATCAACGCGTAACCCTAGACGAAAATCGAGACCAAGTTGGAGAAAAACTACAACTTTAATTTCAGAAAAACTGTTGTAACCACCCATGTTTACGGACTCATATCTCCCACCACAGAGATCCAAACTTAGATTTTTTTCTTGCTATGTGAAGACCATATAATCGAGATGATTTCCTGTTAATTAGATTAATTTATTTGGTGTTATATGCAGAATTAAATTGGGTTAAAAATTATAAAAAACTGTGTTCAAAACCTTCAAAATTTGCGATACGGAGCGCGTCCCGCCAAACAGGACCGCCTCGTCTTGTACAAGTGCACCAAAAGGCGTGCATGGTATATCCTGACGTGTGGGTTTCGCGAAAACTAATTTGGACGTGTGTGCGCGTCGGAATCAAACCAAATCCGTGAAAAGACCCCATATCGCAATTTTTGCAAAATATCGCACCATTTAGTGTACGCTCGTCAGAATGCGATAAAACTGGAGCCATTGAATTCGTGGTATCACGCTGGTCCTGTGATCCAATTTTTACGCAATTTTGAGATAGTTGACCAAGCCGCCTATTTGCGGGCCCCACGGTTGACTTTTTGGACAAAATTGTGTTCGGCTCACCGGAATCTAAAATTGGACATACCGTTGAGTTCGTACTGACGTTTAGAATTTGTTCGACCTATAATTTGTCCCATTTAGAGACCTTTACCCCTGGTACACTTTTTGGTGCAAAGTGGGCCACAAGTGGACCCCGCTTTGACCCTAAACTACCGTTTTGCCCTGTGTCCAAATTGGACGAAATGGTAGTATTTTTTAGATATCTCGCTGATTCCAGAAATATTGGTGATGTCTATTTCAGCATCCGGGGACGTTTATTCGGAGGCCTTAGTTTCTGATCCTGTGTACCTGACATCGGGACGCTTACACCTTACAAATTGCTTGCCAGACAAGTATACCTTGCCATTGTACTGTGATTACATTCCATATGATGCATGCATGTTTTATTTCTGCTTATTTAGTTCATATATTTTAACTGTTATATAAACTACGCGTCCAAGAATAACTTGGGTGCAACGACGATGACGTCGTATTCTGTTTTTATTATGTATATGCATATTGACCTACTTTATGAGACCACCCCACTATCATGAGGCATTCTTATGTTTTATTAGACATGATACTGTTCTTACACGAGTGTGAGTCACATGTAGGACACGGACTTGCGTACTCGGCTGGCCACCAGTACGTATAGGTCGTGCGACGGATAGGGATAACTGCCGATAGAAACTTTGCATGCTAGTAGACCTAGCAGCTATTTAGAGGTATCCTCGTGTCATGGATGTGACATGCTTAGAGCATGGGGTGGGGAGAACAACAAGTAAGGCGTTTGGGCTTCTTTGCACTTTTTTTTTATGTAACCCGCACGCTCCACCGGAGATGCGTGGTCGTGATGACCCCTATATTACCTGGCGGCCTCTGAGGTTCAAAAGACGTCATACTTTTTAGGCCCCTGGATCTCCAAGAGAATTATGCCAATCCCATTTTGGCCAGATAGCCCACTTGTTGGAAAGTTGTTCTCAAACTGTATTTCACATAGATGGTTAGGCGACCCGTTGGATGTTTATTTTTAATACTTTATTGTCATGTTTATATGTATCTTGTTATGTACCTCTGAGGACCTGGTCCCTTTCCAGATATAGACGGGCAGGAGTATCCACAGGAGTACGGACCCGGACCTGACCTTTTTATCAGACTGAGGAGGTCTTATCTTCAGAGTACCTTTGATTCATCGCATATGATGGATTTTTAGTTGCTACTTCTTTTGTGGATATTTATCTTATATTAGAGTTGATCTCTTCTCTCTTTTAGTAGTTTTTAGTATAGTCGATTTGTAGTGTATTTGTTTCCATCCGACTATCATACTTTGATACTTCATCTTTGAGATTCAGTTATTTATTTCCTATTTATTTATTTGTGCTGTAGATGAGATATAGATTGCGTGTGACTTGTTGACAGTATATTACCACTGGTCGATTTGATATTCATGTACAGCATATGTGTGTGTATGGTTTCCATATATTGGAGTTCATATACATACGGCTGGCGTGTTACGTATTCCTAGTCCTACGTATTTTGGGACTGGGGCATGACAAGTGGGGCCACCGACAACAACACTGTAATAATATAAAATTTGATTCTAATTTAGCACATGAAAAGTTATTTACGTTATTTAAGTTCAGAATAAAATTTTCTTGTAGGAAAGTCAAGCAAGATTGTTTACACAAAAGGAGTTTTTATGCGAAAAATTAGGCAGCAAAGAAAATTCACGTGCAGAGGATGGCTACACATAAATATATTTAACAGCGACAATGATCACATTGTTGGAGTTCGAGTTTAAGTGTGGCGTTATGCAGAGCCTATGTATAAGTTTATAGATGGTTTGCTTTACGCGATCGAGTTAGAACGGAGGAAAGCATCCTCACGTTTTATGCGAACGAGATTTTATGTTTAAGATGAACCTGCCCTCGCTTATGCAGTGTTGTATGGGTTAGGCAGATTATCTTCCACCTGTAAAGTCAAGTCTGTGACAGAATTAAAGTGTCTCTATACGAGAGCGAAATTGGGCAGCACTTCATCTCTGTTCGAAGAACGAGAGAGAGGGTTTATATGTGTGCATCGTGTCTCTATATTCTCTATCTTGTGCATGTATCATGTCTTTGTGTTCTTTTCTTTTTTCTTCTTCTTTTTTTTATAGTATGTAATACAAGAAAATACATGAGAAGTATAGAGAAGAAAGAAAGAAAAAAATGAAAAATAATAATAATACCAAAACTCCTTGAAATCCCTATCTGCCATGGCTGGATGAGCTTCGTCTCCTATGACGGGTCATTCATGAGCAGAGACAGGGGCAAAGAGGCTGCTAGACTTCCCTTTGGTGGACTTATTCTCAGAGGTGTTCTGCTTGGGCACTATTGTTGATTGTTGAAAGCTTGAGGAGGAAGACAAAGACCCAGAGAAGAAATTTGGGGAGATTGAGAAATTCTATAGAGCGTAAAAGTTTTTCTCTCTCCTTTGTATCCTATTTATATATGAAGCGTATGACTATTCACGCACCACTGACACCTCAAATTTTAAGCAAATCAAATCAGTAATTAATGTTAATTGATAGCAAAGCATCGCATAAATTGTGTTAACGGTGTGATGACATGCAGATTTGGTGCAGAATACGAAGCTTTAGTAATCCTTTATTTCTTGAGCAGATGACAGTCAAGAAGACATCTAAGTAGAAGTCCAGTTTTACTCTAAAATCCTTTCTACGAAGAAAAGTCTAATTTTTCTATGCTCTCGGTTCAAACTATTTTAAATTCATGCAACAATTCAAAATTTTTGAAGAGAGTCTTATAGAAGCATAGAAAAATCTCTGCCTAAAAGCCACTCTTAGGCATAAAAAGACGGCCACTCATAAAAGAGTGCAATACAGCCATTTACGCATAAAAGCCTCTACTGTGTAGATTAGTTGCACAACAGACTATCCTCTATGCCTAAAAGAATCTATGTCGAATGATTGTTTCGTATATAGGCGTTATGCGCATTGAAAAGAGATCTCTAAAAGCTGACAAATATCCTTCGTATTCCACGAATTATATGGATTTAGTTACAGAATTCGAGGGTCCAATATTGATTAATTTGCAAAGATTATTACATTAACTATGCTTTTCTATAAGTGAATCCATGTGGCACGTCGAACAGTGTCTTTTCCTAAGGATTTCTCTACCAAATAGTGGCTTTGCATAAGGATGTTGAGGGTTGCAGAAGGGTTTATCTATGCCTAAAGCACTGCTTCCTCTTTCCTGCATTAAATACATGATGATGTGTTGTAAATGTTTTGTGCAAAGATATCAATGTTCGTGTTACGAGATTACAGTCATGATGATAGCTGCAGTAATCATGACTAATAATCATGTTTCTCTACATGGCATACAGTGTAATCGACACGTCTAGGCATTTTCTCGCCGAACAACAGTTGTGCCTAAAGCTTTTTAGCATTGTGTAAGGCTTCCTATGTGCAAAGTGAAGACCGTCGAGCCAAAGTCACTAAAAAGCGATTTCTCTCTCTTCTCATTAAAGACAAAGCTATCAGAAGCATTTCAAATTACAATGCTAATTTACTGCATTTAATATGCAATTTTGAGTGCGTTTTGGGTTTTCAAATGATAGTTGTCGTAATTATGGAGATTTAAAATAGTCTCGTAACAAATATTACGTGTTACGATGATTCACGCGAGCATTCAGATCCAGTATTATGTCCAGTGATAGCATATTTCTTACGCATAGTAGTATTTTGTGCGTAAAAAGGTGAAATCAGTATATTTACCTTGTTTCTTATAAGAAAGTCTAATAATTAGTTGTTAAAGTATGAATGGATATAAATAGCTTATGGTTTGTGCTGCTAAGGGACATCTTTAGGGCTTGGAGTAGAGAGAGGAGAAAGAGTATTCTCTAGGACTTGGGATGAGAACAATATTTGAAAAAAACACTATAGGAAGCAGTAACAGTTCCTATCTCACGTGAAATACAATGGTGTTTTATTAATATTTCCTAACAAATTTTGATGTTACAAAATAAATATTATTCATTATTATTATTATTATTATTATTATTATATTATTATTATTATTATTATTAAAAAGTATTTTTTATTTTTTCTAATAGTTTTTTATTTTATAACGATTTTTCACCGTTGGTAATTTATAACGACAAAAAAATCTTTCGTAATTGAAAAAAAAATGTGCTGAAAAATCTATGTATTGGTATAGTGCTACTAGAAATAGAACCTTGACATATACTCGCCCCGAAGCTTACTTGATCATGATTTAATAACCCAAACCCAATGGATACTACTTTCATTCTTTTGGAAATTACTTTAATCCCATTGCAAATAAAATACCCATAATCAATGAAACTTATGGAAAAAAATATACATTTATGGTTAAAAAGTTATAGTATGAAAGCAGAAGTGGTAAGTATTTTTCAACTTTTTTTCGAGACTGTCCGGTGCTTGTAGTTCAAGTGAAAAGCAGTACAGATACCAGACAGGGCTAATATGGTTCGAGGCCCCCCAACCGTAAGGACGTATGGTAACAAAAAAATCCTAACAAAAAGAACCTATAAACCAATTAAAAAAACTTGGTAACTATCTTAAAAAGAAACCTAGTAAGAAAAAAAGTAGATTATTGAGAGGTCAAAAGATGTCCCTCCTTAATCCTTAAAATTAAGCCAAGTGGCACCCTATTACAAGATGTACCCAAATACCCATGATCACTAAGATTCTCCCCAATGTACCACCACCCAATGGAAACTCTAAACGTGTCCCATTTCCCAACTTAAAGAACATCAAAATGTCCTATAGCCTAGGAAAGTTCAAAAAATTAAGGACCCACAATAATTCTACAAAGTACTCTTGAGTTAATAGCTTAGCTATGGATAAAGTGCCAATAGAACTTTTTTTTCTCAATATAATAAACCCTCCTTTGTTTCAGAGGGAAAAAAAAAAACTAATATCACATACATCACACACTTGTGCAGCTGTGCTTCTTTCCTACCAACAGTACCGACTGGAGACAGAGCCACAGCGTGGACGAGCAACGGGGAGCAGAGGGAAACGGAGCATGTGCTTAATTAAAAATGCATGTACACACATACTTATATCCTAAAACTATGTACTGATGTACGAGTATTGTTTATTTTGATTTCTGGTTGGCTTGGGAAAGGAGAGCTTTTGAGTGGGAGGAGTGAAGGTGAAGACACGGTGACACGACACCTGGGTCAGAGTTGAGAAAGTTGGTATCATATGCTTTTCTCATTGCCAATGCCATTGCATGCTGACGGGAAGAAATATAGTGTTTTGTTTCAACTAATGCGCACAAGAAATATTTCTTCCAAGACTACTTCAAAGTGCAAAACCAATTTCCGATTTACCTCCAATAGTTAATAGCCTGAGCACAGTACTCTCTCTCTCTCTCTCTCTCTCTCTCTCTCTCTCTCTCGTTTTTGCCCGAAAATCCAAACCTTAAAACAATTATTGACTATCAATATCCAAGTCCAACCCAGTTCCAATTAACTTTTGATTTTAACATCTACTGCTCAGAAAAGAAGCATAACCACTTTTGATAGCACCTCTTATCCATTTTGAAAAACTAGGAACTGTCTTTCAAAATCTTTTTAATAAGTTGGTGTCTATTTTTTATTGCATTTAAAAAAATAAAGACAACCATGATAAACTTCTCCAAAGTTAGAATTACTAGCTAGCGCTATTCATAAAGCTAAAGTTGATGTTTTTAGACAACCAATCTTTAGTTTATTGTAAATTGTTAGGAAAAACAAGGCATTTTTCGTGTTTGTGATGAGATGAGAATAAAAATAAAATAAAAAATAAGAGAAAAAAAGAGAGATAACACACACAAGATTTATCGAGGTTCAGCTTAATTTGAGCCTACGTCCTCCGCACGCCCCCTTCTTCGTCGTTTTTACTATAATAAAATAAAAGATTACAAATGGAACTTCTCTCAAGTTGGTATAACTTAACTTGATGATCACTTTCTCTCACAAACTCACTTGAGGTGAATTACAAGTGTGAGGATTACAAATTGTGTGTGGTTGTGTTGTTCTTCTTGCTACATGTTCAACCTTCACCATCTTTCCTCTATTTATAGGGAGAATATGACTATTGGGTACACCACATTCATGCATGGAGAAGTCCAAATGGCAGCCCCTTCATTCTCCCAAGATTCGTTCTTCCATTATCAATGTTGCATGCAAGTTAATTGCATGCAGAATATAAACTGGTATGCTACTTCAGATGGTCATAAATTCTTCAATACACCTCCAAATGACCTGGTTCAAAGCCTGGATGAAAGAGAAAATATTTTTCTACAACTTTCGTATTGAAGATGGAGCCAAATAATGACTGCAACAGCTCCAAAAAGCCTCCCAAAACTGAATCTTGTCACATAAATTGCACCCAAAAAAATAGCTAAGTACTTGGCCGAACCCAACCATGGGTGACCGATTTCCATGTATCAAATCTATGTTATTTTATCATGGGGATGGACCTCGTTCCCATCAATCTTTCCCTCTATCCTCATGAGGAGAAGGTTTTCAAACAGTAGTCATACATGCCTTCTTATGGCAGAAGTCATGCTTCTCTTTTAATAGAGGCTTCGTCGTCATATCAGACAAATTTTGACTTGTATCAATCTTCTTAATTTGCATAAGGCGATTCTCCAAAGTATCTCAGATCCAATGATGGCGTACATTGATGTGCTTTTTCCTTGAGTGATATGTAGTATTTTTATTCAAGTCAATGTCACTCTGACTGTCACAATATATAGTATACTTCTCTTGCTTAAGAAATAACTCCTTCAGAAAATTCTTCATCCACAAGAGCTCCTTGCTAGCTTCTGTAGCAGCGATATATTTAGCTTCTATGGTGGATAGAGCGATACACTTTTGTAGCTTTGATTTACATGATACGGCTCCCCCTACAAAGATAAATAAGTATCCTGATGTGGACATTCTTTTGTCCAAGTAACCTACCATGTCAGAATCAGTGTAACCTTCAAAGAGAGGTTTGTCATCTCCAAAGTATAAAAAATATTTAGAGGTTCCTCTAAGATATCTTAGGATCCATTTTACTGCTTCCCAATATGCTTTACCATGATTGGCAAGAAAATGACTTACCACTCCAAACATATGTGCTATATCGGGTCTTGTACAAACCATGGAGTACATCAAACTTTCGACGGCCGAGGCAAATGGAATGCTCTTCATCTCCTCCTTCTCACTTGAAGGACTTTGTTATGTACTTAGCTTAAAATGAGCTGCTAGCGGTGTGCTAACTTGTAACACCCTGTTTTATTTTTATTTTTTAAATAAATTTTCTGGATTTTTCGGTAATTTTTAATTAATTATTAAAAATGTCCTTCATGGATTAATATTTTTATGGATTAAAATAATTATTAAAATATTACAAAAATTATATTTTTGGGTGTATTATTAATTATTGGATGTTGTGTAATTTTTCTAAAATTTATTGGACTCAAAAACTATTTTTAAATAGCTAAAAGCCCTTGGTTTAACTAAACCGGACTGAACCGGGTTGAACCGGACTGAACCGGACCAACCCAACCCAACCCCGCTGAACCTGACCAGACCCTAACCTAACGGGTCGGA
Source organism: Iris macrosiphon (assembly GCA_036927795.1). Classification (NCBI taxonomy): domain Eukaryota; kingdom Viridiplantae; phylum Streptophyta; class Magnoliopsida; order Asparagales; family Iridaceae; genus Iris; species Iris macrosiphon. Next base: position 180,293,728 of record JAYESA010000007.1, on the reverse strand, counting down.
TCCTACCCGACCCGACCCGACCCGATGTCACGCCCCAGTCCCAAATACGTAGGACTAGGAACACGTAAGCATGCCAGCCGCATGGATATGGCAACTCCAATATATGGAAACCATAACCCATACGTATGCTGTAATATGAATATAAACTCACATGTGGTATATATAATGTCACAAGTCACAGATATGCTAATCTCATCCACACAACAAGTCATAGAAAAGAAATACTAAGCTAGAATAAGGAGTTTGAAATATCCAGAAAATAATAGTCGGGTGGAGACAAATCCACTACCAAAGACTATATCCAAAACTAAAATGAGAGAGGAGTATAAAATCTCCAATATAAAATAATGTGAAGACAGAAGTGTATCAGCTAAAAGAATCCATCGCTAGATAATCAACGATGCTCAGAAGGTAAGACCTCCTCGGCAGAAAGGAATGCGTCAGGTCCAGGCCCGTACTCCTGCAAATACTCAAGAGCAGATACACCTGGCAGGGGACCAGGTCCTCAGAGGGACATAACAAGATACACAAAACACATGCCAATTTGAATACAGTAAACATGCATATAATTTGAAAATAAATAAGTACGTTGTACAAGACAATCTATATGAATGCAAATAAGGACAACTTTTCGACGTATGGGCAAGGGTAGTCTACTCGATCTAAGCCTCACAACTCATGCACTCGTCCATGAACATCATCAGCCGGCATACCTCGGGGGTAGCGACCCTCGGACTCCATCAGTCGACATACCTCGAAGGTAGCGACCATCGGACACGACCCATCATAGTGCGTGCTAGTGACTACGGTGTTACCAGAGTGGTTAAAAGCCCATATGCCTAATAATTGTCCTCTATGATACTAAGTGTCAAGTGTGTGTCAACATATCTAATATATAGTAATGACTGAAAGGAAAACTACACATGCAAGAACTATAAAGAAATAAAATAAATAAACAGAAATATAAATAGCATGCAAAGTACTGTAAATAATTTGGCAAGGTATCTTGCCTGGTAAGAAAGCTACAAGGTGTACTGTCAAGAAGTCAAACGCATAGGATCAAAAGCTATGGCCGCAGAACAAATGTATCCGGATGCTGAAATAAACATCACCAACGTTCCCAGAATAAGCAAAATAGCTAAAAAGTACTTTCCTTTCGTCCAATTTGGATACAGGGGCAAAACGGTAATTTCGATTAAAAGTGGGGTCCATATGTGGCCCATTTTGCACCGAAAAGTGTGCCAAGGGTAACAGTCTCTAAATGGGACAAACTATAGGTCAAACAACTCTAAATGTCAATACGAACCTAACGGTATGTCCAAATATGGATTCCGATGGGCCAAACTCAATTTTGTCCAAAAAGTCAACTGTAGGACCCGCCAATTGGCGATCTGGTCAACCGTCTCAGAATTGCATGAAAATTGGGTCACAGGACCAGCGCGTTACCACGAGTCCAGTGGCGCAAGTTTCATCGCAATCTGACAAGTGTGCACAAAATATGCGCGAGTTTCACAAAAGTTGCGACACGGTGTGTGTCCGCGGATACGGCCTGATTTCGGCGCACACACGCGTCCGAATCAGTCCCCACAAATTTTTACGTATCCGGTTACGCTGCGTGCACCATTCGGTACACTTGGTACACGGTGGGGCGGTCCCGTTTGGCGGGACGCGCTCCGTTTTCCAACTTTTGGAAAACTGAAAAAAGTGGGTGCGCGCAGTTTTGTGACGAATATAATTATGTCCACAGCAACTAATAGCATAGGGTTATTTAACAGAAAATAAACTAGGTCAGGTATTCTACAGGTATCAAAAAGAATCACTGAATTCGGATCTCTGTGGTGGGAGATACGAACTCGGCAATACAGGTGGTCATTCTGGAATTCTGCGATTCCAGAATTGGGTCTGTCCGTCCACTTTGGACGCTGTTTTTCACCTAGGGACACACGTTTTATGAGGTTGGCTATAAAACAAATATTGGAGAGGGTTAAGGGATGATCATACCTATGAAAATAGAACAGCGTTTGGTTGAGCGAGTCGACGGAAAATCACTCCGAAGCGAAGGTGCTTCGAGTGGGATTCTGCAGGATGCGATGTCGGCGTCGTCGGGATGGTTGGATGGCTTGGTGGGGCTTCTCTGGCTGCGGTGACGGCTCTAGATGGGAAGAGGAGGTCTGGAGATTAGGTTAGGATTTTTTTTTTTTGGGAGAGAAATATATATATATATATATATATATATATATATATATATTAAGGGGAGAGAGAGGGTGAGCGGATGGGTTTGGCCGAAGGGGTGAAGGGTCGGGTCCTGGAGCGTTAGCAAATTGCTAAGGATGTATTGGCGGGTCTGGGACACTACTTGCTGAAGGCTATAGTAGTTTTAGCAAATTTTTGCTAAGGAAACAGTTGCTTTGTAGTAGTATTATTATAATACTAATTTTTATTATATTATTATTATTATTATTAGTTACTTATTTAATTCTTATTGAATAATATCTTTTCTTAATCTTTTCTTTTCCCTATTAATATATGCATATATATATATATATATTTGTATATATATATAATATATACTCATAGGAAAGATTCTAGATTAGAATAATGCACAACATTAGGCTAGCAACTGCTTAAGGGGTCTCCTACATGGAATAAATTTTAAAAAAATTTCTGATGGTCCCATAAGTCATCTAAGTGCCCGAACACCTAACATAAAAATTATTAAAAATCTATTTCTCCTATTTAGCACATAATTACCATAATTAAATTATTAAATAATAAAAAAATAGAAAAATAATAAATACGGTTTTTAGAAATAGGGGTTTTACACCCGACCCTACCCGAACCCGTTAACCCCTCACCCGCTTCCCTCTCTCTCCCGTTCCCCACGATCCCCAGCCCCGCGTTTCCCGGCCACGACCCCCGCCTCCGCCGGCGCAACCGCCCCGCCTCCGCCCACGAACTCCCCCACGCTCCGTCCTCCGCGCCTCTCCTTCTCCCCTTCCCTATTTAAGGACCCGAGCCGAAGCCCCCCGCCACCACCTCGTTCACCACAACCACCGTCACCGCCAACCCCCGCCCCGACTCCGCCGGCCCACCCCGACGCCCTCGCCGACATCCCCGGCCGCCGCCGACGACCCCCACGGCCCCCAGCAGCAGCCGCCGCCGCCGTGCCCCCTCGTCGCGTCCCTTCGGAACAGTGAGGTACCCCTCTTCTAGCTCGCGTATCTCCCTGTACGTTATACCATTTTTTGTTCTGTCGAACCCTGTGCGAAGACCGCGTGACCCTCTCGAAATCCTGTGCAACTCGTTCGGGGTATCACGTCCTGTGTCGGTCACAAACCGCGACGCAAAAACAGGAAAATAATTCCTAATTTTTAAAATTTCAGAAATTACCCCGAACACCCCAGTTCACGATCGTTATGCGACCAATCGGTTAATTGTTTTTAAAATCCACTTGAACAGTAATTTAGACCGTATAACCTAGTTTTAAAACCCTATTTTTGTTCAATTTTTTGGTATTGTAGATGGTAATTAATTCACGGGTGAAAATGGCCAAAAACTTGGTTAATTAAAACCCTAATTTTTCTCGGAACTAGGTGCGTCCCGCTAAACGAGGCGACTTGGTCATGTGAGAACTTCACTGAAAGGTACATGCCGTTAATACAGACTTGTGAGATTTCGCGAAAGTTGATTTGGATGTGCGTGTACACCGGAATCAACGTGTATCCGTCGACAACGCCCCGTATCGGCCCTGTTCTGAAACTCGTTGTAACTTTATGTGTTCTCATCGTTTAGAAACAAAACTTGTGCCATCGGATTCGTAGCATTTTTTGGTCCTGTGACCCAAGTTTGGTTCGATTCTGAGGACGTTGACAAAATCCTGTATCGTGGGCCCCACGGCTCCACTTGACGGGCGATTTTGTGATCGGCTCATCGAAATCCAGTTCTGGACATTCCGTTGGGTTCGTATCATCATTATGGACTTGTAGACACTAAGTTTGACGAATTTGGAGAATATTGTCTTTGGCACATTTTTTGGTGCGAAGTGGGCCACATGTGGACCCCGCTTTGACCAAAAATTGTCAATTTTGCCCCTGTGTCCAAATTGGACTTATGGACAGACAATTCTAGCTATTTGATATCTTCTGAGCATGATGGTAATATTTGTTTCAGCACCCAGAGGCATTCCTGAAGATCCCATGAATACTGGAGCAATAGTTGATAATCAAACCCCAAGCAAGTGTAACTTGCCAACTTGTAGTGATTCCTGTTATAGTATTTGTTTGAGTTCTTTGTATATATATATATATATATATATATATATATATACTCTTGATATATTTGTTCAACCTAGGACCGTGTGACATGCTTAGCGTCTGAATAACATTCGGGTGTCGACGCCGTACGCGAAGTCGTGTAACGTTACTAGAGATTGATATTGCGACCCTATATATCTTCGTGCTTGCATTATCAAGTACGTCATACCATAGGACACCTGACATTGTTCATGTGACAGAATCTTCTGAGTTATTCATGGTGATTCTGTATAGGCTATAGGACTTGTGACATAGATATTACATATGCTTAACTATCATTATGACTCGTTGCATCAGTTAGAGGTCATGATCTTGCGTGTCATGGACATGAGACATGTGATTACATTGGGCGGAGAGAAACACACAGGCTACAGGATGATTATATATATATAACCCTTATTAATGCTGTGCTCAAGACTCTAAACCCGAGCTTGGCCCATTACGTGATATCACTGCTATCGGCTCCCCGACACAGAGCTTGTAGTGGTTTCAGCCTGAGTTCTAGTGATACTCTCAACTTGCATATCACCTAGCTGGTTACATAGTTTACCCATATTGTTTTATTTATTATTGCACTATATTTATTTTGGCTTGAGTTATTCTTGTACCTTGCTATGTCCCCTAAGGACCTGGATCTGGATTATATTCCCAGGTATAGCTGAGGAGATCTATCCCGAGATATATGGGACAGGAGCAGACCTTGGAGCAGTACCAGAATCTGAGGACGAGGTGATCGCCGATGATTTCTCCTGAGTATCTGGTTTATTATACTCAGTTATTTTTGTTTCTAGTTACTTTATTTTCTGTCTATTGCATTGATGTATCAAACTTATTCGCGGGTTATTCCCCGAGACACTTTTATTGAGACTTGTTAGTTTATATTTTATTTCGATTATTCTGGCTTTGATCTGTGATTACCTTCTATGAATTAGATTAGAATTAGACTGTGACTTGTATCGTAGACCTATTTATTGTTGTTACAGCTTAAGTACACCCTAATGGGTCCATTAAATTGGGTTTTCCCATTGGTGTGTGCTGCTGGCCATTGCCACGTGGCTAGTCCCTTGGTATTTTGGGACTGGGGCGTGACATAACTGGCTTAGAGTTCAACATATTTAAACTCTCTAGAACACGTTCAATGTATCTCTCTTGTGATAGCCACAACTTTCTCGTACTTCTGTCCCGAGAGATCTTCATTCCCAATATATGTTGTGATACTCCTAAGTCCTTCATGTCAAAGGACTTGCTCAACTCTTTCTTCAACCTGTTAATCTTAGACATATCTTTTTCAACAACAAGCATATCATCAATATATAGAGAGAGAATAATGAAATCATCATCAGAGAACTTCTGGATATAAATACAATGATCTGCAGATGTTCTTTTGTACCCATGATCAAGCATAAAAGAATTAAACATGAGTCCGTACAAGCTCTTCTTTAATTTGTAAACCAAGTGTTCCTTGCCCTTTACCTTGAAACCCTCTGGCTGCTCCATATAGATTTATTCCACCAAATCACCATGGAGGAATGTAGTCTTCATATCTAACTACTCCACTTCAAGATCTTGAGAAGCAACAAGACCAAGAATAACCCGAATAGAAGACATCTTCACAACAAGAGAAAATATTTCTTCATAATCAGTACCTTGCTTCTGACTGAAACCTTTCACCACCAAGCGAGCTTTGTACTTGGCTTGGCCATTTCCTTCATTCTTGATTTTGAAGACCGATTTGTTCTTCAAGGCTTTTCTATTCTTAGGTAGCTCCACTAAGTCATAAGTGTGGTTCTTATGCAAATAATCCATATCCGCTTGCATAGCTTTCTTCTACTTAGCACGATCTTTATGAACTTGTACTTCATAAAAACTTTTTGGTTTACCTGCATCTGTCACTATAGTATACTTTAAAGCTGGATATCTAGTTGAAGGTTGTCGTTCTCTCTCCGACCGTCTCAACTGAGGTGCTGATGGCTGATACATATGCGAAGACTCTACATGTTCATACTCCCCTGATCAAAACATGGGGAACCTGTAATTTCTTTTTCTTCCTGCACATCTTGAAAATTATTATTTCTGGCATAGGAGAAGGAATAACAATAGGTGTGGAGATTGGATCTGGGACGATGTGAGTGTTTTTTTGGCTCTTCTTCTTTTTCAAAATTATCAAGTATTTTATCTTCACAAAATACAACATTCCTGCTCCTCACAATTTTTTTGTTTTTAGGATCCCACAACCTATATCCAAATTCATCATTTCCATATCCTAAGAATATGCATGGAATGAATTTATCATCAAGTTTTGTTCTTTTCTCCTTATGTACATATACAAATGCCTTGCACCCAAACACATGCAAGTGAAAATAGGAAATATCCTTTTCCACTCCTAATCCTTTCAGGAATATCTCCATCCAAAAGAACCAAGGGGGACAAGTTTATCAAGTAGCAGGCCATTCACGCTGCTTCTCCCCAAAATATTATTGGTAATTTAGCTAAGGATATCATACTCCTTATCCTTTCCACAATTGTGCGGTTCATTCTTTCTGCAACCCTATTATGTTGGGGTGTATATAGGACAGTCTTTTGGTGTCCAATGCCATATTTAGAGCAATAATTTTTAAATATCCTTGAAGTATACTCACCACCATTATCCGTGTGAATGCACTTCAAGAGCTTTTCGGTTTCTCTTTCAACTTTGGTATGAAAGTCTTTGAAAACTTCAAGGACTTGATCTTTAGCTTTTAGGACATACACCCACACCTTTCTAAATCCATCATCTATGAAGGTCATAAAGTAGGAGGCACCACTAAAGGTTTTTTACATTTATGGGTCCGCACACATCTGAATAGAGTAAGTCCAATATGTTGATTTTATTTTTGTTATAATTTTTAACAAAATCTACTTGATGTTGTTTTCCAATCAAGCAATGATCATAGTAGGATAGTGATGTACCTTGCATGATGGAAGTAGTTGACACCTTGCGAGAGTTTGTAGTCCTTTCTCGCTCATGTGGCCAAGTCGCTTGTGCCACAAATCCATAGAGGTACCTTCAACTGTTCCAAGTTTATCATTCTCTAAGTGGAACTGAGTCTTATAGAGAGTGCAATACTTTTATCCTCACACCAATACAAGTGATCATTTAAGCTTCAAACATCATTTACCAATGTTGCTTGTGTATCCTTCTTGCCGGTGGAGAGAAGTTTGAGACGAAGATGGGACACAAATCCAACATATTTTAGAACCATCTTTGTTCCAAGGTTAGTGGTAAGACAAATATTTCCAATGCCAAGAATTTGATAAGAGTTTTTGTTAATCCATTTTTACCATTCCAAGGTTACTTTCACGAAGCGAAGTGTAGTAGTCCTTTCGAGGAGTAGCATGGTAGGAGGCACCAAAATCAATCACCCATTCTGAGTCTTGGCAACTGATATTTGTACAATCTTCTTCTTCACATGCCGAGAAAAGCACAATTTTATTGTCAGTGACAACGACTGCACTTTCATTCTTTTCTTGCTTCTCGTTGGTCATTCCTTCCTTTTGTTCTTGCTTGAGCTTGCGATATTTTCATTTTATGTGCCCATTCTTTTCACAATGATAACAACTAATGTACTTTCTAGCCTTTAATTTTCCTCTCGACTTGTCTCAATTCTGAGACTGACTAATTTTGCTCCTCCCTCTATTCTCAGTGACAAGGGCATGAGAATGGGAGGATCCATATGAAATTCTTCGAATTTCTTCATTCAAGAGGCTACTTGTAACTTGGTTCATGGATACAACTCCGCCATGTACGAATTTACTAAGAGACACCACCAGAGTCTCCCAACTATCCGGTAACGAACTAAGCAAAATAAGGACTTGAAGCTCGTCGTCCAACACCATCTTCATAGTTGCAAGCTGATTAACAATACTTAGAATTTTATTTATATGTTCAGATATGGAATCACCTTCCTTGAAGTTGAGATTGAAAAGCTTCTGAATCAAGAAAGCTTTGTTGCCGGTGGTCTTCCTCTCGTAGAGATCTTCAAGTTTCTTCCACAAGCTGTTCGTCGAAGTCTCATTTGACACATGTTGGAACACAATATCATCCACCTATTGTCGAATGGTGTCGATGGTCTTCCAGTTGAGCTTCTTCTATTCTTCCGTCTACATGGTCTCTGACTTGGAAGATTCACCTTTAACCGGTGCATAAAAGTCCTTGCAATAAAGAAGGTCCATCATCTTTGCCTTTCATATAATCTAATTATGGCCATTCAAGCTGATAATTCGAATGCCACCAATGAGAGTCTCTATCTCAACATAAGAAGATTAACAACCTGTGTTTTGATACCACTGTTGGAGAAAATAAGACATTTTTCATCTTTGCATTGAAATGAGAATAAAAATAAAATTGAAGCGAAGAGAAGAGAAGAGAAAATAAGAGAGAGAATATACACAAGATTTATCGAGGTTCAGCTCAATGGAACTAGAGGACCCATTCAAAAGCATATTTGCTTCGGGTTTGGCATTGCCTTTTTTCTTAAAATGAGTCTTGATAGCTTACTTCTTTCTGTAGAAATAGTTGAAGGATAGATGGTTTGTCCTACCACGCACTAAAAAAAACTTTTCTTGATCATGAGTCTGATTAGAACGTCTAGGTTTATGTTTTTCATGGTTTCTGCAGTCAGATTGAAAGTCCTTTTTCTTGAAAAAAATTCTTTTAGGTTTGTATGGGTTAGATCTAGGTTTATCCTTGTTTACCTTAGCCTTAGACTTAGTCTTAAGTTCATACTTTAACCTAAGTTGTTCTACTATTCTAATATATTTTAAGACTTATACAAAGGTAATGTTTCCTTTTGTATGGATAACTTTTGTAGCATAATCAGACCATGAAGGAGGGATCTTATCTATCAAGCATGCTATCTTTTGATCAGTAGAGAAAGTTTTATCTTTGGCTTGAATGTATCTAAGGTATTCTTGGAATTCATAAATTTGGCCATTCATAGGTTTGTTATCTACCATAAAATACATATTGAATGATGAGGAATTGAATCTTTCTATTCCAGCATCATCATAGCCATATTCTTCTTCTAATACATCCGAAAGTTCTTTAACGCTTTTATATTCAAAGAATATATCATATAAAGACTCGGATAAAGCACTAAGAATTTTGTGAAAGCAATGATAATATATTTTCTTAGGAGTTTTAAGTTTTTTGAGCTAGAAAATTTGGGTATTACTAAGTCAGACTCAGTATCATCAGAATCATTTGTTACAAGTGTGGTTCCATCAATTGTGGATATAAGCCCTAGGGTAGTGAGCCAAAATCTCATCTAATGTTGCCACCTCTTAAAGAAAGAACCATTAAACTTTTCAAGCTTGGCACTAGAATACTCATCTTTATCAGCCATTATGACAAAAGTGACAACCTAAAAGCAAAAGTAACAACCTAAAAGTTCTGCAAGAATAGTGTATTGAATCAATTGACATCCTAGATTAATAGTTTGAATGATTTTGCTAATCAACTTGAACAATATTTAGTCAATCAAGTGTTGATTAGCTTGAGTTAGCCGTAGGGACAGGATCCTAGCTAGCGGTGATCCGAAGATACTTAAATACCATGTCGCTTAGGGTTATTTACACCCTTTTGAAAGAAGGACCCTTTCGGTTTGTACCAAAACTGATCTCTACTTTAAAACTTAGATTCAAAAATATTTTTCAATATCACTAAACTAATTTTTTTAACTAGGTTGCAATATGATTCCTAATGTCACAAAATTTACTTGAATTAAATATTTCTAATATCACAGGTGTAATAGTCTTTGTTTGGTATGCAAAGGTAGTATATGTTTAACAGAAATTCAAATAAGAATGTGTTAAACTTGTAGTTTAAAAAAAATTGTTTGCACAAAGTGTCTACTTAAGTCCATTTTTTTTAACAGCAAGTAGTCTTATACCAAGTAGTTTACCATCAATATATATATATATATATATATATATATATATATATATATATATATATATATATATATATATATATATATATATATATATTATAGCAATATTAGAACATATAGGTCCTAAACCATTTCAATATAAAAGTTCATCTGAAAAAAAACCCAATCATATTGTAATAGTGGAACGGCTAAATGCTACAGAGTTAAAATTGTCAATTTCTCATTGAGTTGCAATTAGCTCAAAATATTTCAATGAACTTGAAAGTGAATTTTATTCAACAATATATGCTGCATATTATAGCCTTTTTATTGTCACATAAATTGACTCAATGATATTAGGCAACAAGATACATAATCGGGTTCAAAATCTTTGGAGCATACTTGTGAGGATTATGCTAGAATCATTTAAGTAATCTTCTTTTCTTGTAGGTCATCTTATTAAAATATTAATGTTGTAGACTATGACCTATTTTACCTTAATGAGATAAATTTTGTCATGCAACTGAAAACCCCATCCAAATCCTAGTGTAAAGGTACTCAAAATATATTTGGGTTTAGATTCATAGATGAATTCATGTGCACGTCAATCACACTTATCCATAAAAATATATTGTTTTATTAAACCATCATTTTGTATAATCATCGATCATCAGTTGACTGTCCTTTTGATTCATAGCAACACTGGATGGATAAAGTTAGCATTAAGAACTAATAGATTCCTATCTATTCTGAACAGTTGTTCACCATCTATTCTTAACAGATGTTCACCATCTGATGTTGAATTTGACGATTGTAACTCAGATGTAAATCATGAACATTAGCGTTTGATTTCGAAGATCAGATAACTATTTCTTGAGTATGGATAGGATGAAGTGTACAAAATTGAATCTAATTTAATAAAATATTTAACATAATTATTATTTAAAAAAAAAAATTAACATAAAATATTCTAAAGTAGAATAATCTCTTAGATTGTTAGACAAATTTCTTTTATTTTCATAAAATAAGAATACCACAAAAGAAGAAAATGTTAGAGTTACTGGTTTATAGAAAAGTCATGTACGAAGCATTGTCCTAAGAGATTATTCTTCTTAGAGATAAAACCCCCTTGCTACTTCCTGTCACTGCACACAGCTTAAAGAGAGATGATCCGAACTTAGTCTTTACCCATATAAAGGATTGAATGTAGTTTGGTTGTTGTTTACGGGAGGAGTGGAAGCGAGTGGAGAACAGAATTTGGAGATAGTTTTCACGTAAAAGTCATATGTCTCTATAGAGAGGAAGAACCACAAAAACAAAATATCTGTTTGCAAATAAATGTCCAATGTATAGAAAATTCAAAAAAATATATGAATAGGATCTCAATCCGAACTTGGTAAACACACACACACACACACACACACACACACACACACACACACATATATATACATATATATATACATACATATATACATACATACATATATATATATATATATATATATATATATATATATATATATATATATATTCAGCGATGATACTTAATGTTTGCAACAGTTCCATCCTTATGATCAATAACGAATTAAGAAAATATTTCGGGAGGAAGGGGTGGTGGGGAAAGCAAAATTGTATTAATTTTGTTTAGGGGAAACGAAAATAACCTGAATTAAAATATAGGGGATATTTTATAATAATTTATAGAAAAAGTTTAAAGTTGTAAATATAATTTGAAATAAAGACTTCTTAAATTTCAAGTCCTATTTAACCAATTAAGCTAACTAATTGTTCTATGAATAAGGCCAATAAATCAAAAATTCAATGGCAGCGACGGCTCCTTCTAAGCCTAGGGTGGATCCACTCATGCTTAGATGAATATTCTCATCTTCGGGTCTGTTTGGATAGTTGTAACTTCTTAAAAATATGAAAGTGCAATGCACTTTCAACATGTCGTAGTGCAACGCACTTTCAACATTTGTCATTTTCAAGAATTTGTTTGGATAAATATTTTTTTTGTTCCCCGAAAGTGAGGAGTTTCATAGCCATTTTGTTTGGATGACAACGTAAAAGTACATGTGAAAGTTAAAATTATATAGTTATATTGTTTTGATGTCACCCACATGCAAGTGCTATAATCACCATTTCACATTTTACATCCAAAATTTGAATATCAAATAGTTCACATATACATGTCGAATGTCATCTTAAAATATACTCTTGAGTTTGTCGTCTTGAATACACAAAATAGTCACTTACAATGGAGTTACAATGTCAACCCAAACACGAAAACTTAAAAATACAACAAAATCCTCCACTTGCAATACAGTTCATCTCCCTCTCATCTCACTTCATAGCCACTTACAATGAAGCTGAAATGGCAATCCAAATACAAAAAGTGTTGACACATGGAGACAGCTGCAATAAAGGTACAAGTTTCAATAAACTTTTAATGCAATCTCACCAACCCAAACAAGGTCTTTGTTTAAGATTTGGGTAACTGAAGGGTAATCGGGTGACAATGATATTTCCTTGTTGTCAATATGGGACTGCTGGTTCATGTTTGTGATGTTTCCATTATATAAAACAAAAACCCGACCCGTAAAAGTTTGGAGCCCAAGAAGCTATGGGTCTTGGCCCGGATGCAACAACCCGGCCCAGTTATCCGGTATTCTAACAAGAGGGAAAACTAGGGTTAGGGTTTGACCACTCCCTTCGTAATAGAGGAGCCATTTTCTTCTTTCTGATCTCTGAGTCGCTACAGCCATGGTACAACTCTCTCGTCTCCTCTCTTCTCTTCTCTTCTCTTCTATAATATAGTTTTGTATGTTGATTATGATGCTTTTTTGTTTCTTGATTCATTTAGGTGAAGTACTCCAGGGATCCCTCCAACCCCACCAAGTGTAAGCGTTCTTCTCTCACTCCTCTCTCTTTGATTCTAGGGTTTTTCATTTTGTTAGGGTTAGAATCTAGGATTACATTGAGTGTTCCCATTTGGTTTGCTTTGTTAAGGTTAGGGTTTGATCATTTTAAAAAAAAAATGTGATCTTTCACTTCGAATCATTGTAGAAAAGATTGGTTGAATGTTCGTTGTAATTTATTTGTTTCTGATTTTACATTATTAATTTTATTGCAGCCTCAAAGGCCATGGGACAGAACCTGAGGGTTCACTTCAAGGTGCGCGGAGAGTTGGTTTTGGCCATTTACGTAGATTTTACCCATTTATATGCATTTATATGGATGACGATCTTCTAATCATCAGCTCAATTGTCCTCTTTACTCAACTGTTAAAGTCTGATTGTGCAATTTACATATTTCATGTCCTAAATTTGAATAGGTCTTAATTGCACCAAAAATTGTATAGTATAAATGTGACAAGCAGGGAAATGATCTGTATCCTTTTTTGGGGCATTGTTTGGATAATATTGAAGTTCAGTGTCGAGAAATCAATAAATACAGGAAAGAGTGGTGTTTTGATGTGTTCAATTTCTGATTAATGCTAGAAGACATTCATGCTGAGAAAAACATCATCGACATGCTTGCATAAATGTATTTCATACACAAGTTTAGCGATGAAGTTGATTACTTCTACTAACAATGTATTATCTTGTAAGTTCATGTTTATAAGAATTTGGGATGATTGATTAGTATTGATGGATAAATTACAATATGGATGGCTCTATCAAAACTGGAATATAGTTGGTTTTGGCTATTTCCCTTTGATTGAGAATAGAATATAATATAGTGATCGGGTAGTTTTTCTTTAGTCTGAATTTGTTTTCCTGGTGCTTCTATTTGCAACTTAGGTTTGCTAGTGATATTTCGTCTAGTGAGTGTAAGGAGTATGGTTTTATCCGAGGCACGCTATTAATGGAGATAGAGAATGTTGGTGATTTCACAGGCGAGAATCGCGATATTGATACATGTGTGTATTTGGCGTGTAGCCTTGGATGTTAGTTACGTACTCAGCTTATCATCATTCGGGAGTGGAGCATTACAGATATGGAATTGGTGCAGTGATTTCTAGTTATCTATTAGAGATGAGTTATTATGATGTTTAAGTTTGACTTATGAGTTAGCTAGACAGACTTAGTGGTTAGACAGATGTTCCAATGTTGAGTGTCAAGGATCAATATGATGACCCTAAGAAGAGTTTGCCTAGGTAGATTGTGATAAGAATAGAGATGAGATATTAGATATTAGGAGATAAACCTAGGAAGTGATTTGATTCTTGAAAATTAAGATTAATTGCTTACAGTTGGAATGACAAAATTGTATTTGGATTTAGTAGCTTGCATTACTTATTGTTGGATTTTCTTAGTTGATTAAACTCAAGTGGATATGATTGATAAAAAATTTCTTGAAAAATTAGATTATGATTCAAATCGTGTGCTTGAAAGAGTGATTTATGATAGTATAATCCTTTGATTAAATTTAACTGTTTAATATCTCACAAGGTAACATTGTTTTGTGCATAGAGTCATAGACTGGAATATTTGGGTTAGCAATCAAATCTCTGCTTCGATCATGTTTTTGTAAGAGTTTGGTTGAAAGGATTGGGTATTGGCTAATGGAATACGTTAAGTTTTGATGGTTCAAGATTTTCTATTATTGGATGAAAGTTAATGAGTGAGATGGATGTCTGTAATATGTTTGCAAGATAGCTACGAATTGATATTGACCTTGAAAATTAATTGATGATAACTAGATATTTGGATGAAAATTTGGAGATATTTCATGGAATTATTTTAAGTAGATCAATTTTGTCTGAAAAGTAGATATTTTGGGTGTTGGTAGGACTTCTATCAGTAAAAGGAAGGAAATTGACATTCCTTGGTTGGATCATGAGATGGTTGAAACTAACTTTAATTATGGATTGGTTCTCTAGAATTTAAAGCTAGATTGTAATTGGACATATTAACATAGATTGAGATCATATTGAAAAGAGTATGTTGATGTATGCATAGTAATTAATTCAGATTTAGTTATTTTTTTGGATTGAGATTTTCTTAGAAAATATAACGTAGATTGATTCACTAGTAATTTTTGAGATAATTTGATTATTCTACAACTAAGAATTAGTATATAATTATGATTGGGGCTTTGATGCAGCGAGGTCTGAAAATTTGGTTGATAATTGAATTTGATCTCTTAAGGACATTTTGGATCTTTAGGGTACAATGCTTAGGTACACTATTTCAATGTCAAAAGGTTCAATCAACAAAGCAACATGCAGTACATTTACATTTCTGTGTTTTCAACTTGATTTAATCGTTATGTTTTATTTGAATAATATAAAGAAAAAAGCAGGGGTGTGTTGCCTCCTTGAACCTATGTTGTCACAGGCGTGGAGAGGTGTCTCTTCACCCTGGAGAAAATTCTCTTGGGTGTGGCGATGGTCGCCTAGGCGACCGCCTAGGGTCGTCTAGGAAAAATATAGGCGGTATTTAGGCGAGTTTATCTGTTTTTTACTTTTTTTCTTAATTTTTTTTTTTCTTGTTGCTTCTTTTGTTGTTGTCTTCTTCTGTTTCTTCTTCTTCTACTGCTGCTTCTTCTGCTTCTTTAATTTCTTGGGGGGAGGGTAGATCTTAGGTGGATGCAGGAATCCTGGGCGGACGCCCAGGCGAGGCGGGTGGCCTAGCGCCTCGCCTAGCGCCCAGTACAACATAGCCTTGAACACACCCCTTCTAAACATTAGGAACAAACCACATTGTTATTGGATGAACCTGTACGCTTTCAGTGACAAAATGTTCAATCAACATGTAACACAGAAAACAGTTACTATAATTCTTCCAACTAAAATTAGACTGTCTAGTTTTACAGCATAGTATACCTAAAGGAAGAAAAAACAAGTGTCTGACATGCCTCTTGTAAAAACTCTGATTAAAAGGGTCAATTGATAAATGACAACAATTGAAGTACTGTATTCTCAACATAATTTAGCTGTTCTGTTTTAGTTACATTACCTAAAGAAAAGAAAAAAAAGGGGATGTGTTGCCTTCATGAACATACCCCCCTTAAACTTTAGGGATATTGCACACATTGTTAATGGGTGAAGCTACAATTATAATACTGTATTTTCAATGTGATTTAGCTGTTCCTTTTTTATCTGCATAACCCGAAGGGAAAAAAAGGCAGGGGTGTGTTGCCTTCATGAACACATCTCATAACCTTTAGGGACATTATTCACATTGTTATTGGGTGAACCTCTGTAGTCGATTTCAGTGACAAAAGGTTCAATCAACAATCTAACATGTAAACCAACTAGATTGTATTTTCAACTTGATTTAAGCACGTTTTAGCTGTACAACCTAAAGAACAAAAAGCGCGGGGGAGAGGGGTGGGGGGGGGGGGGGTGTTGTTCTTACATCTATGAATAAACCTCCCCTAGACTTTATTGATATTGTGCACATTGTTAATGGTTGAACCTCTGTAGTCTATTTCATTGACAAAAGGTTCAATCAACAATGGAACGCACAAACTAATTACCATAGTTCTTCAACGAAACTAGACTGTCTAGTTCTATCTGTGCACAAATCCTAGAACAAAACAAGGGTCTAATGGGCTTCTGTAGTCTATTTCAATGACAGAAGGGTCTCTAACTCAAATTAGAAGGTTCATTTGACAACTGAACACATAAAACGATTAATCTTGTTCTGTTATATCTGCATAACCTAAATAAAAAAGGCAGTTGTGTGTTGCCTCCATGAATACACCCCCTAAACTTTAGGGACATTATTCACATTGTTATTGGGTGAACCTTTGTAGTCTATTTCAGTGACAAAAGGTTCAATCAGCAATGTAAGTAACACAAAACAGCTGCTTGTAATTCTTCAAATAAATTAGACTGTATTTCTATCTGCATAACCTAAAGAGAAAAAAAACCCAGAGGTTTGTTGTCTCTATGAACGGACCTCTCTTAAGCTTTAGGGATATCAACTTCTTCATTGTCATTGGGAGAACCTCTGGATGTATTAGTGACAAAAGGTTCAATCGACAATGGAACATACATACAGGTATTATAAGTGCAGTATATATGCTTGTATATCATTGACACATTCCACCGCAGTTGATTGCAACACTATTACAGTATGCATTTGTTCATGCTCAAAAGTCCTATTTGTGTATTATTATGGATTGGTTCTTTTTTACTATTAGCATATCATATAGAGTGTAGAAACAGCTGCTTGTAATTCTTCAAATAAATTAGACTGTAGTTCTATCTGCATAACCTAAAGAAAAAGGCAGAGGTTGGTTGTCTCTATGAATGGGCCTTTCGTAAGCTTTAGGGATATCAACCTCTTCATTGTCATTGGGTGAACCTCTGGACTTGCTAGTGACAAAAGGTTCAATCGACAATGGAACATGCACACAGGTATTGTAAGTGCCATATATATGCTTATATTTCATGAGAAACATTCCACCTCAGTTGATTGCAACACTATTACGGTATGCATTTGTTCGTTCTAAAAAATCCTATTTGTGTATTATTATGGATTGGTTCTTTTTTTACTATTAGCATATCATATAGTGTAGAAAGCAGTGTGTAAAATAAAACTATGTGCATAAAGATCCTGGTTGGTAGTTGAATTTTCTTTTCCCTTTGATACTGTGTATATGTTCAACATACTTGTGCGACAGAAGTTGGTGTAATTTGCTGCAATTTTCAGTTAGTATAATATAATTTGGTCTTGTGCTTGTAGATCGTTAAATCAAAATTTGCTTTCTAGATCACTAGTATCTGACTGCTTGTTTATGTTGACAGAACACCAGGGAAACAGCTTTTGCAATTAGAAAGCTACCTTTAGTTAAAGCAAAAAGATATCTAGAAGATGTTATTGCTCACAAGCAGGCCATTCCTTTCAGAAGGTTCTGCAGAGGTGTAGGGCGAACAGCCCAAGCTAAGAATCGCCACTCCAATGGACAGGGACGCTGGCCTGCGAAATCTGCCAAGTTCGTCCTTGATTTGCTGAAAAATGCTGAAAGTAATGCAGATGTAAGAATCTGCAATATTATGCTTATTCTTGTTTTTTTTTAATAATTGTATATATCATGTGAATAAGTTTGGTGCTTTATAATTTATACAGGTTAAAGGCTTGGATGTAGATGCACTATATGTCTCTCACATCCAGGTTAACCAGGCCCAGAGGCAGAGGCGTCGTACCTACCGTGCTCATGGACGAATCAATCGTGAGACCATTCCTTCAGCTAAATTTACACCATCTTTTGTTAAACTGTATTTACTAAATTATATTTTCAATCACAGCTTATATGTCATCTCCTTGTCATATCGAATTGATCTTGTCTGAGAAGGAGGCTGCTGTTAAGAAAGAGGTACTTATTCAGTTCATAATGTTGTAACTTAGCTCTGAGGTTGATCTATGTTTGCATGATACAAATAAGTGACAGACCATGACATGAGCACATCATTCATTTTGGTATGTTCTAATATATTTTGGATTCTCCATGTCCGGCTGTTAACACGATTTGATACCGATGTGACACAGGTTTACGGAATGTCCTTGCTTTCCATCTGTTGCTAGAGTGTATCAAATTGGATATTCATAATTTATAGGTTACATTTTAGTTTTGTTAATTTGCTGCTGACCTTTTTGATAGTTTGTTTCTGAAATTTGCTGTTGACCTCAATTGCTATATCAAAATCATGTATTTGGAAAATATTGATTTCTTGTATTTCAACTCAGAACTATTTGAGAATTTAGTTACAATGTGTTGCTAAATATTTGCTTTTTAGTTCAGATTTTTATTGCTGATGTGCTGTTTTGCAGGCTGAAACTCAGATTGCTGAGAGGAAGCCCAAGAAAGCCCAAGTTCTGAGGAGTTAAGAATTTGAAATCAGTTTTAAGTACTAGTTTTTAGTGAGAATCTGGGATCAGTGTTTTGTTCCTACCAATATTACTACAAAGCAGGTTTATGTGGATTTTGTTGCACTTTTGGGTGTCATTTTATTCTGTCAAAAAACAAGGAGACTTGCGGATGAGGAAACATGAATCATATTGTAGCTCATGTTATGCTTTTGAAATGTCAGTTGAACAACGATATGCAGGTTACTACTATGATCTTTTCTAATCATTATGTAGTGTTTACTGTAGCAATTCTACAAGTATCAGTTAAAACAAATATTTTCAGTAAGACATCTAATAAATTATGAAATCATAGAGCCCATGGAATCATGATAAAGTTTGTTCTAGTATGCTTGCCCCAATAATTTGGAATAGAGGCTTTTGTGGTAATTCATCCTGAACTGTTTGAATTTGTATGGTAGTTTACACCTGCCCTACTATGTTTGTAGGACCCAAAGAGTGTAAACTGCCATACAAATTCTTATGAAGGTAAAAGGTCAAGTTCCAAACTTTGCTATCAAAATCTTGTCCCTCCCTCCACCCCCCCCCCCCCCCCCAACCCAACCCAAATTTATGATTGCTTTATCTGCCATCTGAGTTGAAATCATACTGTTTTGAAGGATTTATTGAGATGACTACATGCATTCACTTGTTGGCAGGTGACAGTTTGATTGTTGTGTTTTTATTGATTTAGAAGTTTTCATAAGTTAAAACTTGTTTTGTAATTTTCTAAATTGTGATGTTACGTACCAATAGTGTGATCGAAGTGATTATTATTGCAAGTTACTGTCTTCGAAACGATGTCCAAAATGTTAGATCTGTTAAACCCGAATACCTGCATATGTAAGACAAGTGATTGAGCTATTCTTGAGTGAATGTGCACATCCTTTCATAGAAGAGAAGAAAATAAAAAACCTGTGAATCAGCCATTAGTCTGAATATCCACAGTTTGGGTTCTTTTACCCTTTTTTTTTTCAAGGTTATATCCTACTTTGCTATTTTGATTGCCATGGTGTTTAGTCTTGCAAAAGTAGTCTCTGCCAGTCCTGTGACTACCATGTAAATCTAGTGATGCTAAGTGGATATTCAGACTGATATTATCTTTAATTTACTATGAACCCATAGGTGGTTCTGCCCCTGGAGGATGTTCATTAAGAGGTGGTCAACACTCCAATTGGTGGACCAGTTTGTGATGGCCTATTCTCTAGAAAGCATTATCCTCGGCTGATCGGTGGTCATAAAAGGGGGGGGAGAACCCACTTTGTGCATTTATACAATAGCCATTCAACCACCGAAAAACTATATGAGCTATATGTAACAATCTGGAATAGATGGTTTATTGTAATCGAGTGCAATATCCTGCTTGGAAATTGAAAGTTCTTTTATTTATTGGTACCATACAACAACCAGATATAAGTAGCGAAGTACAAAGGGAAAGCTAGCAATTTCACTCCCATGCATATAGAGTACCCTGCATGAAGGAGAAGGAAGAATGTTTCCGTTACTCCGAAACCAATGTACTGGTTCAAGGCTGCACTGCTTCCAGAAGTTTCTCATACACCTGTCTTGCAGACGTGTCCTCTACCTGATCCAAGAAGCACATAATCAACAAATAAACACAGAATAGCTGAAAAAAATAATTAATAAAAAGCCATCCTTAATTCAAAATGATCTCTGTTCCTTCAACAAAAGGACGTGGGAAAATTTAATAGTTTCCATATTTTGTAATGTTCTTAAGGTCATGATTTAACAAGGGGTTAATATCATTAGTCTGACAGGGACTAGTGCGGGGAATTTTTTTTTTAACAATATTAAGTTTGCCAAATCCTTTCAATAGGGCCTCAATTTAACTATAGGGGCTACAATACAAGGACAATGGGTACGTAAATTATTTACTGTATCCTGAAAATAGTCTAGTAAACTTGCCAAGAAGGCATCACTAACTCGGCTTATTAGCGAAGAGAACTTCGTAAAGGAAGTTACTCGAGAAAAGAAACAACGAGAGTTGTCTTCACCCCTAGGTCTCCTGCTAATTCTCATTGAAGAGGAGTTGAACACAGAAGCAGTAAAGAAGAACATGCTCACTCCGACCAGCGCTAAAAAGAGAATCCTATTAACCAACAAACCATTTGATGAGGACTTTGGGGACAAGACCTAGGTTTTTATAAATCTAGTTTTACTAGTTTCAGTTAGTTTTATTTCAATTTATTTAGATTTATTTCAAATTTGTAATTTCTTCTATAGACCCCAAAAATTTGGATGAAGGCTTTGTTGTTGTTGTTGTTGTTGTTGTTGTGGTAGTTAACTACTTATATTAGGACTCCCACTTGTACCAGGAATATCGTGCAAGTAGTTTCCCATTTAGTACAAGGATTAGGAGTTATATTTATTTTGGGCCTTCTTGGTTGCGGGCCTATATAAAGGCATATATGTTTTCTTTTCTTTAGATGTAATGGATAATTACTGAAAACTGGAGGTCCTCTAATCGAACGTTTGATTGCATTATGCAACTTTGCTAGGGTGTGAAACCCTAATTTTGGAAGTGAGGCTTTCCCTACCCTTTCCCTTTTTTTTTCCCCACCAAACCCTTTTCTTTCCTCCAACAAACCTGGGCAATACCTTTCCCACCACCATTGAACCTAACGACAGCTCATATCTTATGTAAGCCATCGAAACAGCACCTATCCCATCCTTCTATCTTCAAAACCTTGTTGTCACTGCCTAGACATTCTGGTTGATTATCCACCCACCATTTAATCGTCTGATTACTCTACCTTTTAATTGCCTCTTAATCTGCTTTCTAGAACAATGTTAGCCACATACAGTGTTGTTAATGGCGGATGACGGATTTTGGCGGACATAATATATATATATATATATATATATATACACACTAAAAAAACTGCAGAAATAAATAAAATATCAAAAAAACTTAAAACATATGTCAAAAACCATAGATTTAATTGATAGAAAATATCATTACTCAATGTCATAAACTACTAACAACCACAAGCTTATGCTGCAGTTGAAGCCATTGTCGAAAATCTATACAAATGGACATAAATACAGAAGGAAATGAAACAAGAAAAACACAATTAAAAAATAACATTCAACTGAAAAGAACAGAATTAAAAACAAAATTGCAAAACATGAAAAAACAAATTGCAAAATTAAAAAAACAGAATCGTTCATCGAAGAGGAAGAATAAGAAAAACAAGACTCAAAACAGACTGAAAAATAGGAATAAACAAATATATCACAGAATTAGTAAAAAAGACAAAAAAAAGAAGTTAAAAAAATAATTGATACAGAGCAAAAAAAACGAAAAAGAATTAAAAAGATTTAAAGCATAAAAAAAGAAGTGTTTTTTTACACAAAAAAGACTTTAAAAAGAATTAAAGAAAAAGTATTTTTTTTTAAGAATTTTAAAAAGATGTGTTTTAAAAAAAAAAGACTTAAAAAACGAAAAACATAATAGGAGAAAAAGGTCACCGGAGGAGGTTGCCGGAGACGTTCGCCGGAGGGTGGGAGTCGCCGGAGGACAATGAAGGAAGGACGATGGTAAACGCCGGTCGCTGCAGAGAAGGAAGGTCTGGTGCGCAGGTTTGAAAAGTGAGAAAGAAGAAGCACCAAGTTAAGTTTTAGGGTTTTTACACCCTTTTGGACCGATTCTGGGTCGGGTCACACGACCCAATTCGTTTTTTTTTCCGCCATTTCCACCGTGGCCGCCACGGACGCCACACACATAGCGGCCGCTATAGCCCGCCATTTGAAAACCGCCACGCCACCGCCATTTCATGGCGGCTTGTTCAAAATCCACATCCGCCATCCGCCATGGCGCCGCCATGGCCGCCATTTAACAACATTAGCCACATATTATCTCATTATGAGTGATATACTAGGATATTAGAGTCCAACAGATGAATACAAGCATATAGTGATATCTAACGTTGAATGCACACTACAATCATGCATCTTGATACTGGATTATCTACATAAAAATTTATTTGTGATCGAAATCCCAGGAGACTACATACCACAAGAAGCTTTGATTTATTATTCCATCCTCTCTGGAGGGTCATTTGGCTCAATCTCAGACCTAATACCTATATCAGAAACAAAGCAGAGGACAAAATCCAGTTAAAGTTTCATCGAGATAGTTACTAGCGGCTTTGTTGATCTTTGTACAGGGGATTAATAGATGATCTTGATTGAGAAATCCCTGACCTTGCCCATAAATTCCAGCATTTCACTGTTAGCTTCTCCTCGAGCAGCTGGAGCAGCAACAGTAACTCGAACATCATCAGCATTAACTCCTGACGAGATAAAAGGAATGAGATAAAAATGTTGACATAGATTATCAAAGAGAAAATTCGAAGTGAAGTACCTGGAACACAATGAAGGAAGAAAAACATAATTTACTTTCTACTTCACAAAAATATATACTAGCAACAAATATTTTGGAAAATATAGGACAAAATTAATATGTTATTCTCAGCATGGACAGCTTACTGAGGCAAGAGTAGTGGTTAAGGTAAAGAACAGAAAACAGTTACTGTTCTCTCAGTATACATCGTCATCAGCACCCAAGCCCAGAATTCTGTTTGACCAGCAGTGCGAGGTGGCAAAGACATAAAGGTGGTGAGGTGGGGCCTTAGGACTGAAAAAAAAAAAACTACAACTATCGCCTATAGAAATTCCTAGGATGCAAAAATTAACTAAGAGTGTAAGGAGTCGTGCATTATCCACAACTTACAATAAGAAATAACAGAAATGTCCATTTCCAACTGAACATTCGCAAAGGATATCCAAATAAATAATATATTAATGATGCACAATGAACAATAATACTATACTTTACATAATTACAATAAAAGTAATAGTTATTGGATATGGCATTACCATCCAAAACGAAACAAAAACTAATATAAAGCAAATAAAGGTTCTAGGGTCTCCATCTCCAACTAGGCTTTAAATTTCCATCTCCACAATAGCTTCCATCCTCTAGTCCTTCTCAAGCTTGGTAACGCAGGTTAAGGAGCAGCTAGGCGGGGGCTCAAGGCTGGTTGAGCTGTTGCCTAAGCACCCACTCCAGATCTAAAGGATTACCTCATTACTTGTCCACCCAAAGAAAATTGTTGCTTAGGCATCTGATCCAGGAGGATCTCCTATTAGATTTAGGCTCTTTTAGGATTGCTCTTCTTAATATTTAGAATTCGGATTTCTATTCCTAATTTTTAGGATTAAGATTCCTATTCCTAATTTTTAGGATTATGTAGTTTTAGGGATTATGATTCCTTTTAGGATTTCTATCCATTCTCTATCTTGTTTGCTTTTATGAAAGGTAGTTAGAATTATTATTCCTTTCTACCATCTTATTTCTTTTTATGTAGATTGTGAGGATAAGTTGGGATTTCTAACTTGTTCCTTTGGAGACTATTTGTCCCTATCGGAGTGAAAATTAGAAGATATAGGTTGCCAATGGGTATAAAAGTAGAGCATAAACCTCTTTGTAATGAATTCCTAATGAATTATTTGATAACTAATTTTAAGTGTTCTTGTTCTCTAATTCAAGGGAAGAGTTTGATAGTCAAAAGTACCTTGTGATGATTATCCATCATCATTAATCAAAAAAATTCCTTGTCCTTCCATAATAAAATCCTCTCACTCCAATATCTTTAAGGGAAATCATAAACCCTAATTTGACCGACACGGATGGGAGGGCCACCTTAAAGAAGCTTTGGTGGTAGCGGTTGGATAACAAGACCCAAATTGTCAAGAAAGCTCCACCAATGACCTAGTTTCTACAACTGATTATCATTCTTAGATAGAGGACTAAATTCAACACCGATACAAAAACAACTTATCAAGAGAGGTCTAGGTGGACTTCACAATAAAACCTCCAAGGTCGGTTGGTGGATAGAACTAATTTTTCCTTGTGGCAATACAAGGGAAAGAGCAATATAAAATCAAACCACCAACTTTCTTTGAAGTCCATCAATTTCCTTTTTGAATCTCTTTTACTACTTTCTTTATAAATTAAGACATTGTACAATGTAAAGTTAGTAAAATTTTCAAGGTTCCATCTTTATTTATCTATCATTTTATGCCTAAGCCTGGCACGAATGAAAAGCCAATCAGATAAGTCACTTCTATTTTTTTGAAAAAGAAGAAGAAGAAAAACTATATGACGAAAATGAAAATAACAGCTAACTAGATGATACCAAAGATCAATATTCTTTTCCAATAATTTCTGGTACTTGGAGACCTCAGCTAATACACACAACAAAAAAGATCCACTCAATCCAATATAGTATCAGCAAGTCTAATAATAATCAAGTCAATCAGTAAGCTGTCATCATTCTAGATCAGATTATATATCATGTAAACAAACATGAGACCAACACTGACTTGTGATCGCAGAACGTTGTGCACGATCTTCTACTTCAATAGCAACTTGGACAAGTCCACCTTCCAACTGTGATATACAAGGGGGTAACGGAGCATCCTGATTGTGACAATTAATGCAATAATGGTGAGAAGATTAACATAGAATAGAATGGTGAGATCATTGGTACATAATACGGCAAAGGGAATGACATGGAGTAATTGAACTCTTTATGAATATTTTGGATGGATTACCTATTTGACTTATCCAAGAAGTAAAGAGTTATGTACTAGTACTTAATTTACTAGATAATACATTTTTTACCGACATTTGTGAATGTTTTTATTGGCAATTATTGTTGCATGAGGATTGCTTTGGAGATCCTGAACGAGGAATCTGAATCTTGGGTTGTTTTTATTTACTCTAAATATGATTTAAATACATGAGTTAGACATAATTTGCATGCCAAAAACAGTAGGCTTTCTCTAAAGAAGTGAGTAGCATCTGCTGGAAGGTAATAAAGAAACTATGTATAAATTTATTGGATTACAACAACAATTTGACTAAAAAAATGTGCAAAAAAAGAATTTGGGGGAAAACATAGATATATTATGCATATCACATTACCATTTGCTAATAACATCTTACTAAATATATATATGGACATAGCAACTTCACTTTTCAGCATAATGATTTTGATCTTCTTTTGACATAATGACCTTTTGATACTTTAAGTGAGAAAGTTTATGGTCAAATTTCTTCATCATCTACTTCCACATTTTTTAGAATCATCACACTAAGGGTTCAGAGAGAGAGAGGTTGAACGTGCATATTACCAATCACTAACCCTGTATTACTGAAACTGATACACATATGGGTTGTCTTTCCACATCATGACCTTAAACCTGATAGCTAACTGTGTGTGTGTGGACCCGAAAGGTAAAAGGTTTAGCATGGAAGATAAAAAGATATAGTTATGGTGAATATTCTCCATACCTGGGGATTTGTTTCTGCTGCAACAGAGCTAAGTGCGCCATCAACAACATAGATAAAAGGGGCAAGTTCCAAATCCTCTTCTGAGCGATAGCAAACAAAAAGCTCACAACCCATACAAGTCATGCGGAACTGTTTTTCCAGCTTTCCCTCGCCACTGAACAAGTGGAATTAATAGATTGAATAAGCACTAAGAATACTATTAACTTACAGAATTAAACCTCAACTATCATTCTACCACATGGAAGAGGTATCTCAGAATGAAAGTTTTAACTTCTCCAGGTAAGAAGAAAAGTAATACAAAGAGAGTTGTGTTTAGAAAGATCTGAACATAGATTAGAAAGACCACATGGAAGAGGTATCTCAGAATGAAAGTTTAGTTCTCCAGGAAAGAAGAAAAATAAATACAAAGAGAGCTTTTTTTAGAAAGACTGAACACAGATTAGAATTTCAAAGTAAACGAGCAACAACAAAAGTAAAATGACCCGTAATGATATGAGACATATGCCCAACCTATATAAGGACAATCTAATAAATGCTGAAATTGAATGACAATCGACTGAGACATGAATATGATGCCTTTAGCATGGAAAGATCGTGATGTATATTGAACTTGGAGAAAACTGCCACTCTTTATACTACAATTCAATGATTGCTCCTACTTGCAATAGGCACCAATAATTTAGCAATTGTACATGTAAAAAGGGTTGGCGACGGGGATGACAATCCAAAATTTTGTTCAACATGACCAGTGATGGTGGGATATGTTGCATGAATACAACACGACAACAGTCACAACACAGACATGATAGTTTTGGTGTGTCAGAGTATTCTAGTGTGTTTATGTCATCATGAGGATCGAAACACCTATGAAACGTGCACAATAATTTCCGTAGTCTATACACCCTAGATGATGGGAAATGCATGGATAATGAGTGACGAGAAACTTACCATTTAAAAGACTAAATAGTAAATATCCCTAAGAAGAGACTTTCATTAGATGTAGATGTCTGATAGAAGGACCATAGTTTCATTTACCTAGCTCAATGAAATTCTCCATTTGCTCAGGCATAAACATACACATACGACAATCAACACTCGCATCTCTCCAGTTCTGATGATACTGGGTATTTTGCACAATAGATGGCTACAATTTTACTCTTCTAAATATAATAGTTTATCTATGGAACCACACGATATAGGGCAATTAAAAGGTTGATGCATACAATGGAAACAAAAAAGAAAATACCGTTTTAGAAGAACTTTTCCTGCCTCTTTAACATTGAGCCGTGCAAGGTGTTTCTTCTTGTCCAGAACATGTGCTTTATCAGTATTACGTTTCGGCATTTTCTGCAATTGGGTATCTTTAGGCAAAGACATTAATACACAATTCACCATCCAATTTCTACAATTCAAGATAACGTCATTAGTGGAGAACATATGCAATGATCCTCATACGTAATTAAAATTGTGAAGAGTGTTAATCAATAACCACTCTTTCATTAAGCCTACAATCGTAGGTTCTATGATAACCAGGCAAAACATGAGCTCCATGAGCAACATTGTTATCGAGGACTGTTGGACCAAAGTCCAACACCGAGTGATACTACATATTGCAAAGATTGACACCCAAAGTAGTCTGGCTGTAAGCACGATTCAATTTGGTCCAACACTGAGTGATACTACATGTTGCAAAGATTGACACCAAAAGTAGACCGTCTGTAAGCACAATTCAACTTGTAGAAAGTAGACTGCAAAAAGCTCATCTGTGACACTACAAGATTACAAAGAAGTGTGTGGCAGTGGCTAAATGAGAATGGACTGTAATTTGAAAAGAAAGAGTACCACTATCCCCACGGACTTGCCCATAAAGTTTCCCTTGTCAAATCCTAGTCGGTAATTCCCCATTAGATGAGCATTTCAAGTTGCCAACTTTCAGGGACATGGGTCACATCAAACAGTTCCCAAAGAAGCTCCAAATCTTGACAGTGACCATACGTCGTTAGCATTAATCAAGTGACTAATTACAAGAGGGTTTGTTTTCCTCTTCCTGCTCCTCATAGATTTGTTATATAGTTCAAACTCATCTAAAATATCTGAACGGTCCTAGAGTTCAATTTTTTTCTAATTTAAACCAATTAATTAGAACAATTAGGGTTTAACGATATGTTTAACCTAATTCGTCAATAAGCTCAGTTTTTCCCGTTCAACCCTACTAGTCTCAGAAAGCCTTAAATCACCAAAACCATGTCTTTCGGAGGACCCAATTGAAGTTATGATTCCCCAGATCCAAAAGCGTCGGCCGAAACTAATTCGTTCTGGACCGGAATTGGATGGTCAGAAATCACCAGAACTGCCACAAGCATATAGTTCATAGGTAGCACAACAAGCATAAAACTTTGTAATAGTGTCAATTCATTAACCCAAGCATTTCTTGGCAACTAGAGTTGGCATTCAGCAAACCATAAGACCAAACTGAAGCTCCGAGCGTAAATTGAGCCATCGCCGATCGAAACAAGTGTTTTTTCAAGCTAATGGACATCCCAATTCCTTTCTTCTACATTTTGGACTTCATTGAGACGCAGTCATAAGTGGACCACAAGTCTAGAGACAGAAACCCTCGATACTCGCTTGTCGGAGATGTGGATCGCCGCATCATAGGGGCTAAATAAGCAAATAATAAACCTAAGTCGGAAGTAGGGAGTCGCGGTGTCCGTACCAGCTTGTACTCGTGTCGGACACGGGACAGACACTAGGGCTACACACGCCGGCATAGAGTGGGGGAAGAATTGGAATTACAAGGAGATGGTATTCAAAAAAGGGGGGGGGGGGGGGGGGGAGGGGGGAATGACGGACCGGTGATGAGGACATGGGATCCGCAGTGCTTGCAGTAGTAGACGAAGAGGTCCGATTCCGGCCCGTCAGGCGCCGCGTCCTCGCTCGAGTACGTATGCGTAGTCCTCTTCGGCATATCCCTTCTTCTTTCTCTTTACAATTTTCTTTTTCTTTCTTTCCTTCTTTCTTTCTTTCTTGCTCAACTCTCAAGTAGGAGGAAAGTCTTCCTGTTGGTTCTAGTAAGGGAGTTTGGAAGAGAGATTGGGTTTATGGATTTTTTTTGGCAATTTTTATAAGCACTTTCATATTTTGCTTGAGGACAGCAGTCCTTTTTTTTTTTCCAGTTTATTTATAAGTTTGTCACTAAAATATTTTGGTTGAGGACAATCCATTTTTGATATAAAAGTAAATGAAAAAAAAATAGATTTCAACATTTCTCTCCTCTCCATGCTCTTTTCTTCCTATGCTCCCTTCTTCCAAAATCTACTTTCTACCAATTCTCAAAACCCTATACACTGAAGTAAAGATTGAAGATAAAAATAATAGTCTCACTAAACAAAAAGTTACAATATTCAACCGTTATTTGGTATGTCATCGATTAACTATGACGATTAGGTTTTTCAAACATTAGGTCCACATATAAATAATAAATTTTATGTGTTTAATGTAGGAGAGATGCTTCTCGAAGAAATCGGGTCATCTAATACACTTAATCATCTCTCCGCTACGGCCGAAGAACTCATCAGTTCTTCCGAAGCACCCTCGATAATGAATTTGACAATTTATTGTCGAAATTTTTGGCAGTAGGACTGTCAAACAACTGACAGTCCTATAAATAAGTAGGACTGTCAAACAACTGACAGTACTTTTTTTCTTAGGACTGTAAGTAAACTTACAGTTTTGAAAAATAATAGGACTGTCACATTCCCTACAGTCCTAGTTATTTTGAGGATTGTCCTAATTTTCTGCAGTCATAATTTTCTACAGTCACTTTAATTTCAAACAGTTTTATTAACGTTAATTTCTTTTGTAGGGGTTATCGTCTTTCGATATTGTGGTACCTCCTCCAATTGTCGTTGATGTAGGAAATTTATTCTCAACCGATATTTGCTTTGAATCAGACGAACAAGCATTACATTGGTGCATAAAAGTTGGCCGGGAAAACAATGTAGTCATTGTGATATCAAGATCGGCCCGGAATCGTCCGTGACGCAAAACTATAGAGATTGGATATGAAAGTTGTGGTTTGTTGAGGTCTCATGGAAAGAAAGATATAGTTCCCCAAAGAAAAGTTCCAAACATAAGCGTAGGTACGAGGAAATGCGGTTGTCCATTCAAGATCTCTATTGTAAACATAGAAGATGTGAAGTGGATAGTCCAAGTGAAGAATGTAATCCACAATTATGATATTGCCGAAACACTTACGGGTCATCCCTATGTCAGATGGTTGAACAATGTTGAGCGGAAGATAGTCAAAGATTTGTCCAGTTCAGGAGTTGCACCCAAACAAATTTATTCGGCCATGCGACACGAAGACGAGAATAACAAGTCAACAATGAAATCAATCTACAACGCAATAGCGAAATCAAACGCCAATAGTAAGAAAACAAGAATGACGATGCCGCAAGTATTGAAGTTGCTTGCCGATAATCATTATGTGGAGAGTACCATAAAAGACATCCACAGAGTAATGAAGTCATTTCAATGTTTTGGGCTCATCCTGATTGCACACATTTGGTGTCACGACCCGCACCCGGTATAGGGGCACGAATACGTAGGTACGTCCAGCCTACGCTGCAGAATCGACGGTAGAATGCTGTCTCGGTCTACTATACTATCTAATATCTCACACAATGTATATAAAATACTGTCATGCCATCTCAATTTCAAATGATACTCAACCACATATAAAACTAAAGGAAGATGTACGCACGATATGGAATAGAAAGAATAAGAAATACAAGTCTCAATACATCACATGACCAACTCAAAACTAAACACAACTCCAGATCTCAAAACAATAATACAAACCAATATCTAAATAAAAAATAACTACTACAAGGTATGAAAATCAAAAAGGCCTCAGTCTCTGGCACCATCCTCGGGTGACACTCTATCTGTCGGTCTATAGTGAGTGGGACACATCCTCTCTAACCATTCATCTGAAAAATATTTTCCAGTCAGGAATGGAGCGAAGTACAACCCAATAGCAGTTCCAATTAATTGATAATGACTATAAACAGAAATAGAGAATATAATACAAGACGAGAAACAATAAACAATATCAACTATAGTGGACGAACAGGTAAACAATGAACAATATGGTAAACACTGATCATAATGAATAGAACGAGACGATAGAATGAAACAATAAACTAGAATGTGGTGAAGAACAGTAACTATGCTAAGTGATTGAAATACTAGATAGATATGTGATCGGCTTGGGTGAACATTGTCTACTTTAATGTTGGATAAACATTGTCTAAGTTAAACATTGAACATTGTCTAGGATTTGATCACATACCTAGCTAACACTTCCCTTTTTTCCCAACTAGTACAATGGATCCAACCATGACACGTTGTGATACAAGATACTCAAGGCTATGTAAACAATAAACCTTGAACATGAAACAATGAATCTTGAACATTGAACTTTGAACATTGAACATTGTCTAAGTTAAACATTGAATCATTGAACACGAAACATTATCTAAGTTAAACATTGAGAAACGAGGAACAACGAACAATATATATAACAACCCATGACTGATCCATGTATATACTAGTCCGTGTACCAATGTGTCAAGAGTCATGTACAATATTTCTAGATACTTGTATTATAGTAATTAACAAATAATGGAAACTATCAGAGAATGTACTCGTCTGCCGTCCAAGCAATGAATGTCAAAGTGTGTCCGAACTTGTGTCATACAAACCTATATATGGAATATTATATTAATACAAGGTGTTGGAATGAATATAAGTTAAACTAGTCAAATTCTAGGTCATAAAGCCATTTCTAAGTTAAAACAGTCAAACTAGGTCAACTATCGGTCAAACTAGTCAAAGTTGGTCAAACTAGCTATTTCTAGGTTGTACGAGTCTATCTCTAGGATATTGGGTCTATATACTATGCATCTAGGCCACACTAGCTATTCTAAGATACTAGAAAACCAACAGGATACCGTATCCTAAGATACGCAAGTTCATTTATATGAAAATAGTAATTTTAGATATATATACAAGTCAAATATTATAACACTATATCAAAACAAATGTAATATGATACCTTGGCCTTGCACCAATGCGTATCACACCTATCTCGATACCCAAACTCAATACCTTAGGTATCGACCAAATACCTTAGTGTTACCTTGGTATCCCGAGGTAATCCAAAACCTCTACATAGCTAATGCATATAGAAACCCAAAACTATTATACTAATACATGCTAACACTATAATGTATCTCAATACTATTATAGAATTAACTATAATACCAAACATACATACCCATATATAATATACCTACATATATACATATATCTATAGTTAAATTATATGCTAAACATTGCCCTTATTCTACTATTAACTATCTAAACTAATAGTTATATATACTAATACCAAACATACATACTATAGATACTAACTACTTAATTATTCATATACTAACTATAACCGTAAACAAAATACTTAAACTCCATGCCAAACCCAAAACCCAACTAACAATACTACTAGCTAACTATCTATAAACCAAATACCTTGATACCTTGCTAACCCAATATCTCAAAACTGAACTGAACCTCACTGAAAACTACCTGAAACTGCACATTGGCGTACTGCTGTGCACTGCATCGCGCGCTGCTACTGCGCCGCGACTGCTCGTGCCTGCACCGCGTTGCGCCACGACTGCACCGCGCCTGCACCGCGCTGCACCGCGACTGCTGCTGCTATCTGCTGTTGCTGTTGCAGCCTGCTTGTAAGAACCCTAATTCTGAAAACCATATTTCTCTATTATTAATTATTTAATTTATTTATATGAGTTAAATAGAGGGAATATATTTTATTTTATTTGAGGTATTTTTTGCATCTAGGGGACTTATGGAGCCATTATAAATTTTTCTAATTTATTCCATGTAGGAGACCTATTGGACAGTTGCTAGCTCAACCGTATGCACCAATATAATTCTTAGAATTTCCTGTGAATAGATATGTGTATATATATATACAATTCCTATTGGATATTGGATATCAAAACCGAAATCCAAAACTACTACCCGCTTGACCCCACAAACCGTTAGGAGAAGGAAAATATCCAGCAGCAGCAGCAGTAGCAAAAACAAACTTCTTTTTCTTCCCCTCCATGCGTAAAAACTACTCCACCGCTTCTTATCTCACCCGCGCATAAAACAAACTCCACCGCTTCTTATTTTCATCCGCGCGTAAAACAACCCCCGCGTGTGACTCATCCCCACCGCCTTTTTACCTATTATTACTAAAATCTCCCCAACCGAAACCAAAACTAATGAAAGAAAGAAACAACAGCAGCAGTAGTCTTTGAGACTAAGTATCCCCACCGCCTCTTGACCCTATATATATTACAACTCTTTCAAACTAATCCCACTTCTTCTTACAACAAACTTAAACACAATATTGGACGTTGCACTCTTCAGAACTTTTGCTCATCAAGTATACCTTGCCATTGTACTATTATTTATATTCCAGCTGATGTATGCATGTTTAATTCTGCTTATATAGATATTTATTTATGTAGATTTTGGACCTACTTTATGATACCACCCCATTATCATGTAGCATCAGTAGGTTCATTGGCCGTGACACAATTGTTACACGAGTTGTGAGTCTCATATAGATTCCGGACTACGTACTGGGTTGGCCTCCTGTACGTATGAGCCGTGCATTAGGGATAACTGCTGATAGAAACTTTGTATGCTAGAAGACTCAACAGTTATTAGTGGTTCAGGGACATAGCCTACTATAGTACGGTGGTCCAATCCTTGTCCTTATTTGGTTGTAGGATTGGGCTATTGTACTAAAGATAGGTTATGAACCAAATCGTGTCATGGATGTGACATGCTTAGAGCATTGGGCGGGGAGGACTACTAGTAGGCGTATGGGATACCCCACTTTCTTTACTACGGATGCCATACTCGACGGAGTGATATGGTTGTTATATTTACTACGGATGCCACACTCTTCGGGATAATATGGTTATTATATACTATGCAGATTCCCTGTTCTTCAGAGCAGTAGGACGTTATTATATACATACGCCCTTGTACTGGGGGGCATATGTGGCATATACTAGCCAGTTGTCACGATTGGTGAATTACGTCAGCATATGTCTAGCATATACTTTCCATACGCTCAAGGTTGTCCTCAAGTTGCATTTCACTTAGACGGTTAGGCGACCCAGTGGATGTTTATTTTCAGTACTTATTGGCATATTATTATGTATCTTGTTACGTCCCTCTGAGGACCTGGTCCCTTTCCAGATATGGACGAGCAGGAGTATCCACGGGAGTACGGACCTGGATCTGACTCTACTTATCTGACTAAGGAGGTCTTACCCTCAGAGTAGCTATGATTTATTTCCACTGTTTAGAGATTTTGTTGCTACTTCAGTATAGTCATTTTGTAGTGGATTTGTTTCCACCTGACTATCAGACTTGATACTCATCTTGATATTCAGTTATATTCCAGCTATTTATTCCTACTTATTATTTGTGCTGTGGATAAGATGTAGATGTGTGACTTGTCGTGACAGTATATTACCACTGGTGGATTGCATATTCATACACAGCGTACGTGTGTATATGATTTCCATATATTGGAGTTCATATACATACGGCTGGACGTGTTACGCATTCCTAGTCCTATATATTTTGGGACTGGGGCGTGACATATTTTTAGTGGTAGCCCATGCAGGTTAAGAATATATTGTCTCGGTTACGTAACTATACCGAACAAGCCTGCATATAGGAATAGAGTATAAGGATCTCATCCACACTTGACTAAAAACTCATTCTTCCTTTCAACCATCCTATGTTTGGATCAACATGTTTTACGCCAAGAAACCCTTTACCCTGTGACCAGACCCATTACCCTTGTTAGCGTAAAAGCCAAGTGACTGTTATTGGCGTAAAAGCTAAAAGACTGCCTAGTTGGCGTAAAAGCTAAATGACTGTCATGTTGGCATAAAAGGCCAAACTATAAAGAAGATTGTCTACTTTACGCTACGGTTATGACAACTGCCACCCACGTTCCCTTAGACTTCTAAATCTGCGTTATGCAAGCCATGTAGGAAACTACTCCAGCGTAAACTTGATAATAGATAACCAGCGTAGAGTAGACCGATTAGGCGTAAAATATAAGGATGGTGATGTAAGCATCTTTGTCAAAATCTTAGCTTTCCCCAGCCATGACCAAATCTCGTGCATTAAATGTAGAGATATGCCTCGAGCCCTGTGCAAGAAACAGCTTTTGACGTGGCGTCTGATTTTGTCTTTTCTTGAGCATAAAAAACTCATTTTCGACTTAAGCGTAAAGGCTCATTTCTATCAATGAAGAATAGGCAGCGTATTCAGAAGACTCCATTTCCTTTTGGATGCATAAAAATGACTTGTATCCAATATGTCACTAGACGACAACCTGGGTCTTTGTGCAAATTCATCATCACAGTCGTCCTCTCGATTATCGTGCGGTACTTTTGTCAGATGTCAGGTTCACTGGATTATCTGACAAATTCATCCGAGGAAATACAAAGAGTTTCTCGTACAGACTTTATGCTGCAAAACATATTTCAGATTTTATGCAGGAGACTTTTTACGCAGACCTTGAACAGGAAACCTTTACGTAGATTTTATGAAGGCAGACTTTACGCTGCAACGTATGCTACGCACAGGCAGATTTTACGTAGACCTTACGCACAGACCTTTTACTAAAACTTTATGTAGGTAGAATTTTTACATATATTTTACGCGCAGACTTTACGCAGCATATATTTTATGATGTAGAACTTTTACGCATAAAAAAATATAGCAGACTTTTTACGCGGTTAGTTTTGAAGCCATATTTTATGCCGACAATTTTTCTCTATTTTACGCCGATAGTTCTGAATCCTTACCTTATGCTCCTCTGCTTTACGCGGACCACTCTGAAGCTTTACTTTACGCCAAACTTCCTTGAATTTTGTTTTACGCTGACTACTTTGAATCTCTGTTTTACGCCAAACTATCTTGAAGCTCTGCATTACTCAGGAAGCTTATCAACCTGTTTTTACGCCAACTACCTTGAAGTCCTGTTTTACGCAGGAGAGACTTCATGTATGTTGGAGGTTTTTGACTGTAAAATATGCGGACAATTCCCCAGCGTATTTCATACTTCTACATTTCTATCTAATGCTTGCATCCTGTTTGATTCATGTACTTCTTCTAAATCGTTGAACATCACCTACAGAGAGATGGATATGCAGAAGGGATGTACTGTCACCGATGGTGACACAACTCCTGGAGTCAATGGTCAGACTCAAGGAGGGACCTCAACAATTCCTAGACTTCCGGAATCAGATGGACAGATTCACAGTCCAGTTCCATCTGATCTTTCCGTTCCACCTAATGGGAACCTTCCAGTATCATCAACATCACAAGATGGCCAGGCACAACTGTTCCAATTCTTCCAGATGATGATGCAGGAACAGAGGCAGCAGGCAGCCGAGCAAAGGCAAGAAATTTTGACAGCAATTGAAAGGATGGCTGCAAAGACTACTGTACCAGCCCAAACACTAGTTCCAGTACCCCAAGCTAGGGCTGGTTCAGTAACAGACTTTATACAGATGGGTCCAAAGCCGTACCAAGGCATTGAGAGCCCAGAGGAAACTACCAACTGGATCCCTCACACCCGGAGGTTATTAGAGGCAGTACAGCTACCTACAAACCCATGGATGACGGGTGTAAGGACACATCCAGGACCAATAAGGACACAGCAAAAAGGACCTATCAGACGTCCTTTAGAACAACAACAGTATCAACACAGAGCCGGACCGTATTAGATCCCAGAGAAGCCCCGCTGCCATTATTGTGGGAGATGCAGGCACATTTTGAGAAATTGTCGGAACCGCTTAAGACAATGTATAAAGTGTGGTTCCGGACAGCATTTGGTAAGAGACTGTCCTATGCAACAAGTATCGACACTTTCACCGTCAGTACATGAGCTAGCACTTCCAGCACCAAAGCCAGCTCAGCAGATAAATAGACTAGGAGAATCAACTTGGCAACACGAGGACGGCAAGGGCGCGAACGTTTTCTGAACCTATTCGTTGATCAAGGTATAAATTTACTTTGTTAATTTATACCTTATACTATCCTTCACTTTCTACCGTGACTTAGTTTTAATTTCAAGGACGAGATTTTATAAGTTGGGTAGTATGTCTCACAACCTAGTATCACATAGTCCTCTTGACTCCTTAGTAAAGTATAGTAGAATGACATTTAAAACTATACGCTAGTATAAGAAGATAGTGTTTATTCAGATCGTAGAAATTAGAAGCCCATACCCTCTTGGGTCAACTAGCAACTTAGATAAGGGATTAGTATGACAACAGTAGAGACTGTAGAGTCTTATCTCTTTGTGACTTGAATTATTATGTACCTTCTTTCATCATGATCTAGCGCATTTATATTTTATATACTACCTTGACTTATGCTGCTGTTACAACCTAGTTTTGCAAGCTTATTCTATTATCAAGATTAGTGGATGCATACATTAATACATTTCAGAATCAATGTATTAAGGTCTAGCTAACCTTAATGCGCTTGGTTCGCCCTTGGTATAACTACTTTACGTGGATTGAGATATGTAATGACTAGTAGACGAATATACTTGCCCTCTAAGATATGTCTGAGCATATCGTATCAGTTACATAACTGTACCGATACAAGCATGTGAATAAGAACTACAAAAAAAAAATTAGATTTCAATCCACAACTGCCTTGACAATTCCTTTTGAATTCATTAAACGCCTTGATCCCTATACTTCTAATTTATTACCTCCCCCTTGAACTCGTTATTATTGTTTTCCGTCTTCCTCACTTCGGAAAGACAAAACCTCGTGCTTAGTATAAGTATAATATACAGATAGTACTAAAGATACCCCATATGCCAATCACATTATTTGATGATTACTTCCTGTAATTAAAGGATATCCTAGGTAATATAATTGTGTAAACTTTGAGGATTGAATAACATGATTCGAGGAATAATTTTCTTAGATGTATAGCCTTATATGATAGATGGATAAATTATAAGTTGGGTAGAAATTGCATTATTAAACTTGAGGTGAATTCTTTTAGATCGTGATCAAAAGAGATTAGATAGAGAGACCCTACCCTATTTTAATTTCAAGGACAATTTTTTTATAAGTTGGGTAGAATGTAAGAACCCTAATTCTGAAAATCATATTTCTATATTATTAATTATTTAATTTATTTATATGAGTTAAATAGAGGGAATATATTTTATTTTATTTGAGGTATTTTTTGCATCTAGGGGACTTATGGAGCCATTATAAAATTTTCCTAATTTATTCCATGTAGGAGACCCATTGGACAGTTGCTAGCTCAACCGTATGCACCAATATAATTCTTAGAATTTCCTGTGAATAGATATGTATATATATATATATATATATATATATATATATATATATATATATATATATATATAATATATATATATATATATATATATATATATAATATATATATTATATATATATATATATATATATATATATATATATATATATATATTATATATATATATATATATATATATATATATATATATATATATATATATATATATATATATATATATATATATATATATATATATATATATATATATATATATATATATATATATACGCTTCTTATTTTCATCCGCGAGTAAAACAATCCCCGCGTGTGACTCATCCCCACTACCTCTTTACCTATTATTACTAAAATCTCCCCAACCGAAACTGAAACCAATGAAAGAAAGAAACAGCAGCAGCAGTAGTCTTTGAGACTAAGTATCCCCACCGCCTCTTGACCCTATATATATTACAACTCTTTCAAACTAATCCCACTTCTTCTTACAACAAACTTAAACACAATATTGGACGTTGCACTCTTCAGAACTTTTGCTCGGCAAGTATACCTTGCCATTGTACTATTATTTACATTCCAGCTGATGCATGCATGTTTAATTCTGCTTATATAGATGTTTATTTATGTAGATTTTGGACCTACTTTATGATACCACCCCAGTATCATGTAGCATCAGTAGGTTCATTGGCCGTGACATAATTGTTACACGAGTTGTGAGTCTCATATAGATTCTGGACTACGTACTGGGTTGGCCTCCTGTACGTATGAGTCGTGCGTTAGGGATAACTGCTGATAGAAAATTTGTATTGTAGAAGACTCAACAGTTATTAGTGGTTCAGGGACATAGCCTATTATAGTACGGTGGTCCAATCCTTGTCTTGTTTGGTTGTAGGATTGGGCTATTGTACTAAAGATAGGTTATGAACATCATGGATGTGACATGCTTAGAGCATTGGGCGGGGAGGACTACTAGTAGGCGTATGGGACACCCCACTTTCTTTACTACGGATGCACACTCGACGGAGTGATATGGTTGTTATATTTACTACGGATGCCATACTCTTTGGGGTGATATGGTTGTTATATACTATGCAATTTCCTGTTCTTCAGAGCAGTAGGACGTTATTATATACATGCGCCCTTGTACTGGGGGACATATGTGGTATATACTAGCCAGTTGTCACGATTGGTGAATTACATCAGCATATGTCTAGCCTACACTTTCCATACACTCAAGGTTGTCCTCAAGTTGCATTTCACTTAGACGGTTAGGCGACCCAGTGGATGTTTATTTTCAGTACTTATTGGCATGTTATTATGTATCTTGTTACGTCCCTCTGAGGACCTGGTCCCTTTCTAGATATGGACGAGCAGGAGTATCCACGGGAGTACGGACCTGGATCTGACTCTACTTACCTGACTGAGGAGTATCCAAGGTTGTCCTTAAGTAGCTGTGATTTATTTCCACTGTTTAGAGATTTTGTTGCTACTTCAGTATAGTCATTTTGTAGTGGATTTATTTTCACCTGACTATCAGACTTGATACTCATCTTGATATTCAGTTATATTCCAGCTCTTTATTCCTACTTATTATTTGTGCTGTGGATGAGATGTAGATTGTGTGTGACTTGTCGTGACAGTATATTACCACTGGTGGATTGTATATTCATACACAGCGTATGTGTGTATATGATTTCCATATATTGGAGTTCATATACATACGGCTGGGCGTGTTACGTATTCCTAGTTCTACGTATTTTGGGACTGGGGCGTGACACTGCTGTTGCGCCGCGACTGCACCGTGCTGCATTGCGACTACTCCGCGCTGCTCGCTGCACACGCGCACACACAACTACTCATGCACACACATACATAACATATATACAAATACCTATGCCTACACACACACACACATACACACACACACACACACACACACACACACACACATATATATATATATATATATATATATATATATATATATATATATGGACACATACACATAACACAAATACTTCTATGTATTTACATATACACATACACACACTCAAACACAAATGCTAACACAACACTAACCTCTCTCTCTATATATATATAGTAGCTCTCCATATATATATATATATATATATATATATATATATATATATATATATATGATCTAAACATAACTATATACACTAGTATATACACACATAGACACACACATATACCCAAACACAATATACACTACTATATACAATATATATTACATAGATAACATATATATATATATATATATATATATATATATATATATATATATATATATATATATATATATATATATATATATATATATATACGCATGCACGTATAGGAATGAGATCAAAACATCAAGCACGTGGAGTGCACTGCTACCGTATCACACTAATTCTATGATACGCTTGCGATACGACTCCAACACACAACCAAACGCATCCCGTAGGATACGAGCAAGTCTAAAATACTAATTATGAATAATACGTATAGTAATTAGAGTGTCTACGTGTCCGTGTCACAATATGATATGCACAAAGCCCCGTGTCGGAGGAAAACCCCCTAAATTAACCCGTTTTGTCAAATTGACGAGATACGGCCTACACGTATCCAATTGTGGACACGACAATAGTCACAAACAAACAATCATTTGTTAATTTGGTCTAATTTACCAATTAACAAACACAACATGTGCCAATCTCAAAATTCTCCCAAAATTGGCACAAA
Source organism: Iris macrosiphon (assembly GCA_036927795.1). NCBI lineage: Eukaryota > Viridiplantae > Streptophyta > Magnoliopsida > Asparagales > Iridaceae > Iris > Iris macrosiphon. The sequence goes on along the minus strand of JAYESA010000007.1, from coordinate 180,252,012 downwards.
AATGCACGTAACTTCTACCGTAGGTCTCCGATGAACCTAAAATCAATTCCTATGGGTAGCCTATGCATGTGGGTTGGTTTATTATTGTTAAATCTCAAATCTAGAGTCTATTAGAAGGGAAAAAACTAAAATATACCTATTGGGAGATGAATTCCCAATAAAAAGTCTCCAAATACAAAGTAGCTCCTCTTCTTGTAGATCTTGACCTCCTCTTCCTTGCTCCTTGCTTCCTTCTTGTAGATCCTTGATGTAGAAGCTTCAATGATAAATTTAGAAAGAGATTGGTGAAGAATTAGTGGAGAAATGATGAGGGAATGGAGGAAATTTGGAAGAGGGAAAATGTAGATCTAGAATTTAGGGAAAATAATAAAATGAGAGCACTCTCTCCTTCTAATTATGGCTGGTCATAAATCTCTCTCCAAGCAATGTAAAATATCCAAAACACCCCTTGGGCCTCTTATGAAGAAAATAATTAAGGAGGGAAGGTTCTAGTCTAATGGTTTCACTATTTAATCCAACCTCCTAATCCATGGGCCTAATTAAATGGGCTCAAACTAAACTAATCTAAATGTTGGGTTCATGCATCTTATAAAATAGGTTAGGTCCACTACACAAGTCTAAAATAAATACTACGTCTAATCCAACAATAAATAATACAACAAATAATTAATTACTCATGCACAATATTAAATACAATCCTCCTAAAAAATAAAATACCATTGTCAATTACCAAACTACCCTTGATTGAAAAAGTGAGGGTGACAATCCTACCCACCTGAGAAAAATTTTGTCCTCGAAATTAAAGATGATCGTAACCCCCTCTAGGTCAACCCCAGTCTAAACTAAAACATACATTATGCACTTTAAAAGAATCACTAACTACTGTCTCTGTCCATTATAGTCTTGTAGTTTCCGACAAAGTATACTAACTACACAATAACACGCAAGCAGTCTATAGGGCAATAACTAACCGCACAATAGCAGATGGAAAGAAAATAAACAGAACAGAACTAGCTTAATTGATCACCTGAAGTGCCATCCTCTCTGACTGCCATTGCAAATGCCCCGCCCTGCTGGGGTGGCTCTCTATGCGGGTGCTGAACAGTCTGCGATACCACAGGTGGCCTAGCTCCACCTCTCTGACCGTGATATGGTCTATACGGGTTATTGGAATACTCCTTCACCTAATGGTCCGGGGAACCACAATACAAACATAGTCTAAGTCTCTTCCGACAGTTCTCCCAATCATGCCCATGTCTTCCACAATAGGCAAAAGAAAAAGTCTGCTGAATCTGCCTCTGAGGCTGCTGTGGTGCCTGATGCACTGGTTTCTAAAACTGTTGTATCTGTTGAGCTGGTGCCCTAACTGGCACAAGGTACTGCTGATGCTGATATACTCTCGGCTGCTGAAAGTGGGTGTGCTTTGCTGGGTCCGCACCACTACTCGCTCCTCCAGTGTCTCTCGGCCTCTTGGAGCCAAGCTCTAAATCATCTTCCGCCCGCTGCACATGTCTCAAAATTTCCTCAAATGTAGCAGTACGGTCTCTATTAGTATAAGATTAATCTCACTGTTCAGTCCCTTCCTGAACTTTCTAGCTCTGGCTCGAGGATTCTGTCCCTCAACAAATCATCCCAATCGGCAATACTCTGCCGCATACTCGTCCACCGTCAAGTCCCCTTGGATGAGGTTCTAAAATTGACTCTCCAAAGTACTCTGAGCCACATCCGAAAAGAACTTCTCTTTGAACAGCTCCTTGAAAGCTCCCTAAGTAATTCCCGGTGCTGATATCCTTGGGTCTGTCCTGAACCATGTCAAAGCAATATCGAACATCATACAACCCGCTGCCTCTATCTGTAGCATCTCTGGAATCTGCGTCAGCCGCAGGTTTCGCTCGATATCCTCGATCAACTTGTCCGCATAGATAACCCCTTATATGCCCCTGAAGTCCTTCGGGCCCATCCTCTTGAAGTCGATGATGGTACCCAGCCTCGGTTGATACGGAATAAACTGAGCTGGTGCCGTCTGTGGCTGGGCTGCGATAGCTTTCTCAACTACTGCAAGTGCGATCTGGTGAGCGTTCTCCACGCTCTATCGCAGGACCTCGGACTATCGCTGCTACGCCTCCATCATCTGCTGGAAGATCGTGAACATCTGCGTCTGATCGACTACTGGTGGTGGAGGTAGAAGATCCTCGAAAATAACTGGATCTACCCTCCAAACTGGGGGAGGAGCACCCCCAAAGACGGCTGCTGAGACTCCCACCTGAACCGGTGAGGCAACCCTCTCAACTGGAGAAGAAACAGTAGTAGCTGCTACCCTCTCCGCAGCAGGCCGGGAAGTATATGAGGAAGCTGCCGCTGCTCCCGAGCGATAGAATTTGATCTTCGGAGGCATCCTGAAAACAGATTGAAATACAGAATCAATATTGAATATGATACGATATCATCAAAGAGGACAAATTTTTTCAAGGAAAGCGATATTCAGAATAAAGATGACAAGATACAATTATGTTGGAATTATTTCCTAGTTGTGATTGAGTATCCCTCTCATCCTAGTATCATGTATCCTATCCTATTCTAGGCTCGCAATAGTACAACTAAGTCGTTGCACTACCACGACATTGCATAACTTGCGAAGCCTGACCTGCATGGGCCACCACTAAAAATGTGTCACGACCCGCACCCGGTATAGGGGCACGAATACGTGGGTACGTCCAGCCTACGCCGCAGAATTGGCGGTAGAACGCTGTCTTGGTCTACTATACTATCTAGTATCTCACACAATGTATATAAAATACTGTTATGCCATCTCAATTTCAAATGATACTCAACCACATATAAAACTAAAGGAAGATGTACACACGATATGGAATAGAAAGAATAAGAAATACAAGTCTTAATACATCACATGACCAACTCAAAACTAAACACAACTCCAGATCTCAAAATAATAATATAAACCAATATCTAAATAGAAAATAACTACTATAAGGTATGGAAATCAAAAAGGCCTCAGTCTCTGGCACTATCCTCGGGTGACACTCCATCTGTCGGTCTATAGTAAGTGGGACACATCCTCTCTAACCATTTATCTAAAAAATGTTTTCCAGTCAGGAATGGAGTAAAGTACAACCCAATAGCAGTTCCAATTAATTGATAATGACTATAAACAAAAATAGAGAATATAATACAAGACGAGAAATAATGAACAATATCAACTATAGTGGATAAACAGGTAAATAATGAACAATATGGTAAACACTGATCACAATGAATAGAACGAGATAATAGAATAAAACAATGAACTAGAATATGGTGAAGAACAGTAACTATGCTAAGTGATTGAAATACTAGATAGATATGTGATCGGCTTGGGTGAACATTGTCTACTTTAACGCTGGATAAACATTGTCTAAGTTAAACATTGAACATTGTCTAGGATTTGATCACATACCTAGCTAACACTTCCCCTTTTTCTCCAACTAGTATAATAGATCCAACCATGACACATTGTGATACAAGATATCCAAGGCCATGTAAACAATAAACCTTGAACACGAAACATTGAACATTGAACATTGAACTTTGAACTTTGAACATTGAACATTGTCTAAGTTAAATATTGAATCATTGAACATGAAATATTGTCTAAGTTAAACATTGAGAACACGAGGAACAATGAACAATATATATAATATCCCATGACTGATCCATGTGTATACTAGTCCGTGTACCAATGTGTCAAGAGTCATGCACAATATTTCTAGATACTTGTATTATAGTAATTAACAAATAATAAAAACTATCAGAGAATGTACTCGCCTGCCGTTCAAGCAATAAATGTCAAACTGTGTCCGAACTGGTGTCACACAAACATATATATAGAATATTATATTAATACAAGGTGGTGAAATGAATATAAGTTAAACTAGTCAAATTCTAGGTCATAAAGCCATTTCTAAGTTAAAACAGTCAAACTAGGTCAACTATCGGTCAAACTAGTCAAAGTTGGTCAAACTAGCTATTTCTGGGTTGTACGAGTCTATCCCTAGGATATTGGATCTATACACTATGCATCTAGGCTACACTAGCTATTCTAAGATACTAGAAAACCAACAAGATACCGTATCCTAAGATACGCAAGTTCATTTATATAAAAATAGTAATTTTAGATATATATATAAGTCAAATATTATAACACTATATCAAAACAAATGTAATATGATACCTTGGCCTTGCACCAATGCGTATCACACCTATCTCGATACCCAAACTCAATACCTTGGGTATCGACCCAATACCTTGGTGTTACCTTGGTATCCCGAGGTAATCCAAAACCTCTACATAGCTAATGCATATAGAAACCCAAAACTATTATATTAATACATGCAAACACTATAATGTATCTCAATACTATTATAGAATTAACTATAATACCAAACATACATACCCATATATAATACACCTACATATATACATATATCTATAGTTAAATTATATGCTAAACATTGCCCATATTCTACTATTAACTATCTAGACTAATAGTTATATATACTAATACCAAACATACATACTATAGATACTAACTACTTAATTATTCATATACTAACTATAACCGTAAACAAAATACTTAAACTCCATGCCAAACCCAAAACCCAACTAACAATACTACTAGCTAACTATCTATAAACCAAATACCTTGATACCTTGCTAACCCAATATCTCAAAACTGAACTAAACCTCACTGAAAACTAGCTGAAACTGCACAGTGGTGCACTGTTGTGCACTATATCACGTGCTGCTGCACCGCTACTGCATTGCGCCTACACCGTGCTGTGCCGCGACTGCTCGCACCTGCACCGCGCTGCGCCGCGACTGCACTGCGCCTGTACCGCGCTGTGTCGTGACTGCTGCTGTTGCAGCCTGTTACTGCACCGCGCTGCGCCGCGCCTGCACCGCGACTGCTCTGTGCTGCTCGCCGCATACGCGCACACACAACTACTCGTGCACACACACACATAATATATATACAAACACCTATGCTCACACACACATATATATACATATAGATATCAACTTGCATATACACACTCCTATATATATATATATATATATACACACACACACACACACACACACAAACATACCTACACTTATAGATATGTATATATACACCCACATATAGATATATGGACACATACACATAACACAAATACTTCTATGTATTTACATATACACATACACACACTCAAACACAAATGCTAACACAACACTAACCTCTATGTATGTATATATATATATATATATATATATATATATATATATATATATATATATATATATATATATATATATATATATAGGTATTTACAAATACAACTCCCTCTAGCTAGATATATATATATACCTACACTCTCACACATAATTACAAACACCCACATGAATATATACAAGTATATATATATATATATATATATATATATATATATATATATATATATATATATATATATATATATATATATATATATCTAAACATAACTATATACACACATCGACACACACATATACCCAAACACAATATACATTATTATATACAATATATATTACATAGATAACATATATATATATATATATATATATATATATATATATATATATATATATATATATATATATATACACACACATGCACGTATAGGAATGAGAGCAAAACATCAAACACGTGGAGTGCACCGCACCCGTATCATACTAATTCTATGATACGCTTGCGATACGGCTCCAACACACAACCAAACGCATCCCGGAGGATACGAGCAAGTCTAAAATATTAATTATGAATAATACGTATAGTAATTAGAGTGTCTACGTGTCTGTGTCACAATATGATATGCACAAAGCCCCGTTTCGGAGGAAAACCACCAAAATTAATTCGTTTCGTCAAATTGACGAGATACGGCCTACACGTATCCAATTGTGGACATGACACTAGTCACAAACAAGCAATCATATGTTAATTTGGTCTAATTGACCAATTGACAAACACAACATGTGCCAATCTTGGAATTCTCCCAAAATTGGTACCAAAATGCACGTAACTTCCACCATAGGTCTCCGATGAACCTAAAACCAATTCCTATGGGTAGCCTATACATTTGGGTTAGTTTCTCATGGTTAAATTTTAGATCTAGAGTCTACTATAAGGTAAAAAACTAAAATTTACCTATTGGGAGATAGATTCCCAATGAAAAGTCTCCAAATGCAAAGTAGCTCCTCTTCTTGTAGATCTTGGCCTCCTCTTCCTTGCTCCTTGCTTCCTTCTTGTAGATTCTTGATGTAAAAGCTTCAATGATAAATTTAGAAAGAGATTGGTGAAGAATTGGTGGAGAAATGATGAGGGAATGGAGAAAATTTGGAAGAGGGAAAATGTAGATCTAGAATTTGGAAAAAATAATGAAATGAGAGCACTCTCTCCTCATAATTATGGCTGGTCATAAACCCCTCTCCAAGCAATATAAAATGTCCAAAACACCCCTTGGGCTTCTCATGAAAAAAATAATTAAGGAGGGAAGGTTCTAGTCTAATAGTTTTACTAATTAATCCAACCTCCTAATCCATGGGCCTAATTAAATGGGCTCAAACTAAACTAATCTAAATGTTGGGTTCATGCATCTAATAAAATAGGTTAGGTCCACTACACAAGTCTAAAATAAATACTACATCTAATCCAGTAATAAACAATACAATAAATAATTAATTACTCATGCACAATATTAAATACAACCCTCCTAAAAAATAAAATATTATTGTCAATTACCAAACTACCCTTGATTGAAAAAGTGAGGGTGACATTTGGTTCGGTCCTTCGGTGACGTATTGGTTCTTGATTGTACATATAAGACAAATAAGTTTAAGATGCCTCTCTTTCACGTTGTTGGCTTCACCTCTACCGGAAAAATATTTTCAATTGTTTTTTGCTTCATGAAGAGTGAGAAACTAGAGGACTACACATGGTCGTTGGAAAAACTAAAAATACTTTATACCGAACACAGAGAGCCATCTGTTTTTGTTACTGACAGATAATATGCCCTAATTAATGCTATAGCTATCGTCTTTCCTCATGCAGATACACTGCTATGCACTTGGCATATCAATCGCAATATCCAGTCACAATGTAAGTTAAAGTTCGAAAAGGTGGATAGTAAAATTGACGAAGACATTTTTGAGAAATTCTACAGTGATTGGAATAATGTATGGCAAGCAGTACGAAAGACAGTTACGACGCAGCATGGTACTTGTTCAAAGAAAAGTGGAAGTCGAGGGAGCCGGCATGCATTTCTTATATCAAAGATATATGGCTATAACCGCATAAAGAACACTTTATCTTAGCATGGACGAATAAGGTGAAGCATTATGGCACAGTGACCACCAACCGGGTTAAAGGATCACACGCAAAATTAAAACAACATCTAAGGTCATCGGTTGGCAATTTTGTCTCCGTTTGGCAAGCTATCAACTTAATGCTAGATCAGACGGTGAACGAGATTAAGGCATCATTTGAGATGAGCCTAAATATTACAAAGCATGAACATAGAAATGAATCCCTCTTGGATGCTTTAATGCATGTAATATCTCACAAGGCATTGGGCTTACTATTTGAGGAGATAGGTAGGTCAAAGTTCATGGTCTTTTACCCCGAAGTTTGTGGCTGTTTACATCGACATACGCTGGGCCTCCCTTGTGCACATGAGATTAACAAATATTGTCGCCAGTCTAGACCTATTCCTCTATATGTTGTTGATCAACGTTGGAGGCAGTTATCGATAATGCACGTGATGAAGAGTGACAATGATTTTTTTTCTTTGCCACAAGTGAAACTCCTGGTGTGCCTCACTTGGAGCGGAGCAGAAGTCCATTGAGCTTAAAATATAAGAAATTGCTAACCCGGTAACTACTAGAATGCACGAGCCATCCGTTGTTTCCAATCATAAGGGAAGACCTCAAAAAAGATTGAGTAGTTCACAGAAGAAAAGGATGGAGTCAACTAAGAGAGATCCATCGTTCTTTGAGCATGTTGAATGAAGTTTAGAGCAAGCTCAGTCTACGAAACGAAAGAGTAAGCTAATTGTTCGAAGAAAAAAAAATAGAAAACGGACATGCCAAACGAATGCTCGGGTGTGTATATTAAAGGCTTCCTACTTGAGATACGCAGTTATATTTGGTCCATTGTTGATGTTCCCATGGATGGCCATTGTGGATTTTATGTGCTTACAAGCCATCTTGGTTATTCCGAGAAAGAATGATGGAGGCAGGTTCGGGTAGAGTTGTACGAGGAGTTGGAGTCTCGTCTTTTATTCTACACCGACATGTTAAGCGAAGAATATATTGGAGATTTATTGACAAGCGTTCCTTGCACCGATACCATTGCTGGAGAAGACCACTACATGTCCAACCCGGCCGCCGCATATTTATTTGCTAATAGGTATAAGATACCTATTGTACTTATTTCAGATATTATTAACAATATGTTCTTTCCGATGTGCTCCGTCGGCTGAGCACAGACTATGTAACATATATACTATAGGACATATAGGGAATCACTTTGTCATTCCAAAGTTGATCGATCATTCTCCTATTCCTCCACCCTCAACAATTTGGTATAAACATGCACCAGAAATAGCGATCGCCTGGACGACACCTTTTATGGAGAAAATAAATCTATATTAGAAGTTGTTAAAGATGGAGGAGCCCAAAGACATGCCCGTTGGCCACTTCGATGTTCAAATCGACTGATACGAGTGGACTATTTATATTTTGCACTTTTGTATCATTTTGGATAATTTTTTCACCTAGTTGGTTCATGTATCATTTTGTATAATGTTGAACCACTTTTGTATAATAGTGATTCACTTTTGTATACAGTAAAAAAGTCAAATGAAAAATCTATCAATAAAAAATCTACTTTTATATAATGTTGAACCCATGTCCTTTAGGACTGCCAACAAGTCGACAGTCCTACATGATGCTAGGACTGACAAAAAGTTGTCAGTCTTAGTATTATGTAGGACTATCTGTCACGCCCCGGGGCGTCCCCCAAGTCGTGACCGCCGTGCGGGCCTGGAGTTGCGCCCGCACAAGGCTTTCATGATTTGCATAGCAAGCACATACTCAGAGTACGCAGATAAATTGAAACACAGATTTGAAACATAGAAAAGTTTTCTTTATTGATAATGAACATCTATTACAAACTCCTGAACGAGTTAGCTAATATGCCGAACGGCTTACAAAAGGGTTGACTCAAAATGAGATAGCAGTCCTGTACATTACATCCTTTTATAAACTCAAACGATAAAGACCTCCAGGCTGGAGGATTGCTTTGCCACGGAGCTGCATTTGTGTATGAAGAGTTGCAGGCTCCTGACTCCTAAATGCTTCGGGGGCGCGGTGAAGATGCGCCAACAGCTGGACTGGATCGGGAAGACGACTTCGGCTCCTCGCTCGGTTCGCCTTGGTGCGGAGAACCTGTTTCAACGAGGGTCAGCATATCGAAACATGCTGGTGAAGGCGAGCTAGCCTGACTATACCAATCAATACGTTGCTTAGTGAAGCATGCATATTTTTATGGGTTTCTATCTTGCCTTAGTTCATTTACAAGTAAGCAGCATATTGAATTTACTGAAATGAACGTGCCACCGTTAGGTGGATTTTTACCTGACCGTCTGAATTACCTGCACAATACTTACCATGCCTTCCCTGAAACGAAGACACAAGTTAGTATGCAACAGGTTTAAATATACACAGGGATCACTGGCTTGATGCCACGGAGGGACGGGTTATAGTCTCAAGACACAAATGATATACACCGCAGGTGGCGAGCCCCGCTGCATAACACTTTGCCCCATAACATACGACTATACATACGTTCCGTCCGGATCGGATCGGTCCCGGCGCCCCGGTGACCGTCTGCGGAACTCATAACATACCTTGTGCACAAGTCGTCCGTGATCGAGAATACTCATAGAATTTGTTCCATAGCATACAGTTTTTGCATAGTCATCCTGACAGTTTACTTCATAACAAGCATATATTTCCATACTTAGCACGATTCATAGAACAGTTATAGACGAACTATCATACAGGATGATAACTGTTCATAAGTTTGTTGACAAGCATAATAACCAAGTTATTCTCTTTTATCTTGGTTTCTTTTATTATTACTTGGTATCGTTTGATCGGGGCAAAGGAGAGTGCAGATTGATTAGCTGTGAAGCTTGGGAGCAGGACTAGCTAATCGGGTTGGTAGCCACTCACTTAGATTTTGGAAGGGAGAAGGAAAGAGGCGCTTCACGACTCCGCTCGCAAGCCGCCTACTGCTCGTTCACCTGCACACGAACAGCTCGATTAATACTTCTTCCTCTCTTTCCATTCTCGGAATAGAAGTGCAAGTCAATGAACGAAAACAATGAAAACCATCGAAACCGTTCAAGGAAAACAAGCAAATCCCAAAACCAACTCAAAGCACGAAAGCAACAAGCGACACCGAAAACCGAGGCAATAAAAGATAGCAGCGGAGAGGTCCCTCCTGACTCTGCCGCTAAGCCGATCCCGGGGGCGCAGTCCACTGAATATGGGAATCGATTCCGAAGAAACAAATCCATAACGAGGACGAGTTCTTAATTCAATCTATCCCGATCGAACGATACCGTCTTGTGTTTCTTAGCCGCGCTCTCCGCATCGGGAGAACGGGGCGCTACATCCTACCCAACAAATTGGAAGTTTCGTCCCGAAACTTAAGAATAGAACCAACCGTTAGGGGTTATTGGGTTGAGGCAGGAGCTTAGAGGGGAGTGGACAATCCCGAGCTACGTGGCCAGGCCCGCCACAGTTGAAGCATAGACCTTTTCTGCTGTAACATCTCTCCGTAGAGTGTCCTTGCCTTTTACAGAAATCACAGAATGGTCTCGGGTTTCCTTTGTGGCGACCACCGTCTTTATGTCGTTTTGCAGCATTGTTTCCTCCATCGTCGCTTTGGCGTTTGTGACTGGATGTATGCACAGCGCCGACAGAAACGTGAGGATATTGTGGTTCTAGAGATAGGGCGTGATTCATGACTTCACGCATTGTTCCGTACTGATTATTGACCACGTGCGAATGGATGGCAGGACGGAGACCACCTTCAAACCTTCTAGCTCGACTCGCTGCATCAGGTAAATAGGCCCTAGCGAATTTGGAGAGTCGGTTGAATTCGGCGGAGTAATCTTTAACTGTCATCCTGCCTTGCCTCAGTTGCACGAAGTCATTTTCCATTTGACGTTGTACTGGAGGCGGTATAAACTCCTCTTCGAATGCGGCACGAAAGGTCGTCCACGAGATCGCCTCCTCTCCGTGATCAAATTGGAGAGATCATCGATGCACGTCCCACCAATCGTGTGCGTTGAGGCAGAGCTGCAGTTGCGCACAGGCGACGCGCTTATCTTCGGGGACCTCTAGCAGAGTGAAGTGGTCTTCAATCTCGGCTAGCCAATCTAGAGCTACCACTGGGTCCTCAGTCCCGTTGAATGGGGTGTTGCAGACTTTCTTGAAATGGCCCAAGTTGAAGGCAGTCACGTCCCTCGGCCTTGGAATTTGAGGCGTCTCCACTTCAAGCACGGGCTGTTCCACCGGAGTCGCTGCTGTTGCGGCGGAATGGTTGGCAGCCAAAGTCTGAACAATTTGTTGCAGGGCATCGACCTGCTTCTGTTGGACTGAGAATCGGGTCTCTAGATTACTCTCGAGCTTAGCTTGGCGAGCATCGTCTCGTTGTCGTTGCGATTCTAACATTTGCATTACCCGCTCAAGCGGGTCGACTTGAGACATGCCTCTTTGGCTTCGAGAGCTTCCCGAATTGCCCGAACTGCTCTCTTGTGTTTCGATCGGTGGTTGCGCTGCAGATTGCGCTGGATCCATTCCTTCAAAAGAAGGTAAATTACATTAGGATCATAATGTATTATGGACTTATTGCATGAACGTATCTCATTTTGGCCTAGCGAGTTCAAGAGTTCGCACAGGAATTTGATCGTTAAAGGAACTTTTCCAGCACGAAGTCTAAGGAACCTTGAATCTGTGCTCTGATACCACTATGTCACGCCCCGGGGCGTCCCCCGAGTCGTGACCGCCGTGCGGGCCTGGAGTTGCGCCCGCACAAGGCTTTCATGATTTGCATAGCAAGCACATACTCAGAGTACGCAGATAAATTGAAACACAGATTTGAAACATAGAAAAGTTTTCTTTATTGATAATGAACATCTATTACAAACTCCTGAACGAGTTAGCTAATATGCCGAACGGCTTACAAAAGGGTTGACTCAAAATGAGATAGCAGTCCTGTACATTACATCCTTTTATAAACTCAAACGATAAAGACCTCCAGGCTAGAGGATCGCTTTGCCACGGAGCTGTATTTGTGTATGAAGAGTTGCAGGCTCCTGACTCCTAAATGCTTCGGGGGCGCGGTGAAGATGCGCCAACAGCTGGACTGGATCGGGAAGACGACTTCGGCTCCTCGCTCGGTTCGCCTTGGTACGGAGAACCTGTTTCAACGAGGGTCAGCATATCGAAACATGCTGGTGAAGGCGAGCTAGCCTGACTATACCAATCAACACGTTACTTAGTGAAGCATGCATATTTTTATGGGTTTCTATCTTGCCTTAGTTCATTTACAAGTAAGCAGCATATTGAATTTACTGAAATGAACGTGCCACCGTTAGGTGGATTTTTACCTGACCGTCTGAATTACCTGCACAATACTTACCATGCCTTCCCTGAAACGAAGACACAAGTTAGTATGCAACAGGTTTAAATATACACAGGGATCACTGGCTTGATGCCACGGAGGGACGGGTTATAGTCTCAAGACACAAATGATATACACCGCAGGTGGCGAGCCCCGCTGCATAACACTTTGCCCCATAACATACGACTATACATACGTTCCGTCCGGATCGGATCGGTCCCGGCGCCCCGGTGACCGTCCGCGGAACTCATAACATACCTTGTGCACAAGTCGTCCGTGATCGAGAATACTCATAGAATTTGTTCCATAGCATACAGTTTTTGCATAGTCATCCTGACAGTTTACTTCATAACAAGCATATATTTCCATACTTAGCACGATTCATAGAACAGTTATAGACGAACTAGCATACAGGATGATAACCGTTTATAAGTTTGTTGACAAGCATAATAACCAAGTTATTCTCTTTTATCTTGGTTTCTTTTATTATTACTTGGTATCGTTTGATCGGGGCAAAGGAGAGTGCAGATTGATTAGCTGTGAAGCTTGGGAGCAGGACTAGCTAATCGGGTTGGTAGCCACTCACTTAGATTTTGGAAGGGAGAAGGAAAGAGGCGCTTCACGACTCCGCTCGCAAGCCGCCTACTGCTCGTTCACCTGCACACGAACAGCTCGATTAATACTTCTTCCTCTCTTTCCATTCTCGGAATAGAAGTGCAAGTCAATGAACGAAAATAATGAAAACCATCGAAACCGTTCAAGGAAAACAAGCAAATCCCAAAACCAACTCAAAGCACGAAAGCAACAAGCGACATCGAAAACCGAGGCAATAAAAGATAGCAGCGGAGAGGTCCCTCCTGACTCTGCCGCTAAGCCGATCCCGGGGGCGCAGTCCACTGAATATGGGAATCGATTCCGAAGAAACAAATCCATAACGAGGACGAGTTCTTAATTCAATCTATCCCGATCGAACGATACCGTCTTGTGTTTCTTAGCCGCGCTCTCCGCATCGGGAGAACGGGGCGCTACATTATCAACTTGATAGTCCAAATTAAAACTGAAAAATACAGAAAGTTTTGATTAGGACTGTCAACAGTTAACAGTCCTAACATCAATTAGGATAGTCAACTTATTGACAATCCAAATTAAAATTTTTTGTATTTCCCAAGTTTCAATTTGGGCTATCAAGTTGACAGTCCTACTTAAAAATATATAGAGTTTCAATTAGGACTGTTAACAAGTTGACAGTCAAAATTGATGTTAGGACTATCAACTAATTGACAGTCCTAATTAAAATTTTCTGTATTTTTCCAGTTTCAATTTGGACTGTCAAGTTTATAGTCCTACATGATACTAGGACTGTCAAATAGTTGACAGTCCTAGCATCATGTAGGACTGTCAACTTGTTGGCAGTCCTAGCATCATGTAGGACTGTCAACTTGTTGGCAGTCCTAAAGGGGTATATAGAGAGTTTCAATTAGGACTGTCAACAAGCTGACAGTCCTAATTGATGTTCAAAGTCCTAATTGAAACTTTTTGTACTTTACACGTTTTAATTTTGACTGTCAAGTTGATAGTCCTAAAGGGCTATATACAGAGTTTGAATTAGTACTATCAACAAATTGACAGTCCTAATTGATGTTAGGACTGTCAACTAGTTGACAGTCCTAATTAAAACTTTTTGTACTTTCCAAGTTTCAATTTTGACTGTCAAGTTGACAGTCCTACATGAAACTAGGATTGTCAACTACTTGACAGTCCTAGGACTGTCAAGCAGTTGACAGTCTTAGAATCATATAGGACTGTCAACTAGTTGACAGTCCTAAAGGGGTATATACAGAGTTTCAATTAGGACTGTCCTAATTGAAACTTTCTGTATTTTTCAAGTTTCAATTTTGACTATCAATTTGACAGTCCTACATGACACTAGGACTGTCAATTACTTGATAAGACAGTCCTAGCATCATATAGGACTGTCAACTAGTTGACAGCCCTAAAGGACATGGGTATAAAATTGAAATGACAGAGTTTCAATTAGGTGACCACCAACAATGCATGTTTTCCTACTATGATTTTGAAGTTTCATACCAAAATATTACAGAAGTTACATACCAAAATATTACAGTAATTTCATACCCAAACATCATATAATAAGTTTTGGAACAAGTTTGTTCACAAAACATCATAGAATCACAAAACATCATAGAAGTTCTATAACCAAATATTACATAAGTTCCATACCGACAAAGTTTTATAACAAAAGTTACAATATCCCTAAAAAGTTTCTTAACGAAAGTTACTACATCCAAACTATTTATCATTTTTTCTTTTCGTACGCTGCTCCCTAGAAAGGATGAGGTCAAATTCGATAACAGAGATGCCAATTATTTCCATCTCTTCACTGATTTCTTTGTAGTTTTTGCCCTTACGAGCGCGGATACACTTTCCCAAATGCTTTACTTTTTTAGCCTGTTATGACACAACAAAAAATAGGTTAGTTTGTAAATAATTACAAATTTTTCAAATCTATCAATAATTTTCTCACCATATTAACCAATGCAGTATATAAGACATTTTTGGCGGGAAGAGGTGCTAATACTCCAACAACATCGGGTCTTTGTATGGTAGGGTCCACAACTTTGGATGTCCGGCATCAGCATAGTATGCCATGTAGTCGTCGCTCCAGTCCGACATTTCAACCACCGCTTGTCTTTCAGAATCTCCAATAACATGTCGTTGCCACTCGGTAAAGAAGTCTGAGACCCAGTTGAACTTGGCCGGGATATAGTTTAAGGGTTTCGTCCCCCCCCCCCCCCCGAAGCACTTATTATTTCAATGTGCGACTCGGTACCGTTTGTACGAAATCGAACTGACGACGCGCTATATCAGGCATATAAGGCTCCTCGATATCATGGCAACTTATAAGGCCGTAAAATAAAGCTATTGGTTGCAATGGACGGCTACTCTATCGTAGATCCTGATATAGATGCCTTACTATCTATAACATAATTTAGTAAATTAGTTTGACCCAAAATAATCTAACAAAAAATAGGCTCTCTTTCTACCTCTTCTACCGCCATATCTTCAATTGTGTTGCGTATAGTAGCCAATGTTTCACCACATTTGGCATCAGCCAAAGTTGGCTTCCATCGGCACATTCTAGGAAGCTGCTCATCATAGTGTCGCCACACCCCAGTCTGCTTCAGCATCGAAAAGTGCTCGTATATCCAAGCCTGTACGTATAGTCAACAATTTAAAAATCAAATATCATATTATGTATAGAACTATAGGAGCAAAGATATTTCTTTACTTGGAGTAGAGTCCGACATCCTGCTATTGTCTTCGTACGGACGCGGGATGCTGCACCAAGATTACGGTAAAGGTATGCTAGTATACCGTTTCCCCAAGAAATTTTATCCAAGGTATCGATGTCGAGAAAATTTAATAAATATCTGGCATGAATCGAATTCCGGACTTGTCCAGAATACCAACAGCTCCTAAGATGAAAAGCATGTATGCACGGGCCGCCCTATCGATAGTTTCCCCTTCGGCCTCCTTGTCTTTGAATCTCTTCTCCAAATATTTCAAAGGAAGACCATATAACTTCTTAAAATCTTGAAGGGGTCTAAAACTACTATCGTCAACTCTAAAAGAATCTGATACAGTATCGATGACGTGTTTGTGCTATCACACCCCGATCCCCACAGGATAATCGGCCGTCCCTGCTAGGCGCGAATCACCGCGTCAGCGCTCCCGCGGGATATTCTTTCCCATCTGGGTGTGATGCCGCACGAGCGTAAGCCACGCCCGTGCAAGGCCATGATACGAACATGCGGTATGAGGTCTAAGCCACAAAGTCACACAGATAATCCGAGTGCAGCGAAATAAGAAACACACATGCAATTGGTAGCAAGTTCACAGAGTCGTCAATAGCGGAAGCATTGAATAACAAAAGTATAGAAGTAAAAATAAGCTCTTTATTGATATTGAACAAATGTTACAAGCGACGCTAGGCCGAGATTATAAGTCGCTCAAGCCTCTCTCTCTGAAATAGTAAAAGCGTGCCAAGTGGCTACATTTGTGGAACAATACATAGGCGATGTTCCAACATCATGTCTTGTATATGTGCTTCAGTTCCAGATGCAACACTCCAAGGCTCCAGAGTGAACTCCATGCCTTAGCACGGACGAAGAAGGCATCCGCAGCGAACGAGGTTCTCCCGCACCCTACAAACAATTTGGTGGGTTATTAGTACATGAATGCACTGGTGGGAGGCTTCTCGCCCGCTCGACAAATCCAAACACGTTATATAGGTTCTGTGCACCATTTATTAAGTTATCTTTCTAGTCTTGCATTCGGATCAGTTTTATGGCATAATGTACAAGCCTAACTCGTGTGGCAGTGCGCCGTACGATATAAAGGAACACGGCGAGACTTACCAACTTACCATTTGTCTTTCTCTGTCCAAGGCAAACCAAGTTAAATCAAGCACAAATATATATGATAAATCCAGAGGTAATGACATATGCAAACACAAGTATCGTGAGCGAGGTTATGTTTCGGAGGCACGAGTTATAAGGATTACTCAAGTGTGTTGCATTCGATGTTCAAGTATTCAATGGATTGCTCAGGTTGCTCAATCTGTATAGATGACTTATACTCATAATCGTTCAGGTGTTTTAGCTTGCTGGATGCGATGCAATGACTCGAACGTTGATTGCCGCTAAGCGAAGATGACTTATCTAAATGAACGTGAGTCACTGGCATAGCCATAAAGGACAGGTTATAGTCTTGGGACGATATTAGATGTGTGAGGTCATGTATCGATATATGTCACCTTTTACCGGGATGGTATGGAGTGCAACGCGAGGCCAAGGGGGCGTTCACTCCATGCCACCCACTAACATACGACTATCGACAAGTTTTGTCCGGATCGAATCGGCCCCGGTGCCCTGGCGACTGTCTGCAGGAACTGGAATATAAATACCTTGTGCACAAGTTATTCGCGACATATAAGTCTTGGGTCTCAGGTTCACGAAATTCTTGACATGACATATAAATTCTTGATTCTTGTTCAGAACGAGTTTGCTCCACGAGTTGTGATTCTTGATTTGCTTGACATGATTCTTATTCAGAGTTAAACTAGACATAGTGCAATCCCCTGGTTCGGGGATGCCTTAGCGACCTAACGGTCCTTGGAACTTTCTGGTTCATACTTGCACGGAACGACTATTAGATAGTCTTCCGATGAATTGGATGAATGCAAGGCAAGATAGTATTTACTTGATTGTGGCATAAAATTATATGACAAGCATTGAAACAAGGCAACGAGTACAAGTTAAGATATAAGCAAGCAAATATTTTATTTGTGTAAACATAAGCATTTATGTTTGGCACGGGTCTAAGGGTAAAACGAGGGGTGCAACCGTATAGGGACATATCGAGCGACATAATCTAGGGACGTACAGTATAAAAAGTGAATAGTGTATTATATAGAGTATATAACAATCTACTCGAGGCATAGCGGGATCTACTTGCACAAGGCAAATGTAGCATACAAGGGTCCATTTATAAGCAAGTTTTATTTCCATGTTCTAATACAAGCAATACAATTTGGGATTATTCCTTTAGCTAGGTTAGTTGTATTCTTTATTAGCATGCATGGGGTGATTCACCTAGAGACTAGCATGTATCGTCCATATTTTAAGTGTGCTGGCTAAGCAAAAATAAGTTCATCATAGCCACCCACCTTAGCGATGATTCGCCTCGGTCGAGCGATACTCCGAGCGAGCCTTTGAAAGTCTAAGTCTGAACTCCTAAAGGGCCAAGTCTGAAAATCCTTTGCCTCAAACGAGTCTTCTAGCTGAGCAAAGCGAGTCGGGTCGTTGCACTTATGCCGTTTGAATCGGCTGTCCGCTTGAACGAAATAGGTCGTTATATGTGCCATGATAAGTCATTCTCAACAAGTATATTATTCATCATGATCCAACATTGGACATTGAGGCCCAATATGTGATGGACTTCATCCAAAGTAATCGTCATCTCCCCCGCTGGAAAATGGAAAGTATTGGTTTTTGGATGCCAGCGCTCTACGAATGATGATATAAGCGTAGTGTTCATCATATGGTACGCGTACTTGGCCAAATTATGCAAACCGATAGGAATAATTTTGTTCCTGACGACTTCTCCTAATCTGTCAAACTTCCAGGTACTGTACTTCTTCCCGTGGTTCACAACCGTCATGAACATATGATAGGTCCTCTGAAAAGTTAACAATCGGAGGAAATTAGCTTCTTAAAATATATAATAATAATCTAAATCATAACTTCATTTTTCATAACGTAGTGTACATACCGGCTCTTTCCATATTTTAAATGCAATATGGTTGTCGAACGACAGCAACATAGGGCAACCTTTTGGACGAACCAAAATTGGACTAGCCGACTGCTGAGAAGGTCCTGAACCATCATCTGGTCGGGTTCGGGCAGTAGGCACGTCTTCCTCAGAGGAGGAAGCAGACGGAGGAGTAGTAAGAGACACGTATTCCTCGGAAGAGGAAGAAGACGGAGGAGTAAGAGGAGCCAGTTTCTTCAAACAAGACTTGCGCGGCGGCGTCATAGTGACTTGTCTATATGGCTCGGGTTCGGCGATTCTGAGTAGTCTCTCAACCACACGATCCATGTTACATTCCTTGCATGTCGATGTTCTGGGTCATTTTATTTTCACAGCTACCAATTTACTGAAAAGAAATAAATAATTTTAGATATACAGATAAACTGGGACTGTAAGAAAATTATACAGTTTAAATTATATACATGACTGTGGGATTTCCTATAGTCCTACATATACAACAGGATTATGGGATTACCTACAGTCCAAAATATACTATAGGACTATAGGATTTCCTACAGTCCTATATGTACAACAGGACTGTGGGATTTCCTACAGTCCTATATATTTATAGGACCGTAGAATTTGCTTACAGTCCTGTAGGCAAAAAGCTCGACTGTCGGCGCTGTTGGAATTTTTTATACCCTAAACTTTATTTTTATGGTTCATCACTTCGTATATCAACCCTAAATTAGTTCTATACTAATTTATCTAACTATTTTGGGCATTAGAACCAGATTATAGCCTAATTATTTTATCTAACTATTTTTAGGAAGATTTTTAGGGTTCATTACTTCGTTTAAAACTTAAATCAAATATACACATAAATAAAATAAAAACCCTAATGGAGAAAGAATATTGGATACATACATAGATTTGGAAGAAGGTTTGGGTGCCATTGCTTGGAATTGGAGGAGTTGGAGAGAATGGGAAGAGGTTTTGAATAAGGAAAGAGCGAAAGATGTTTGAGAATTGGAAGAGAGAGAGTAGAAATTTTGAATGAATGGTTTTGGAAAGCTTTGGGGGGTTGGACTGTCCTAAGCAAATTTTGAAGTGCCTATAGAATTTGTCATTTTTTGGGCTAATTTTATAGGCACTCCAAAAGTTACTTAGACTAGTCCAATTTTTTTTTTAGTTATTTACAAACTTGCCACCAAAATAATTGTTTCATGCTAGTCCAATTTTTGACAGTCCTAATTTTTTAAGACTGTCAAATTTTTTGATAGTCCTTCATATTGGAAGGACAGTTAAATTTGTGACAATCATCGACGACGATGGTGGTTCGAGGAGGAGGAGGGGGAGAGGAAGCGGCGGCGAGGGAGGGATTGCATGAGAGGGAGAGGAGCTTGAGGGGGAGGTCGGCGGAGGGGCATGGGGCGCAAGGACGGTAGGATGTAGGAGAGGGATAGGAGCTTGAGGGGGAGGTGGGGGAGGTCGGCGGAGGGGCAGGGGGTGAGGGGGAGGTGGGGGAGCTTGAGGGGTCGGCAGAGCAGCCTCGACGATGACGATGGTGCGCTCCCACCTCCACCTCCTCCAACCTCCTCCATACTCCTTCTCCCTCTGCCTCCTCTTCCTCCTCCTCCTGCCTCCTCCCGCCTCCTCTTCCTCCTCCTCCTTCGATGATGACTAGGATTAGGGTTAGGGTTAGGATTAGGGTTAGGGTTTGGGGTGGAAGAGAGAAAAGTTGGGCTATCCTGATTAAATTTGAGGTTGTCCCGAGTAAAAATTATAAAAACCTAGGCTATCCTGAAGTAATTGGATATCCTAAGCAATTTTTGGAGTACCTATAGAAGTAGCCATTTTTGGGCTAAATAGCTGGACAATCCTTAGTTTTGTGGTGAACGGATAGGATAGTCGAGTCTTCTTGAAGAGATTTAGATCATCCATAATGGAAGAAGTTTCAAGTGCTATATTTTGACTTTAGTCAAATTTTATAGCATTGAAGGTTGCAGTGGACACTTGTGCATACTTGAAATTTGCTAGAAAGCTACAAGACACTTCAAATTTGGAGTGTGTCATAGCTCCTCTATATTAATTGCTAGGGCCACCAAAAGTAAACAAACATGAAATAAAAATAAAAAGGCAAAAGAGAGGGAAAATCTTACCAAATAGGGAAACAAAATAAAGAGAAAAAAGAGGGAGAAAAAGAAGAGATTAATTTGGAGTATTTATTTAGATTGTACCATTATGTGATAATATCATGGAAGCACTCCAAAAGTAGTAATTTACACAATTTTTAATAATTTGGAGTATGTGTTTGAAGTGTAACCACTAGAGCATCCACGGTGGGAACACTTCAAACACATACTCCAAATTGTTAAAAATTGTGTAAATTATTACTTTTGGAGTGTTCCCGTGATATTGTCACACAATGGTACACTCCAAATAAATACTCCAAATTATTCTCTTCTTTTCTCTCCCTCTTTTTTCTCTATATTTTTCTTTCCTGTTTGGTAATATTTTTCTCTCTTTTTCCTCTTTATTTTTCTTTCATGTTTGGTTAATTTTGGTGGGCCCATCAATTAATATAGAGGAGCTAGGACACGCTTTCAAGTATGCACAAGTGTCCACTACAGCCTTCAAGTGCTATAAAATTTAACTAAAGTCAAAATATAGCACTTGAAACCTCTTCCACGGTAGATGTTCTTAGAAATAATCAAGGTCTAGTTACAAAATTTGGACACACATGAAGGCTTGGATTGGAATTGATGTTACATTTTTAAAAAAAAATAGCATCAGAAGCAACTTTTGACACCATGTGAGAGGTGGTTGTAAAAAGTTGACTCCAATAAGTTGGATAGACTTTTTTTTTATATATAAGTTGTTATTACCAAACAATTTTGAACAACTTTCCAAGAAACATAAGAAAATTCGGCCTTCCTTAAGCAATCCCAAAGTCAACTTGCTTTGAAAAGATTTTTTTTTCTTCCAACCGTGACAGCAAAAACAACTTTTGACAGTAGGTTCCAACTTACTTTTAAAATTGTCCTAAAATTGAAATGGCAATTTTATTTAAAAATAAAATTTATAAACTGTTATTATCAAACACCTTTTAGGACCACTTTCATGCAATTTCAAGAAAGATTTTGATTTACACTTTGAAGGATGAAAAGTGTATCCATTTCCATACACTTTCTTGTCCCCTCTAGTAAGGGACAATTGTGTTTGGCTATGATAAAAAAAATGAGAGATAAAAAATGTGAGAGTATAATATAATAATAAAAATTATGATAATAAGTTTAATAAAATAAGTAGTAGTTACCGTTAATTAATTTTAAGTAAAATTTTGGTTAACTAATTAATTATCCTAATTATTTAATAAAATAAATAAATAAATTTATATAATAATAAATTATGTTATTAATTAATTACTAATAATTAGATAATCAAAATTTAGGAAGTACAAATACAACCAAACTTGTATGCCTTGTTGTGTCGGATACGTATAGAAAACTTAACAAATACATATGAGATACTTCATGGAAACACTAAAATATATGTCATGTTTAGCGTGTCCATATTTATCGTGTTTTGTCATATTTCTGGTCATGCAACATAAGTCCATATCTAAGTCCATATCTAAGTACATAAGTCCATAAGTCCATATCGTGTTTTAATCTAAATAAACTTTATTATACTAACCCCTAGCTAACAGTAAAAATAAAAAGCTAATATTAAAAATATTAGCTAAATATTAATTAATTATGAATTTGTTATTAGTTAGTTTAATTATTGATTAGTGTTAAGTAAGTATTTATAGAAAAACACAAAATCCACCGTGAGTCGTCCCACATCCAGGTTGAAGAAGTGGATGTGGGAGACCTCTTTCTCCTAGGGGACATGAATTGCTCTCGTGTCTCATCCCTGCTCCCATCATTCACATCTACAATTCTCAACCAAATTGAAAGAAATGGATTTGGGCAAAAATATGGAAATCCAATCTCACTTCGCACTTACCAAATAGTCCAAAGGGTTGTTTGGTTATGTATAACTTGTAGGAAGTGTAAAAGTGACTTTCGGTTTTGTAAAGTAAAATGCATATATATTTTAGTTCCATTCTAGTTCTTGTCTGCTGGAACTTCTTTCAATGCTTGGATAGATGATATTATGTAACATGGAAGTGACCAAATTCATACTTCCGTATTTGGTTGTCCACGAAAGAGGCGGAAAAAAGAAAAAAATGCGTTATAAGAATAACAAAAATAATTAACATCTGCTTGTTTTTTTTATCAGAAGCCTGTGATTTAGTTTTTGATACAGCGAGTGGGGGGTGAGAATTTTTAATAGTTGGTACCAAAAATAAAGCAGTGGATTCAGTAGCATCAGTTGCAATAAGGGCTCGATGTCATTATGTTAATAAAAAATGGCTTGGTGGTATGTCAACGAATTGGTCTACTACAGAAACGAGACTGCTTAAGTTTAGGGATTTAAGAGAAGAACAAAAAATGGGGGAACTCAATGGTCCTGGGGCTGTAGTAAGTTCCAAAGGTTGGGCTGTTCGCCCATTAAAGCGGTACATGAGCTCGGTTCAGAACATCATGAGAAGGAGGTTCCTCGAAGGATCAAAAACAGATTAGGTGCAAAATGAATTCCTACCACATCACTTTTGGAGTAGTTAATAGAGAGGTTTTGGAAAAAACTATCTCAAAAGACAATGACAAAGTAGAAGATAGAAGAGCCCAGATTCTAAATGAACAAATTCAAACTCGAAAATAATCTTTCTGATTCTCGAAGAATGAGGGACAAGCAAAGAAAGGGATTAATCAAGAAAGATCTCTTGTTCTTATTAGATTAGAAGATCGAATTACCGAACCCACTTTGCGATAAGAAGACCGAATGAAAGAAGGTAAGGAGATTTTGAAAAGGAAGGTCAAGGTACCGACTTGGACAGTTGGACAGCTTGAAATATGCTTGGCCGACGAGATGACTGAAGACCTTCTGCGTGTGTCCTGCCTCCAGGGGAATAATTGAAGAAAGAAATGAAGTGAATACTTCGTTTTACGATAAGCTTATAGTGGAAAAATCAATCTAATTTCGGGCTTGTCATTGCACGATGGTAAAGCACTCAATGCCGGATTACCCATCCAAGGTAGAGCAGAACTAGGAGCCAGTGGACCACCAGGACAGTCCTCCATTAGTGCCTAAATGACCCCCTTGCCTCGAAAGGACCTAACACAATGGGGAAATCCCAATTCAGTGGGCCTTTCGATACAATCAAATAGATGGAGTGTGAATCAAACCCATGTTTGAATTGAAATTGAGATACTGATGCAAGTTCTTCCCTTTTGAATTAGGTAGATTCATATATGAAAGAGGTTGCCAATAAGTTCTTTCAAAATTGACTATTTGTTCCTCTCTTAGAGGTGTTGCAGACAATGTGGGTTTTAGGGATAACCAGGCTCGAACTGATGACTTCTACCACGTCAAGGTGAGACTCTACTACTGAGTTATATCCCTTCTCGGCCCCATCAAGAAATGGAACTAACTAATCCTAAGGCAAAGGGTTGAGAAACTCAACGCCACTATTCCTGAATAACTTGGACCCATGCCTTCTTTTTGCACTATTATGGCTGGTAGGAGAAGGCTACGGGATTTATATTATACGTTAGAGAAGCACCTAAAGTACTAAACAGAATAGGTATTAGTTTTGTAATGGTTAGGTTGCCTCACTAAAAGTCATACTGTTGGAAATTAATAAAACCCCTATTACCTACTATTAAGTTACACTCCAGATGAATTATAGGTAAAGGGAATTGTTAGCTATGGAAGGATAACTGGTCAGGAGAGGATCTACAACCATGCCCTCAAGACAACCAGGATATTACTATTGTTGAAGCTCTGAACAACCCCAACATCCTTGCTGATCTATTGCATAGACTGCCATCCCATGCTGTTACCACTCTGCAAGCCATATCTCTCAATGAGGATGAGGATTACCTTTGTTGGACCCCCACTCAGTCAGGTAAATTTAGCTCCTCCTTTGGTAACATTCTCAGAACTATAGGCCCTCGAAAAAAGGAGAAACCTATTATTCCCAGCCTGTATGCTTCCGATGTCCCACACTCAAATATCCCGAATCGACTCAAATGGAATGCTAGTGTTCTGTTTAATTTGCATCCGACACTTTGGAAGAAGCTTACAGAGGTAAGCTCCATTAGGTCCGGAGCATTGATTCCCTATAACGAATAGGCTAACTCTATCTCTCAATTCCCTATCCTATGCTCGAGAAGGTCCCCAGTTCCTGGGCTGCACCTCAAGGTGCATTTTGTTGTCTAACTTGATACAGGGGATATTCCCAACTCTATGGCACCTTTCGTTCATCCATTCAGCCCGCCCCTCCAGACGCGGTGCCCTTTCTCATTATCGTCTACCGCCCTTTCTTCCCACCCGTCCCCTCGCCCCGGCATAGCGCTTTGCTTTCGCTTCTTCAGAAGAATCAAATTCTCCCTACTTTATTGATTTGGGGTAAGGTTAGGCGACCGAAGGAAGGGTGAGGTGAGGCGGCACCTTTCTTCAGCTTGCTTGTTCCTGTTCGTCCATTCAGGACGGGGCAGTCTTAGGGCACGAGCTGGGCTCGAACCAGCACTTTCCAGATCTGGTAACAAATAACTCTTACTATGAATCCTTCTATCTTATATAGATATAGAATGTCAGGACATTGCCAAATCATAGTAGTCGGCTATCTCACTGTAAAAGGCATCTCATAGCTCTAAGAACCAATCCAATGCAAGTAACCCCGAAGCGCATAGAAGAGAAAATGTAACACGGCGATACATTTGTACAAAACTTCTACCCCGAGCACACGCAATGAAGCCATAAACAGTCAAGTAAAATCCAATCCACCAAAAAAATGATCTATGGACATCATCGTTGTGGTAAAGGTCGAAATGCCAGAGGAATTATCATCGCAAGATATAGAGGGGGAGGTCATAAGCGTCTACACCGTAAAATCGATTTTTAACAGAATAAAAAAGACATATATGGTAGAATCGTAACCATAGTGTCCTTGGGTCGATCCCACGTTAGCCCCAAGACGTTGGTCTCTAACTAGAAAAGTAAATGCTTGAGCTTGAGAAGCTTCTGGTCCGGTGGGTCCATAAAATGCACTAGGATAGGAGGTATTATTGAACCAGACGAAACAACAAGCGATAAAACAAAATACAGATAAAGCAGCTAAACTATAAGACAAGTAAGCCTCTTCAGACCATATAAATACACGGCGAGCCCATGTAAATGGTTTAGTTAAGATATGCCAAATTCTACCAAGTATACAAATGGAACCCAACCATACATGTCCTCCAATTATATCTTCTAAATCGTCCACACTAACAATCCATCCTTCTCCTCCAAAGGGGGATTTTAGTAAATCCAAATCCGCTAACTGTTCTCTGATAGCACCAACTCCTGTAGAGATTTCTTGATTTTGAAATGTTTCGAAGCCTTGGGTAGTAAAAAAAAGTGGGATATTGTATTTCCGGTATTGGATTTCATATTTGAATGAACCTCTTAATCGTAACAAAGTATTTTTTATGTATGGGCCTAGCAAGAGAAAAATCGAGATAGGTTCCAATAAGATTTGATCCACCCCCCTCCCCCTTAAAACCACACATTAAGATTTCATCTCATCCGGCTCAAGCAGTTACAGAAGGGGTTCCTTTTTTTTATCACTTCATTCGATAAAACCCTACAAAGAACTACTCTTTACTCAAGTTTCCGGTAAGGACCAACCCTTCATTAATTAATTTTTCTTTTTCACTTTCTGAATGACTTTTTTACTTACGAAAAAAATGGAAATATAAAATTATTGAGTTGTCTACTTTCCCTCAAATGATGAATACCTTTAAAGGAATACTTTGGAACTCATAAGGGATTTACTTGTCTATATATCGTTTCTTTTCATTCGATCTTTTAGGTCCCTATTTACCTCGATGGTTATGTCATGATGTCACTTTGCGTGCCCCGTGAAACAAGATCTAAATGGATCTCATATAGAGGGCCCAATTCTGGACATCGAGAAAGAAGGTCAGAGTTCCCATCCCCTTTCTAAATTCGTGCGAGTAGGACAAGAAAACACTTTCAAACAATTTAGAAGATATAATTGGAGGACATGTATGGTTGGGTTCCATTTGTATACTTGGTGGAATTTGGCATATCTTAACTAAACCCTTTGCATGGGCTCGCCGTGCATTTGTATGGTCTCAAACTATTTCTTTTTAAGAACCAAAAAGATTTGTGCCAAAATAACGGATGCAAAGAAGAATAAAAGACCTTGGACGCGCAGTCGATCTTGAAGCACTATTTCTGTATCTCCTTGACCAAAACCTCCCACGTTTGGATTGCTTGTTAATGGTTGATCAAGCTTGATGGATTCTCCCTATGAAACAAGAAGTTCCTGGTCCTGGAGGTATAATATCAACTACTTGGTGTCCATCCGATGCATTCACTATGGTTATTGCATATCCCCCTTTTTCTTTACGTTCTATTCCGCTTACCATACATGCGGATGTAGCATTATAAACCGTATTATTACTCTTGCTCCCATCGGGATAAATCTTGCATTCATAGAAATGAGAAAAATGATCCTTTGCTATGATGTCTCAAACCACACTATTCATTTGTTTCTTATGATGTTTTTTAAAAATAGAATTAAATCTGCTTTTCAAGCAAAAGAGTAAAAGTCCAATTATTTGAAGAATTTTTCTTTTATAAGTTATAAGTTGAAGTTAATTGAATATGAATAATAGAAGAAGTTCTATTTTCTCAATGAATTATTTCCCTCTACCCCTCCTTTGTTTTTTCACTACTTCTTATGAATCTAAACAAAAGAATTTCTATAGACCCGAAAAAGAAGAAATAGTAATCTTTGATGAACATGATCAAAATTATTATTATTATTATTTCGATACAAGACGACACAAGAAAAGGATATAAAATCCTTTCTCTTGTGTCAAATAGAAGATTAGGAAGACTAAATCCAGGTATTGTGGACATTCCCTCATTTCCATTACAGAGCATCTTAATCTTAAATTTTCTCTTTTTTGAATAAAAAAAAATACCATTATTGGTTCACTATTAATTGAACCATATGGATATGGATCGATCTCGCAATGATGGAATGTATATTTTTTTTACTGAATCACATAAAATTTTATTCAACTCCATATATTTATTCATACGTATGAACAGGGTCGGGGCGAAGAAATGAAGAGCATTTTCAATGCAAATTCAAATCTGCGACAAGTACAAATAGAAAAAAATGGAGAAAACATTCCTGGAAAAAAATATGTCACTTACACTTATGGAGTCTTGTCTAGAATATCAAAATGGGTCCAATTTCTACCTATTATGAATGAGAAATTTCTTTACCTGTCCAATTCCTAACGGATTAAGATATCCATTCGCTCAAGTATAAATGGTAGCTATCTGTTCTTCCATCGTTTGATTGGGATTGTTTGAGCAACTCACGTAATCATTGGGTAGCACTAAGGGTGCTTACCGAATGAAGTGAGGTCTCGCCAAGTGAGAGTGTAGCGAGGGTGAATCCCCGAGCGGCTAAGAGTGAAAAAGGATGACAATAAGTTCTTTCAAAATTGACTATTTGTTTCTCTCTTAGAGGTGTTACAGAAATGTATGCGATCGAGTAAATAGCGCTATAAATGAATAGATTGGATTGAAGTGGAAACTGAAAAGAATTTTATAAGTTATACGTTTCATCACCACTTTGTAGAAAATTTGTCACGCCCCAGTCCCAAAATACCAAAGGACTAGACACGTGGCAATGGCCAGCAGCACGCACCGATGGACAAACCCAATTTAATGGATCCATCGGGGCATACTTAAGATATAATATAAGGTCTACATCAACAAGTCAAAACTAATCTCATCCACACACAAGATAATAAGATCAACAACAATAAGGAAAGTATATCAACATCCAGTCTCAGCAAAGTATTTCGGGGAACAACCTGATAATAGTCTAAAATACTGGTTCAACATACCAGAACAAAGGAGTCCAAAAATAAAGTATCTGATGAGTACAAGTAACATATACTCAAGAAAAGTCTTCAGCCATCACCTCTTCTTCTAAGATTGGTTCAGCTCCAGCAACAGCTTCTGGTACAGCTTCAACTCCTGTCCCGTAAACCTCGGGATAATGCTCTTCTGCTAAACCTGGGGACATCATCCGGATCCAGGTCCTCAGGGGACATAATAAGGTACAAATAATACAAGCCAAAATAAATGCAGTGAAATAGTAAATAAAACAAGTAGGGTAACTACATAACCATCTATGTGAAAATGTAACTGAGAGCATCACTAGTACTCAGGCTGAGACCGCTACAAGCTCTGTGTCGGAGAGCCGGTAGCAGTAATAACAAGTAATGGGTCTAGCTCTGCTCGAGAGTCTACAACCTCACAATAGTAGTAGATATATATAGAACAGCCTATAGCCTGTGTGTCTCTCCCCACCCAATATAACCACACGTCTCATGTCCATAACATCTCATGTCCATGTCACGTGAGATCATAGCTAATGCAACAAGTCATAATCTCTAAGAATATAATGTCTATGTCAATCCTGTATCCTACACAGAATCACCATAAATATCTCAGGAAGATTCTGTCATATGTATGGTGTCAAGTGTCCTGAGGTATAATGTACTTGGTAAAACAAGTACGAGAATGTAAAGGGTCACGCATGTCCATCTCTAGATGACGTACACAACTCTGCGTACGGGGTTGGCACCCGACTATTAATCGGATGCTAAGTATGTCACACGGTCCTAGGTTTAAGCATGTACAACAATGTAAATAAGTAAGAAAATAAATAACAATACTACATAATTTGGCAAGGTACACTTGCCTGGGGTTGGAATACCAGTAGCGGTCCCTGTATCAGTGGGTCCTGTATATACTCCTCCAAAAGCTGAAATGAACATTATCAACCATCTCAGAAAATATAAAATAGCTAAAAATGCCTGTCCTTAAGTCCAGTTTGGACACAAGGGCAAAAATGACATTTCCTGGTCAAAGCGGGGTCCACATGTAGGCCGCTTTGCACCAAAAACTGGGTCAGGGTCAAAGGTCTCCAAATTTGCCCAACTTAGTGTCAATAAGTCAGGAACGATGATACGAACCCAACGGAACTTCCAGAATTAGATTTCGATGAGCCGTTCTCAAAATCGCCCGTCAAGTGGAGCCTATTGGGCCCACGATACGCGATTTTGTCAACGTTCTCAGAATCAAACCAAACATGGCTCACAGGACCAGCGTATTGCTACGAGTCCAATGGCGCAAGTTTCGTCTCGATCTGACATGTGTACACTAAGTTACAGCGTATTCCAAAATGGACGGATACGGGACGTTGTCGGCGGATACGCGTTGATTCCGGTGTGCACGCACATCCGAATCAGCTTCTGCGAAATCTCGCACGTCGGTATCAACAACGTGCACGTATCGGTGAAGATCGTACGCGACCAAGTCGTCCCGTTTGGCGGGACGTACTCAGTTCCGGGGTAAAATAGGACGTTGGTTTTCCTGTTTTTGGATCGCAGTTCGCGATCACCACAGGTCGCGATGCACCGAGCGGTTTGTACGGGCACCGAGGGGGTCACACAGCCTATGCGTTACAACTGACAGAAAAGAAATCGGGGCAGCGAGGAGAGAGATATGAGTACATGAACATGGCTCAAAAAGTCCGATTCACGCGTGTCCGAGTCGAGTCTACTGTGTCCTGGACGTGTCCGGCCGTGTCCTGGCTAGGGCTTGAGTTCTGTGTCGTGTCTGAGTCGCCGGAGGCTTGTTGGATGACTGAGGGGTCGTCGGAGTCGGTCTGGAGTGCGGGTGGAGGCGGCGCCGGTGCTGTCGGTGCCGGCCGGAGTCGTCGGGGACAGGAGATGGGGCCGGCAGCGGTTTCTGGTGGGTTGAGGAGTCGACAGGGTGGTGCTGGACTCGGGGCGTTGGGGTTCTGGAGGTGCGGCGGAGACGACGCCGGTGCTGGACGGCTGAGCGGAGGGGAGGTCCGGCGTTGGAGGCTGAGGAGAGAGGAAAAATAGGTGGCCGGACGCGGGTTCTAGGGGTTTAAATAGGGGATAGGAGAGAGGGAACGGCCGGAGGTTTGGCCGAAAGCTGAAGAGGAAGAGGCGGGGGTTCTGGGGAGGTGAAGCTGGGGGGTTGCCGGCGGCCACGGCGGCGGAAACGGCCGCCGGCAGCTGAATCGCTTGGGAAGAAGAACGGGTTGGGGGTTAGGGCTCAACACGGGTCGGGTCGGGTTCTCAGCGGGTCGGGTCTGACCTGGATCCGACCCGTTAAGGGGTTTGGGCCGGTTTGGGCAGACCGGCCGGTCCGGTTCGGTCTAATTATTGGGTTGGTTTAATATAGTTTAGGTGAACCGGGTTAAATTAATTAGGTTATAGGGCTTTAAAAAATACTTTCGGGGTCCAATAAATTCCCAGAAAATTACCCTATGTCCGGTTTTTAATTTTATACTAGAAAATATAAATTTTATCATATTTTAGTATTATTTAATATATTTAAAAAAATTATTTAAAATCAGATTACCTTAGTTTTATTTGTTAAAAATTACAGAAAATTGCTAATTAATTTCAGAAAATTAAGTTTTTAAAATTCTAAAATTTCAGGTTATTATAATCTACCCCCCTCAAGAAGATTGCGTCCTCACAATTAAAGAATAAGCTACTAAGGAAAAATAAACTATGGGATTTACAAGAATTACTTAGGTTATACCTGCATCCTCGAATAAGTGGGGATATCGCTGGCGCATGATATCCTCCCACTCCCAGGTAGATTCACTAGGAGAGTGTTGCTTCCAAGCCACACGAACCAGTTTAATTGTCTGTCTTCGTAGTGTCTTCTCACTGGTGCCGAGTATACCCACTGGTTGTTCTTCATATCTCAGGCTTGGGCCTACTGCGATCTCAGAATGATCAACTACGTGACTTGGGTCAGTCACGTACCTTCTCAGCTGTGAGACATGGAATACATCATGCACTCCCTCTAAAGATGGAGGTAATGCAAGATGATAGGCCACCTCACCAATGCGTTCCAGAATATCAAAGGGCCCAATGTACCTTGGACTCAACTTGCCTCTGCTCCCAAATCGAATGATACCTAGAGTAGGTGAAATCCTCAAGAATACGTGTTCTCCTTCCTTGAACTCCAGGGGACGTCGGTGTGTATCAGCCCAATGCTTCTGTCTGTCCTGAGTTGTACGAAGATGATTCTGAATTTGTTTCACCTTCTCCACTGTTTGCATTACCAACTCTGGACCCAATATTTGATGCTCTCCAACGTCACTCTAGCATATCGGCGATCTGCACTTCCTACCGTATAATGCCTCGAAAGGTGCCATCTGGATGCTTGCCTGATAACTGTTGTTGTATGAGAACTCCACTAAATGCAAATGATCTTCCCAAGACCCTCTAAAGTCTAACATACATGATCGCAGCATATCCTCCAAGATCTGGATTGTACATTCTGATTGGCCATCTGTCTATGGATGATAGGCAGTGCTGAATTTGAGTCTGGTGCCAAGACTCTCTTGCATGCTTCGCCAGAAATGAGATATAAATCTCGAGTCTCGATCCGATACAATACTAACCGGCACTCCATGTAATCTTAAGATTTGTCGCATATACATGTCGACTAGTACCTCTGTGGACTATCCAACTTTAAACGGCAAGAAATGTGCCAATTTAGTGAGTCGATCCACGATAACCCATACCGCATCTCTTCCGCTGGGGCTCCTTGGAAATCCTGTGACGAAATCCATGGTGATATGTTCCCACTTCCATTCTGGTATGGAAAGCCGCTGCAACATACCTGCAGTCCTCTGATGTTCGGCCTTTACTTGTTGGCAGACTAAATATTTAGCCACAAATCTTGCAATCTCCCTCTTCATTTCATGCCACCAATAATATTGTCTTAAATCTCGGTACATCTTTGTTCCTCCTGGATGAACAGAGTACATGGAGCTATGTGCTTCAGTCATTAACTCCTGTCTCAATTCTCCATTTGGAACATATAGACGATCTCCGCACCTTAATGTCCCATCCTCATGTATGCGAAGTCCCGTCTGCATGCCTGCTTCTGTCTTCTCTTTAAGTCTTCAAAATCTAGCATCAGTAGGCAAAGCTTCTTTAATCCTCTCCACAGGCGATGACTTAACTTCCAGATTAGCCAGCAAGCCACTCTGTCTTGGTAAAATAACTTCTATCTGGAGCTCATGTAGATCTCTTAATAGCTCAGGCTGCATCATCAAGAAATAAGCTGTAGGCTTCCTGCTGAGTGCGTCCGCTACTACATTCGCCTTCCCCGGGTGGTACTGCAGATCTATATCAAAGTCCACCATCAACTAAAGCCAGCGTCTTTGCCTCATGTTGAGCTCTTTCTGAGTATATACATACTTCAGACTCTTGTGATCTGTGAAGATTTCCACATTCTCTCCATAAAGATAATGCTTCCAAATCTTCAGTGCAAATATTACTGCAGCTAGCTCAAGATCATGCATTGGATAGTTCTTCTCGTGGACCTTCAACTGTCTTGATGCATAAGCGATAACTTTGTCATGTTGCATCAAAATACATCCTAGTCCACTACCCGACGCATCACTATAAACAACAAAACCTTCTGACCCTGAAGGAAGAGTCAAGACTGGTGCTGTTGTTAGACGCCTCTTCAATTCTTCAAAGGCCTTCTGACATTCTTCTGTCCATGCAAACTCCTGATCCTTACGTGTCAACTTCGTCATCGGCTCCGCAATCCTTGAGAAATTTTCTACGAACCTTCTGTAATATTCCGCAAGTCCTAGAAAACTTCTTACTTCAGCAACTGATGTTGGTGTAGGCCAAGTCTCAATGGCAGCAACCTTCTCTGGATCAACTGAAAGTCCTTTTCCTGAGATGATATATCCCAAGAAAGGCACCTTATCCATACAAAACTCACATTTACTGAGCTTGGCATATAGCTTCTCCTGCCTCAACGTCTCTAGCACAATTCTGAGATGCTCCTCGTGCTCTTCGTGGCTTTTGGAATATACCAAAATATCATCAATAAACACAACCACAAATTTGTCTAAGTACTGATGGAAAACTCTATTCATCAAACTCATGAACACAGCAGGCGCGTTGGTTAAACCAAACGGTATTACTAAGAACTCATAGTGTCCATACTTGGTCCTGAAGGCTGTCTTCGGTATATCTTCCTTCCTCACTCTAATCTGGTGATAACCGGATCTAAGGTCAATCTTCGAGAATACCCTAGCTCCACTCAATTGATCAAACAAGTCATCAATGCGTGGCAAGGGATACCCGTTCTTAATGGTCACAGCGTTTAACGCCCTATAATCAATACACAGGCGAACTGTTCCATCCTTCTTCGGTACAAAAAGTATGGGTGCTCCCCAAGGTGAAACACTGGGCCGGATGAAACCCTTTTCCAGAAGATCATCAACTTGATTCTTCAACTCCACTAACTCCTTAGGTGCTAGCCGATATACTGATAAAGTGATAGGCTCTGCTCTTGGAGTTAAGTCTATTGCGAATTTTATTTCTCGATCAGGTGGTAATCCTGGAAGATCATCAGGAAATACATCCACAAACTCTGATATGACTCTTGGGTAACCTGACTCCCCTTCTATAGATAATACCCTAAGAGTCGGCTGAACACCTTGCTCTACAGCTCCCCGAAGAAACTCAAACTCTGAATGCCCAGGGGGTCTAAATATAACCCTTCCAAGCCGACAATCAAGAGTCACATGATACTGACTTAACCAGTCCATACCAAGTACAATATCATAATCAGGCATAGAAAAGATTAGAAATTGGACTCGCATCTCTCTTCCACAGACTACTACCGAACATGATCTACAGATATCACTAACCGGGATAATTCCACCTCCCGTAAGAATTCTCTTAGTCTTCGGAAGGGGTACAGTAGCTACTCTATGGGTGGTTACGAAGCTAGCAGCTATGAATGAATGCGATGCTCCAGAATCAAATAAAGCTACAGCATGTAATAAAGCTACTAAAATAGTACCTGCTATAACTTCTCCAGCAGTAGCTTCCTCCTGAACAGCCAATGCAAATGCTTGACCTCGTCCCTGAGCTGGACCCCTCTACTGACGAGCCTGCTGGAATAGTGCTGCCTGTGGTGGCAATGGTGGTCTCTGCTGATATCCTCCTGGAGCTGGTGGTCTGACTCCTCCAACTCCCGTCTGCTGTGCTCCCACTGCTGGATAATCTGGCCTTGGTGTAGGTAAAGCTAGTCTTGGTACTCCCTCTCTGCGTTCAGAGCAGTCCCTGGATAGATGCTGGTTGGATCCGTAAACCAGGCATAGTCCCAACTTGCGTCTACACTCCTTTTCAATGTGACCTAACTTGCCGCAGAAATGACAAGTAGGTAGGGTTCTTGGTGCTGCTCTCTAAGGTAGATTCTTCTGGGGTCGCTTTGCAGAATCCCCCTGTGATGCCCTGGATGGTACTGATGTGAATAGCCGCTTCAGACTTGACTCTCTCCTGGTAACGCGCTCTATACGACGTGCTGCAGCAAGGACGTCGGTGTATGAGGTAGGTGCAACAGATCCAATCAACCTCTGGAGCTCGAACCTGAGTCCGTCAAAGAACTTCTCCACCTTCTCTTCTTCGATAGGAATTAGAGAAGGGGCGAAACGACTCAGGCGAATAAATTTGGCATTGTACTCTTCCACCGACATATTGCCTTGGATAAGGTGGTTGAACTTGTCTCGGAGTTCTGACCGAGCAACAGCTGGGATATACATCTCTTGGAAGAGTCTGGAGAACTCTTCCCAAGTGACTCGGTCATGT
The DNA here is from genome assembly GCA_036927795.1 of Iris macrosiphon. Taxonomy (NCBI): domain Eukaryota; kingdom Viridiplantae; phylum Streptophyta; class Magnoliopsida; order Asparagales; family Iridaceae; genus Iris; species Iris macrosiphon. The sequence continues at coordinate 180,216,009 of JAYESA010000007.1, read as the reverse complement.
CCGAGCCTTCTCTCTTCGGCTAGCCACCAATGGTGTGCATTGTCCGTCAGTTGTATCCTAACAACAGTCATCCATCTCTTCTTCGGAAGTTCAGCTGCTTCCAACTGGTATTGTGTGTTCGTAAGCCACTCGTGCACTTCAGTTGGTCCTTCCTTGCCCGAAAAGGTACGGGGCTTGAGTTGACGGAAATCAGTGATAGATCCCGTCGCTGGTCGCCTAACTTGTGGGTTCGCCTGCTCTAATGCGTTTACTAGGCTGGTTTTCAGATACTCTGCCTCATGACGCTGCGCTTCCTGTTGAACTTGCTGTTGGGCTTGCATCATGGCGTAAAACATCTGCTGCCCGTCCATTGCTTGCCCTGGTGGAAAGATAGGCATCTGTGGAGTGAACTGTGGCGGAGGTGGGATGTCGTCGCGCCTGAACCTTGAATTATGCTGTTCAGCTTGACCACTTTGAGAGGATTGCCCTCTGTTCTCTGGTGTAACTCCATCTCCATAGGTAACCACAGCATCTTGTGGTGTACTCAAAGGAATTTCATCTCCAATTCTTGGATCCATTATTCTGCATCCAAAATAAACTTTATGAGAACGTTCAGTATAATCAAAGCAGGATGCAAATCAAGTACTTAATTCGAATTCGATATAGAGTTCAAAAATGATTCAAACAATGGATGAGATCCTATAACCTATCCTATCCTTGTTACAGGCTTGCTCGGTCCCTAAGTTAAAACCGAACAATTTTGTCGCAGACCTGCATGGGCCACCACAAAAACTATGTCATGCCCCAGTCCCAAAATAATAAGGGACTAGACACGTGGCAATGGCCAGCAGCACGCACCGATGGACAAACCTAATTTAATGGATCCATCGGGGCATACTTAAGCTGTAATATAAGGTCTACAACAACAAGTCAAAACTAATCTCATCCACACACAAGATAATAAGATCAACAACAATAAGGAAAGTACATCAACATCCAGTCTCAGCAAAGTATTTCGGGGAACAACCCGATAATAGTCTAAAACACTGGTTCAACAGACCAGAACAAAGGAGTCCAAAAATAAAGTATCTGATGAGTACAAGTAACATATACTCAATAAAAGTCATTAGCCATCACCTCTTCTTCTAAGATTGGTTCAGCTCCAGTAACAGCTTCTGGTACAGTTTCAACTCATATCCCGTAAACCTCGGGATAATGCTCTTCTGCTAAACCTGAGGACATCATCCGGATCCAGGTCCTCAGGGGACATAGCAAGGTACAAATAATACAAGCCAAAATAAATGCAGTAAAATAGTAAATAAAACAAGTAGGGTAACTACATAACCATCTATGTGAAAATATAACTGAGAGCATCACTAGTACTCAGGCTGAGACCGCTACAAGCTCTGTGTCGGGGAGCCGGTAGCAGTAATAACAAGTAATGGGTCTAGCTCTGCTCGAGAGTCTACAACCTCACAATAGTAGTAGATATATATAGAACAGCCTGTAGCCTGTGTGTCTCTCCCCACCCAATATAACCACACGTCTCATATCCATAACGTCTCATGTCCATGTCACGTGAGATCATAGCTAATGCAACAAGTCATAATCTCTAAGAATATAATGTCTATGTCAATCCTGTATCCTACACAGAATCACCATAAATATCTCAGGAAGATTCTGTCATATGTATGGTGTCAAGTGTCCTGAGGTATAATGTACTTGGTAAAACAAGTACGAGAATGTAAAGGGTCACGCATGTCCATCTCTAGATGACGTACACAACTCCGCGTACGGGGTTGGCACCCAACTATTAATCGGACGCTAAGTATGTCACACGGTCCTAGGTTTAAGCATGTACAATAATGTAAATAAGCAAGGAAATAAATAACAATACTACATAATTTGGCAAGGTACACTTGCCTGGGGTTGGAATACCAGTAGCGGTCCTTGTATCAGTGGGTCCTGTATATACTCCTCCAAAAGCTGAAATGAACATTACCAACCGTCTTAGAAAATATGAAATAGCTAGAAATGCCTGTCCTTAAGTCCAATTTGGACACAAGGGCAAAAATGACATTTTCTGGTCAAAGCGGGGTCCATATGTGGGTCGCTTTGCACCGAAAATCGGGTCAGGGTCAAAGGTCTCCAAATTTGCCTAATTTAGTGTCAATAAGTCAGGAACAATGATACGAACCCAACGGAACTTCCAGAATTGGATTCCGATGAGTCGTTCTCAAAATCGCCCTTCAAGTGGAGCCTATGGGGCCCACGATACGCGATTTTGTCAACGTTCTCAGAATCGAACCAAACTTGGCTCACAGGACCAGCGTATTGCCATGAGTCCAATGGCACAAGTTTTGTCTCGATCCGACGTGTGTACACTAAGTTACAGCGTGTTCTAGAATAGACGGATACGGGACGTTGTCGGCAGATACGCGTTGATTTCGGTGTGCACGCACATCCGAATCAGCTTCTGCAAAATCTCGCACGTCCGTATCAATAACGCGCATGTATCGATAAAGATCGTACGCGACCAAGTCATCTCGTTTGGCGGGGCGTACTCAGTTCTGGGGTGAAACAGGGCGTTGGTTTTCCTGTTTTTGGATCGCAGTTCGCGATCACCACAGGTCGCGATGCACCGAGCGGTTTGCACGGGCACCAAGGGGGTCACACAGCCTACGTGTCACAACTGACGGAAAAGAAATCGGGGCAGCGAGGAGAGAGATATGAGTACCTGAACAGGGCTCAAAAAGTCCGATTCACGCGTGTCCGAGTCGAGTCTACTGTGTCCTGGACGTGTCCGGCCGTGTCCTGGCTAGGGCTTGAGTTCTGTGTCGTGTCTGAGTCGCCGGAGGCTTGCTGGACGGCTGAGGGGTCGTCGGAGTCGGTCTGGGGTGCGGGTGGAGGTGACGCCGGTGCTGTCGGTGCCGGCCGGAGTCGTCGGGGACAGTCGATGGGGCCGGCAGCGGTTTCTGGTGGGTTGAGGAGTCGGCCGGGTGGTGCTGGACTCGGGGCGTTGGGGTTCTGGAGGTGCGGCGGAGACGACGCCGGTGCTGGATGGCTGAGCGGAGGGGAGGTCCGGCGTCGGAGGCTGAGGAGAGGGGAAAAATAGGTGGTCGGACGTGGGTTCTAGGGGTTTAAATAGGGGATAGGAGAGAGGGAACGGCCGGAGGTTTGGCCGAAAGCTGAAGAGGAAGAGGCGGGAGTTCTGGGGAGGTGAAGCTGGGGGGTTGCCGGCGGCCACGGCGGCGGAAACGGCCGTCGGCAGCTGAATCGCCTGGGAAAAAGAACGGGTTGGGGGTTAGGGCTCAACACGGGTCGGGTCGGGTTCTCAGCGGGTCGGGTCTGACCCGGATCCGACCCGTTAAGGGGTTTGGGCCAGTTTGGGCAGACCGGCCGGTCCGGTTCGGTCTAATTATTGGGTTGGTTTAATATGGTTTAGGTGAACCGGGTTAAATTAATTAGGTTAATTTAATCAATAGTTTTTAGGGCTTTAAAAAATACTTCCGGGTTACAATAAATTTCCGAAAAATTATCCTATGTTCGGTTTTTAATTTTACACTAGAAAATATAATTTTTATCATATTTTAGTATTATTTAATATATTTAAAAAAATTATTTAAAATCATATTACCTTAGTTTTATTTGTTAAAAATTACAGAAAATTGCTAATTAATTTCAGAAAATTAAGTTTTTAAAATTCTAAAATTTCAGGTGATTACAAAATTGTTAGGTATGAATATGTCAGATACTTGTGACTCGATTGGTGAAATAGTCTCTCTCCAAACAAAATATCTTTTTTTTACCGACACACAAAGAAAATATTTTGTTGCGAATAAATAAAAGATTTTTTACTCGAGCTCCATCATGTACTATTTCTATTTACCAACCCAATACAAATTGTGAACAAAACAAACTATGTCAAGTCAAGAGCATCTTCATTCCTTTAGAAAATAATGGATGAAAAAATTCACAGCGGATCATGTCCTTCAAGTTGCACGTTGCTTTCTACCACATTGTTTCAAATGAAGTTTTACTATAACATTCCTCTAAGTCCTTATTTTTTGATCAAAATAATAAATTTACTTAAGGCTTAGATTTATAGACCATTCTGGTAGTTCGACTGTGGAATTTATTTGTTTTGGTATTTTCGGAATATGAGCATTGACTTGTTATAATTGATCATATTGATAATACAGAGAAAGAGTCTGTCATCCTTCCCGACCACCCGGCCTTAGCCTATGTCGGCGGTACCATGGGTGGAAGAAAACTTCTTATCAAAAGAATGAGTGGCGTGACGTGGTGTACTCAATTAATGGGGAACGGTCTATCATAGTGGTTTAAACTTCAGAGAGCAGACACTATGGAGTTAGAGACGTATCCATTTTTGTCAGGGGTCCTAGATACGTAACCGCTCAAGATATTATCTCATCACGAAACTCTTCCAGAGCCTTCGATGTCTGCACCGTTCCTCTGCCTCCCGGACATAAGCGAGTTGAATGTCGCTGGAATAGGTCAACCTTTCAAACTGCTGCTGAATCCATGGGCAGACAAGAGACAACCTGGTAAAAAAATAGCTTATTATGATCCAGTGTTAAAAAAATTAATGCAATTTTGTCCCGTCGTATCTAGACAATCTTAATTTTTTGGACATGAAGAAATAAAGAAGCCATTATAATTGCCGAAAATACTAGGCCCACTAAGGGAACAAAAATAGAGGGTAAGTTAAGATATGTCATGGAATAGGTACCTCAATTTAATATTTTATTTATACCTATTATAAAGATATCTTATGATAAGTAAATCTATTATAAAAAAAATAATATTAATAAATAATATTAAGTAGTTAATAAGTGCAAGGAATGGGAATAGTCCCCCCCCCCCCGGACCCCCTTACCTTTTTAGCCGCTCGCTCGGAGCTAGCTACACTTATGTCACCCTTATCCTTAAACTGGATAATCCTCATAACTCTAAGGAGTTTTGACCCGCTACGTGCCTGTGTGTTGGTCCACCACACCGTCGGGTACTACTAGGTCAGTTTTGTTGGCACAATGTTCATGTTAAGTTTTTGAATATGGCTAATCGATTAAGTTTAGCATTATGGTAATCGATCAATCACTATAGTATCTTTTACTTAAACTTAGCATTGTCCAGATATATAATATTTGCTTCTGTATATTTTCTTGTTCGTCTAACATGTACTTGCATAAAGCAATAAGCAAGATCAGCAATGGACATATGCTATATGACGATGAGCCAAAGACGGTGTTATACCAGAAGATTTTGTCCAACCGCCTACAACTTACTCAAATTCCCAAATCTGGTTATCTTTGGACAACTGCCATTAAGGAAAAAAGCATATTCTAGTCAGCAGATGTTTCAAAAGTTTGGCGTCATCAGTGCTCTTGGTTTTTATATGTAATCTTATATTTTATTTGAGTCTAGGACTTATGTAAGTCGATTCGCACTGGAATATCAAAGTACATATACCCAGATACCTAGTCCACTCAAATAAACCATCGAATCTATCCACCAAATCAGACCATATTCATTCACAAAGGCCGAATTTATGCTGAACTCGGTTACCACTTTGGTATAAAATTAGTACAGTTATGATATCCCTGATTTCTTGTCCTCCAACGTTCGAAACTTCAAATATTTCCTACCGAATTCTTGCCGAACTCGGTTTGGTAAAAACCTATAAATAGAGTTGGATTTTCACATTCTTACTCACTCAACCATTCTCAATCTTTCTATCCTATAGTAAGTAAACCCTTAGAACCTAAACTTTCTTATCTCCAAGATCAACTCCCAATCTTCTAGTGCCAAGTGCGGTCTTGGTCTAGAAGTCTACAGAGTTGTAAAGTGCTTGGTTCATCAAGCCCCTCTTCTGTGTAAAGGTGCGAGCCTTCGGATCAAAACTCGTGGTGTGTGAAGTTGCGAGACTTCAGATCAAATCTTGTGGTATAAAGAAGTCGGCAAGCCTTCGGATCAAAGCTTGTGATTCACTATTGGTGATTATAGTGGATAAAACTTCGAGCAAGAGTTCTCGGGACTGGACTAGTCCTCTCAGAGAAAAACTAGTATATATCGCGGTATTTGCGTTTGCTCTCTCTTTCTCTTACTTTATTATATTGCATATACACTGCTAGCTAATAACTGCCTTCACTATGCTTAATTTAATTGGGTAGATTATTCCGCTGTACTATATTCACCCCCTCTATAGTTGCCTTAGGTCCTTCAAGTTTACCATCACAGAAGACTGGTGTTAAGCTTTTTATCATTCTGGCTTCGAGCTATTTTTTTGCAGGACCGACAGGCTTGTCTTCGTAGTAAATAAATATAGGATATCAAGGGGAGATTAGATGAAAGCGAGACAATGAAATTGGAACCAATTGCCTACCCGCCGCACCCATCACAGCCGAAAGACTGGCACTTGAATAAGGAAAGTCGTATGCAATAAAAAATGCAAGCACAGTTTGGGGAGGGATCTTTTTCTTACATTGCAACAAGAATTATTTTCTTTTCCCTGGCGCAGTTGGGCCATCCTAGACTTGAACCAGAGACCTCGTCCGTGAAGTAAATCATCGCACATACGATCCAACCAATTGGGAAAGAATCAATAGATTATTTTTTGGGAAGGATGAATGATTATCCCTGCCCGATGGGTCTACATTCATCCCTAAATATCGTCGGGTACTGTTCACTTCCCCGCCATTCTTGTAATCGTCATCTGTAATCCGCGCAGGTGTGTCCACACCCCCTGGAGTGGACGAGAAAGAAAGAATTTCTCGGAGCATCCAGGGCTTAGACTCTATAATAGTAAATGACTAATTCATGAATGAAATAGGCTATTTTACTCAGCGGTAGAGTAAAACCATGGTAAGGCGTAAGTCATCAGTTCAAATCCGATAAAGGGCTTTTTCCAAAAAACTCAAGTCACTCAAGTCTTATTTTTTGTTTTTCAACGTAGAATAGAGATATTATTGATAAAAAAAGAAAAAGTAACCACATTATCATGAGTTTCACTTGTTAGGAATTTTCTTATAGTTAAAAAATTGAATATTGGATCATTATCATAATGACTAATCTCACTTTTATTTTAGGAGATTCCACTCTGTAGTGACATAACAGTCCTCTTCATATCTTATATATTATATTCCATTTTTTTATTACGTAACCTTCCAAGTCCTATCATCTCATTTAAGACGCCATTTCTATGCTTCGAGTGTCGAGTTGATGAAATAAGGACTAGAGGAGAGAGAGAATGCCTTCCCGTTCGGGCCCTAGGACTTCAAAATTAATGCCAGATAAAAAAGATTTCGGTTATAATTTTTCTTGTGACGGACCGGGGCGTGGTGGTACTTGAAATATTTCTGCTTGGGACGCATTTTATTTGGCAGTTTTATGGATGTTAAATACTATTGGATGGGTCACTTTTTATTGGCATTGGAAACACATCACATTATGGCAGGGTAATGTTTCATAATTTAATGAATCTTCCACTTATTTGATGGGATGGTTAAGAGATTATCTATGGTTAAACTCTTTACAACTTATCAATGGATATAACCCTTTTGGTACGAATAGTTTATCCGTATGGGCGTGGATATTTTTATTTGGGCATCTTGTTTGGGCTACTGGATTTATGTTCTTAATTTCATGGCGGGGATATTGGCAGGAATTGATTAAAACTTTAGCATGGGCTCATGAACGTACACCTTTGGCAAATTTGATTCAATGTCGAAAAATTTGTAAACGAACAATTTCAACGAAATCTTTCAATTTTATTTTACTATGTTCAACTCTATGTATTCCTCTATTTGTAGAGTATATTAAATGTACATAAATAGCTATAACAAAGTTTATGTTATTCGTATTAACAGCTACTCTGGATAAAGTCTCGATAGTTAGCTCTAGGTCTTCCAGTAAAAAAACAACGCCGATGAAGACGTATAGGTGCACTATTCCATGGTGGGGATTACAATTTTCCATGAATTTTCCATTTTTCACTCAACGATGAAACCTTGCTTATTTCTTTTTTTGAGGATCGACGAATCAAATGATATTTTTGTTCCAATTTATGCCTATGAGTTCCATATGATTGATTTATAATATAGCTTTTTTTCTTAGTGTGCTTTCGTTGCAAGGAGGACTACAATCATGTCTTAGAAATGGACCATGGATGGTTATGAACCATATCTTACTGTTAACATATGGAAGCCTAACTTTTGGCCTTCAGAAGCAGTTATCTCATCAATAATGGTTTGGATTCGATGCCAGAAATTCCTATTAAGTTTTTCAATGAGCCTTCTCTAATGAAGATTGGCAACAAACTTGGAAAAGTTGTTCGAGTGGATCGCACAACCTTAGATGTGGTACGAGAAAAGTATGCTAGAATTTGTTTGGAGGTCGATTTGACTACTTTCAAAGTTTTGGTTAAACAATCACTTGCAAGTTATTGAATATGAAGGCTTTACGCTGCGCCTCGACGTGAGTCCCCACGTCCGCTTTTACCCGCCCGTAATCCGCTTTCTTTGCCAACACAACATTAGGGTCGTCCCCTTCATTCTATGCTGACCTCGGTCGGGGCTGGCTTTTTGGGAAACCTGTTCCCACCGCGCTCATAGGCCTAGGGGCCTAGGATCAAATTAATGACTTTTAAAGGTTAAACCCCAAAATCATCCATTGCCAATCTGAATACAAAGGGATAGGCAGGTCAGATGGGCTTAGTAGGGCTCGAACCTACAATATCATCACGAACCGAGATGCCCTAGCACTGCTTCCTAATAGTAGCGTGTCTACTGATTTCACCATAGCGGCTTACTTGAAATAATAATAGTCAATCCATGTTGAATCATCGAGATTAAAGGATTCTGTACGGTTTAGGAAATATTAGAATTGATGAATTAAATAAAGGCTGCTTGAAATTCATATTTTAATCCTCAATAAGAATAAGCCTTAGTTAGTATCGTCGTGGGTTCTGTTTTAACAATCTATTTTTATGTACTATATACTAAGTATTCCCGGAATAGTTGAAATTTAAAAGTTTTATTCTAAATTGAGGTATAAACTCCCAACCCCCGCCCCTTTCCATTTATTTTGTTTTTATTCATTTTAAATCCATGAAATCGGACAAATTAAATAAAAAATGAATCGAATCATAAAAACAAAAAAAATAGATTTCCTCTTAATGGATTGAGAAATACTTTTGTAGAGTGTCTAATATCTGTTTTACGTCTTCTATGTAAAAATATTCAAATCTCATAAGATCCTCTTGACTATTACTCAAAGTTCCAATAATGTATGTATATTGGACCTTTTGAGGCAATTATAGATCCTGGAGGGTAGTTCTGATTGGTCAATAAAAATACATTTTAATGGAATTCCTTTTTTTTTAGATTAGTGAATCCATTTTGAAAGGTAAAAGACGGTAGAGTAAACTTGTTTTTATTTTCCTCGAAATGAATGTCACCTTCCTCCACTTGTAGAAAAGGAAGTTAATCAAATTACTAGAAGCTTCATAAAGTGCTTCCTGAGGAGTTAAGCTTCCATTCGTCCATATTTCTATAAAAATTAGTAATTTAAAATTCTGGATTTCCCCTACCCAATTCCTAGAAATATGAAAGGCCAGATCAGCCCGTTTTGTCATAAGTACCTCCATATTTTGACGAGTAGTCTTGGACAATGGACCTGGGTTAGTGATTCGAAAACCTAGGCCTACGCCCGTCCATTGCTTGAAAGCTTGATCCAACCCGCCCCCCACCTTTCATCTTGCCCTATAATAAAATTAACAATTATTTATTAACTCTATTATAACTTTTTTAAATTTAAATAATAATAATAATAGTTAATATCACTAGCTATATCTATACTATTATATAATAAGAAAAGTTGGCTTCACTGTAATTTTTTTTCCAAATATGTCATTATCTAACTTTACTAATTAAAATCGTTCAATAAATTTAATAAAGGCAGCTAGGTAATCACGTATATTTTTTTTAAATATAGTTATGGTGCCTTTTGCTCTTCTCAAATAGAAAAAAAGTTTATTATAAGACGATTAAAATACGTCCAACGCATATACATATATACTGTTAGTCCCGAGGCTTAATCAAAGATGGTAGAACCTGAGTTGATGTCGAGATCAGGAGTTCACACAAGAGTTTCCTTCCTGATATCTCTCGATCCAACAAGAAATTATATGTAGGATCTGATTACAACTTGAAACAAGATAACAAAAGAATCAGAAAAAACTATCTTCTCGTTCTTTCTTGCAATCGCAATTGCAAACAGACAGAATAGAGTTTACAACTTGCTAAAGAGAAGAGGAAGAAGAAAAATAAACTCTGCTTGCTGGGGTGATGAAGATTACCTTTTTTCAAAGCAAGTTTCGTCCCACACGATCTACTCTCAAGAACCAGCAAGTTCACGTAGAACTTCTGGAACGCTCGTTGTCACATCCTTGCTTGGACTCGCACGAGCATCCTGGACTGCAATGGCGGCTGCTGGCACTATCTTCGTCTCTTTTATTTTGAAGTAAGTCCTCAATATAGTTATGAAGAGAGTATTTATAGAGGAGCTTGGCCGCCCATTAGTTACAAAAATATTTGATTGAATTTAATTCATATCTCACAAGATTGGAATGAATTAAATTTAAATCCTATATGATTTATTTGATTAAATTCAAATCCCACATGAATAAATTTAAATTCTACATGATTGGAATATATTAAATTCAAATCCCACAAATAACGGATTTAAATTAATGACTTAATCTTTTCATAACTGATTAAATCTATTCGATTGTCACGACCCGCACCCGGTATAGGGGCACGAGTCCATGGGTACGTCCAACCTACGCCGCAGCATCGACGGTAGAACGCTGTCTAGGTCACAATACTAACTAATCAATATCACATGAATATCCAACTCCATAAGGAGACACATATATCACAATATAATATGAAAATACTCAATCACATAAACTAGAGCACAATGAGATATCGAAGAAAATAAATAAAATTTAAGACAAGTTTAAACAACAATAACTAGTCTAACCTGCAATCAATAACATCCAAATCTCCAAGTATGATGGAAACAAGTCCTCTATGTCACAGTCTGGAAAAATAACTAGTCAGGATTGGAGCGAAGTACAAGCACTAACAGCAGTTCCATATATATTGACAAAAACTATAATACAGTATAAAGAAATACAAGATGGATATAACTGCTAGAAATAAGAAATACTGGCGAGCATGAATATACTGGAAATAGAAATATTGGAGCATATGTCATCAATGGTGTAACTAGCAATGAACAGGAATACAAGTGTATACTAGAACCATGAACTGGAATATCAGTGGATGCTAGAACAATAACTAGAATATAAGGAATGCTAGATCAATATACTAGAGATACATGTCAAGAACATCTAGCTAAGTGTGTAAAATATTAGCATATCATGTGATTGGCTTGGGACTGATCAGGCTTGCTATGTATGACTAGCTATGATTCATATAAGGTCAGGCTAACCATCCGGATAGCTATGATGCAAGCAATAGTCAGGCTAATCATACATAACAGGCTATGAGGCATGTAATGGTCAGGCTGCACCGACGTGAGGTGTGGGTGAGCTATGATTCATGTAGAGTTGGGTATGATCACATAATCTACTAATATTTTCCTGTTTCCCCCAGCTAGCACGATGGATTCCAATCACGACTCCTCGTGACCGGTCTCGATGATGCCAACTCGTGTATACAACAGTGTCAGAATCATGTACGCTATACAACTGGAATCATAGAGATAATCAACATAATGAAAACTGTCAGAGAATGTACTCACCTGTGGTCCTCTGCTGGAAATACCAATGTCCTATTTCTGGGGTCTCGTCTGAATAATCCAACAGTCCTATACACATTATTTAATGATAATACAGAATCAGTCGATACGCTATCATACACACAATCAATAGTACACAATAAACTCAGAGACTACGCTAGGGTGCTACTTGTCATCTACAGGGTCAAATGTGCGTCTAGTTGCACGGGTGTTACGTCTGTAATTGTTGTGCAAAATCAGACAGTCAAAATAATACGGATCTCGCCAGTACGTCAGTGTACATAAGCAGTCTTCTAACAATTTACAGGGTTACATGGCCAATTATAAATACGGGATATCCGTAATTAACACTAGGGTCTCTCAGTATATATATATATATATATATATATATATATATATATATATATATATATATATATATATATATATATATACTAGTATAGTATTTAATTGCTACACAGCATATACAGATACTAAATATACATATATAGATATACCAAATTGAACAATATATATATACCAAATATATATCTGTATCATATTGAATAATATACACATACTAAATATGTATATATATACCTTATTGAATAATATACGCATACGCGTACGTATGCGTATACGAGTTGGGTTTATTGCAGGGTCTTAAGAAATTGACATCTAATGAATACGTTAAATCCTAACATTTTTCACATACGCACATATACACAATATAAAAGGGAGGCAAGTTGAACCTTGATGGGCACGCTCGGGGTTGACGATAACTACGATGACGATGATGACGGCGATGATGACGATGACGATGACGATGATGATGACGACGATGATGACGATGGCGATGATGATGACGACGACGATGTTGGTGATGATGATGGTTATGATGAAGGTTATGATTGGTGATGATGATGGTGATGATGAGGGATGGACAGGAGGAGGTCAAGGTGGTCATGGCAGGGCTGTCGGAGTTGGAGCTCAGGCAGGAGGAGGTGAAGGAGAACAGGAAGGAGATAGGCAGCGAGGCTTTGGTCGGGAAAGACGTTCAGGCGGGGTGTAGGCTGTGCTCAGGGTGTCGAGGAGGAGGAGAGAGCAGGGAGGAGAGGTGGTGGTGGTATTAGCCGGGGTGATTGGCAGTTCAGCGTTCAGGCGAGGGGATGGTGTACGGTCGGGTTGTTCGCTGCACGGCTGAGGAGAGCTTCTGCGAGCTGGGGTGGATTATTGCCGGCGTGAAGGTGGCGTTAATGGCGGTTGAAGGAGAGGGAGATGGCGCACAGTGAGGCTGCTGTGACGAGGATCCGACGAAGGATGGTGAGGGGAAGACGATGGTGGCAGTGCTCAGTCGAGAGAGATCTCAGGCCATCGGTTATGGTTCAGGTGGTGGTGCACGGTCGAGTCAGGCGGGGGGTCGACTTCAGGCGAGTAGGGTCGGGTTCCAGGCGGTTGGCAGCGGGTTGAGGTCGAGTGCGGGATGGTTCGGTTCAAGCGAGCGACGGGTCGAGATGGTCGGGTTCAGACGGTTGTAGTCGGGGAGGCTGCTACGAGAGAAGTCGGTTCAGGTCAGTCGGCGAAGGAGGCCAGGTTCCGGCGGGGTCAGGTTCACCGGAGCAAGGATAGGGTGAGGGTGATGATGAATGGGGTTGGGTTTAATGTTTAGGGTTTAGGTGAGGGATGTTGAAGATTATGTAAATTAATGGAGGATGATAGTTTTGAATGTAGGAGAAGATGATGTTGACCACCTAGGGATTAGGGCGGCCAAGTACATCTTAGGATAGGATTTGCATTGGGAGAGATATTAGGATATATATATATATATATATATATATATATATATATATATATATATATATATATATATATATATATATATATAATGGTGAGGGTGTTGTGTGGTGATGATGGCTCCATTTAAAATGGAAGGCCTAGATTAAACATGAAGGGGAGAGTACAAACAAAAAGGGGAGAGAGAAAGAGGGAGGACCGATCAAAGGGAGGGGGAGGTGTTTTCTTCATGTGATTGACCAATAAGATGGTGACACATCATTGCATTTTTATAATTAAGTCCCTAACAATTAAAAAATTGCACAGAAAGTGGGTTTTGGATTTAATAAGGGGAAATACCATGTTTGGTGTGATGTATTATCTAAAAAGGGTGTATGGTGTTTAGGATGAAGCTTGAGGGTATAAATGGGGGTTTGGTTTGGTATTGTGTCTAGTTTTGGGTCAAGTTGGGTCCTTACATCAATTTAATTAAAATTAATGCAATTGGTGTTCTAAAATTAATTAGAAGTACAAGGGACTAAAATTAAGTAGGACACCAGTGTCATGAATGAAGAAGACTTAGAATAGAATATTATCCTAATTTGGGTTGCTCAAAATGGGTCGAGATATTGTCTCCAATTTCGATTGGAACACACAAGGATACAAAGTTGGATTTATATCAAATTAAATATAGTCGTTTGCGACGAATGTTGTGTGACTAAAATGAAGCACAAGAGAGCATATTTATGAGTTACACCAAGGTCAGAATGGAAGACGGATACGTCTAGGACAAAGATGTAAAATTTGTTGAAAGACAAAAGCTAGGGTAGTACTCCAATTATCGAAGCAACGGTAAGACACAACAATTAAATAAAATCACCGTAATAAATTACAAACCTTAATAATTAATCCCGAAATACTACAAATTAAATTCATAACCCTATATTCTGGTCAGGGGTTCATCAAGTGGGCTTCTAGGTCTAGTCTACTAACTCAAACATTAATGAACACTATACAATGTAATATATATGTATACACATATCATGCCATTTTTTAAATAAATACACACAATAATCATAATAAATAAAATGACAAAATTACTCCTATTTTAGGATGTGGTAGTGACAAGTCTACCCTCCTTAAAAGAATTTTGTCCTCAAAACTTAAGATCCTCAATAGTTGTATTTATTTATTTTCTATCAAAGTTTAAATTCATCAAACCATATAATCATGAAGTAAATCCATATTGTTATTTCACAAAATTTTTATAATTCTATAGATATCATATTCCTGAAAATCTTCAAGTTTAAAATCATATTCCATTTTTTTATCACAATCTCCTCCAAAATTTTAAGTTCGTATCTAAATACTCAAAAATTTAATATCCAATCCTTTAATTTAAATCCAATCAATGTATATTTAGAAAATTTAAAAATCTCATCAATTTGAATTCAAGATCTAATCCAGTAATGATCTTACTCCTCGATTCTTTTTTTTTCCACACAATACTCAAACAATGTAATACTTATGAAATCTTCAAATGCAACATTCAAAATGTAAATTTTTAATTTCATATCTTGCAATCAAATAAATATAATCATAATCTTCTTAAATTCCTCAAATGTTAATAACAAATTCACTCATATCTTAATCTTCATAAAAATCAATAATTTAACAAAATCGTCAATTCTGCCATATTAAATTCTCAACTCTTTATTTAAATTAATATTTATCCTCGAAATTGAAGGCACATTGTCTCTCTTTGTCAATTCGTAACCGCTTCATTAATCTTCACTACGGTCAAACCCCAATAATCACGGTCTAAGAAAATTCTACCTACAGTCACACAACATGCAATCTAGAGAAAGCATACATGGTTATGGTTACTTTTGTCATGGTATTGCAGTCTTTGTCGGGGTATACTACTAACTATATTCTAGTAAGAGAATCATTGATACAAACTACAGGACTAAGAAATCAATCAATCAATAAATAGACGAAAAAGGAACAGAAGGAAAGAACAGAACCTGCTAACACAACCATGGTTTAATGATGCATCCTAAGTTGATACCTCTATCCCTTTAGGTACCACTATTTCTACTACTAGCACACCCGCTGCTAGCTCTCTTATCTACTGAAATTGTTTATACTGGTTGTTCTTATCACTCAAGTGCACGCCAAGCGCAACAAACCATACTAAGTACTACTCCTTCTAATACAACTCTAGATGGACACCCAAGTCTGTTTGTAGTGCCATCTCAAGCATTCTCAAGCCAATAGATCCTTGCACATGCACATCAACCACTCATATACTAATATATATTTCTTACCCACCATAAAATTTTATCCTCAAAATAAAATCCTCAAAATTTAACTTCTCGGACAATTTAAAATAAATGTATATTCTTTCCTCAAAAGTCAAATATTCAAACATTGAAATAAAATTTTAATCACTTACAATTTTTTTTTATAGCTTTGACTATGTTTATTGAATTGAATTTGAATCCTCAAAAATTTTAATAACATAAAATCTCAACTCCTCAAAATTCTTAAAAATTAAAATTTATTTCCAATCTTCAAATTATAAATTTAAATCCACATCTATCTTAAGTATACATATAAATACTCACAGTCTCTAACATTCAAGGTACACATACAAATACACTAATTGTCTACAACCCTCAACTGTGTACTGAAATTTTGCACTGCCCTGATTACTTGCACTATAACTCCCAATAATCAAAGTTATCATCACATGTATTTTCTTCAATGATTTTCTATCTATATTAACTGATACACCAATCTAATTATTATCACACGAAGTACTTATTGTTATTAGCACCTTGCTCAACTAATCTTCGATATAGAAACATTAGTACTCTTGGTATGGTAACACTAGCTTCATCATTAGATCACCTCATCACACTCATTAGAACTCACGATCACTTGCACTAGTTATTAACTTCAATAATACACATGCTCCACTTCACTCTCAAAGCAGGCCTATGGTTCCATATCTCAATTAATATATAAGTATCTCCCTTTTTAATCTTTTACAGACTGTTACACTAATCTGTGATATACTTCATACCTTTCATGATCAATCTTGATATTTTTTAACCCATGGCACACTCATTAATACCCTTCATGCATATACATTTCTTTACTCTTGACACACCCAAGTATCAACCTCCAAATCGAATATCATGCTCCATTAATTTTTAACACAAATTCTTTGATACTTAATTGTTACATAGATCATCCAATAACATGAATTCACGACTATCTAGGACTGGCATGCTGGCTTGATACTAACTCTTGGAACCATCACTGATACTCTTTACTCCTCTTTCTACCTATAGTACCCATACCAACTATAATGGCACCTATTATAGAACTATTGCTACAAGGTACTATGCTACGGGTTACCTCTAGATTAATGCCTACTGCTCACATGTCCAACTAAGAAACACTTGCAAACTCACAAGTCATACTCAGTCAACACTGATATAAGACACAGACCTAATTGTAACTCACCAATTATCACACTAACAAAGAACCCAAATGGAAAGAAGCTCTATAAGGAACTGGACTAAGGACTGAAGGTATCTCTACTGCTAGTAAAAAAATGATGGAACAAAGTCCTAGAATAACTTAAGTGGATAAGTATTGAGATGATACTTTAAGAACCAATTTAAGATACAACCTGATAATCATATACGTCTGTCCAAAATCATGACACTCAGAATCCTCGCCACGCCAGTAAGCATAGCTGCGATAAACTATAGGTTCCATAAAAGGTATGCAACTTTATAATCACGTCATCTAGAATCCTCGCCACGCCAACCGGTATGGCAGCGAGAAACTCTAAATTCATAACTAAGATATGTATATCCGAAGTTAGGTTCCTACGTTTCTGCCACGACAGCTAATGTGGCTGCGATAAACTCTAGGCTCCATAACCAAAGTAGACGTTTTACCTTTCTCACTGTCCTCATCAACATATGTCATCAGATGATACCGTAAATTTTAGTCCGTAAAGTTTATCTCAATATAAAATCAAACTTAATAACGAAACCAAGAATTAATTTAACAACTGATCAACAAGAATCAAATTCAATAACAACAAGTAAGAACGGACGGAAACAAGGGAAAAGATTTAAATTGGAAATTATAATGAGATTCTCAAGGGTCGTCCCAGGAATCTTTCAATAATTTGTGATTGAGTATTCGCTCTCATCCTAGTATCCTATGTCCTATATCCTATCGCAGGCACGCAATAGTACAACTAAGAAGTCGCACTACCATGACATCGCGCTACTTGCGAAGCCTGACCTACATGGGCTGCCACTTAAAAATATGTCAGAGAATGTACTCGTCTGTGGTCCTCTGCTGGAAATACCAATATCCTATTTTTGGGGTCTCGTCTGAATAACCCAGCAGTCCTATAGACATCATTTAATGATAATACAGAATCAGTCGATACGCTATCATACACACAATCAATAGTACACAATGAACTTAGAGACTACGCTAGGGTGCTACTTGTCATCTATAGGGTCAAGTGTGCGTCTAGTTGCACGGATGTTACGTCTGTAATTGCTGTGCAAAATCAGACAGTCAAAATAATATGGGTCTCGCCAGTACGTCAGTGTACATAAGGCAGTCTTCTAACAATTTACAGGGTTACATGGCCAATTGTAAATACGGGATATCTGTAATTAATACTAGGGTCTCTCAGTACATATATTAATATATATATATACTAGTATAGTATTTAATTGCTACACAGTATATACATATACTAAATATACATATATTGATATACCAAATTGAACAATATATACATACCAAATATATATTTGTATCATATTGAATAATGTACACATACTAAATATGTATATATATACCTTATTGAATAATATACGCATACGCGTACGTATGCGTATACGAGTTGGGTTCATTGCAGGGTCTCAAGAAATCGACATCTAGTGAATACGTTAAATCCTAACATTTTTCACACACGCACATATACACAATATAAAAGGGAGGCAAGTCAAACCTTGATGGGCACGCTCGGGGTTGACGATAACTACGATGACGACGATGTTGACGATGATGATGACGACGATGATGACGGTGACGACGATGTTGGTGATGATGATGGTTATGATGAAGGTTATGATTGGTGATGATGAGGGATGGACAGGAGGAGGTTGAGGTGGTCGTGGCAGGGCTGCTGGAGTTGGAGCTCAGACAGGAGGAGGTGGAGGAGAACGGGGAGGAGATAGGCAGCGAGGCTTGGGTCGGGGAAGACGTTCCGGAGGGGTGTAGGCTGTGCTCAGGGTGTCGAGGAGGAGGAGAGAGCAGGGAGGAGAGATGGTGGTGGTGTTAGCCGGGGTGATTGGCAGTTCAACGTTCAGGTAAGGGGATGGTGTACGGTCGGGTCGTTCGCTGCACGGCTGAAGAGAGCTCCGGCGAGCTCGGGTGGATTGTTGTCGGCGTAAAGGTAGCATTAATGGCGGTTGAAGGAGAGGAAGACGGCGCACAGTGAGGCTGCTGTGACGAGGATCCGGCGGAGGATGGTGAGGGGAAGACGATGGTGGCGGTGCTCAGTCGAGAGAGGTCTCAGGCCGTCGGTTACGGTTCAGGTGGTGGTGTACGGTCGAGTCAGACGGGGGGTCAATGTCAGGCGAGCAGGGTCGGGTTCCAGGCGGTTGGCAGCGGGTCAAGGTCGAGTGCGGGATAGTTCGGTTCAGGTGAGCGGCGGGTCGAGATGGTCGGGTTCAGGCGGGTGTAGTCGGGGAGGCTGCTGCGGGAGAAGTCGGTTCAGGTCAGTCGGCGGAGGAGGCCGGGTTCCGGCGAGGTCGGGTTCACCGGAGCAAGGAGAGGGTAAGGGTGATGATGAATAGGGTTGGGTTTAATATTTAGGGTTTAGGTGAGGGATGTTGAAGATGATGTAAATTAATGGAGGATGATGGTTTTGCATGTAGGAGAAGATGATGTTGACCACCTAGGGATTAGGGCCGTCCAAGTATATCTTGGGATGGGGTTTGCATTGGGAGAGGGGTTAAGATATATATATATATATATATATATATATATATATATATATATATATATATATATATATATATATATATATAATGGTGAGGGTATTCTGTGGTGATGATGGCTCCATTTAAAATGGAAGGCCTAGATTAAACATGAAGGGGGAGAGTACAAACAAAAAAGGGAGAGAGAAAGAGGGAGGACCGGTCAAAGGGAGGGAGGAGGTGTTTTTTTCATGTGCTTGACCAATAGGATGGTGACACATCATTGCATTTTTGCAATTAAGTCCCCAACAATTAAAAAATTGCACAAAAAGTGGGTTTAGGATTTAATGAGGGAAAACACCATGTTTGGTGTGATGTATTGGCTAAAAAGGGTATGTGGTGTTTAGGATAAAGCTCGAGGGTATAAATGGGGGTTTGGTTTGGTGTTGGGTCTTGTTTTGGGTCAAGTTGGGTCCTTACATCAATTTAATTAAAATTAATGCAATTGGTGTTCTAAAATTAATTGGAAGTACAAGGGACTAAAATTAAGTGGGACACAAGTGTCATGAATGAAGAAAACTCAGAATAGAATATTATCCTAATTTTGGTTGCTCAAAATGGGTCGATATTGTGTCTCCAATTTCGATTGGAACGCACAAGGATACAAAGTTGGATTTATATCGAATTAAATATAGTCGTTTGCGACGAATGTTGTGCGACTAAAATAAAGCACAAGAGAGCATATTTATGAGTTACACCAAGGTCAAAATGGAAGACAGGCACGTCTAGGATAAAAGTGTAAAATTTGTTGGAAGACAAAAGTTAGGGTAGTGCTCCAATTATCGAAGCAACGGTAAGGCGCAAAATTAAATAAAATCACCGTAATAAATTACAAACCTTAATAATTAATCCCGAAATACTACAAATTAAATTCATAACCCTATATTCTGATTAGGGGTTCATCAAGTAGGCTTCTAGGTCTAGTCTACTAACTCAAACATTAATGAACACTATACAATGTAATATATATGTATACACATATAATGCCATTATTTAAAATAAACACACAATATCCATAATAAATAAAATAACAAAATTACCCCTATTTTAGGATGTGGTAATGACACCGATAGCAGCGAACCCATATGCAATCGCTTATGCAGCCCCACAAGCCATCGCTCATGTGCCCAGCTCATGCGGCCGGCGCATACAACGGTGCATGCTACTCGCGCATCAAATACGCACAAGCGCCATGTACCGATGCTGATGTGCTAAGTACAAAGTGCGCCAACAAAGTGCACTTTGCGCCCTTGAGCTCGAGTCTGAGTCCGAGTCCGAATCGCTAAGCCCCTTTGGGGCTTAGCTTCTATGGAATAAATTCTAAGAGAATGACAAAAAGCATAAATGCTTTCATTAAGGAGTTAATCCTTCTTCATCCTAATAAAATACCCCCACATGACACCCATGTGCCTCACCATACCCCATGTGCACACCTCAACACAAGCAAAGCATTATATTAAGATACCCACTTGGTGGTGTACCCAATGTGGGACTATCTTATATAGTCCAAAGGCAAAAAATACCACAATCTTTCACATATCTTAATATATGGGTTGAGCATTCCTCATAGTGATTGTCCATCATGCATTAGGATAGATGTCGCTTCGACTTAAATCTTCCTGCATGGGTCAAAATAATAATATGATACAAGAATGGACTAAACCTTTTGACCATAGTTGTAATTCTTTTCACTCACATAATGACATCAACTATGCTTCCGGTTGCACATTGAAGGCCCTGTCAATGCCTGGTTTTAGTGTATGTATTTTGGTTGTCTATAATTTTTTCTAAAGAGACGACATGTATCTCTTTTCATATACTATAGGTGAGTTCTTAGAGTCCTTGGCATGAAGCATTGCTCTTCCTTGTGGTGTTACGCCGATATGACATGGCCTTCTGTCGAGGTTCACTCTCTCATATGGTTTCATCCACTGTAGCATGAGGTTTACTCCTACTTTGTAGTGCCAAACTACCCAGCACAAATCCTTGTACTTCCTTGCGGTGTTACGCCGCTATGAATGGGCTTTACGCCGAGAATTTATATCTTTTACCTCTGTGGTGTCACACCACTGTAATAAGAGGTCATCGACCTCTTTATATTGTTGCCTACCACTCTTCATTCTACAGCATTAGGCCACCTGCCTATCCGCGGTGCTACGCCGCTGTAACATAACTTAATGTCGAGGATTTACATCTTTTACCTCTGTGGAGCATGGGATATAAGTCCCTTGTAGTGCTAAAACTACGTACTTCCTGTAAAGCACACCGGACATTCACTCTGTCCGAGAACTCATTAAGGCATCAAAGCCTCTTCCACAGGAAATTGTTCTTCATAAAGAATAAGAAGTAGACAACAGTGGTTCTGGGTTCGTAACCCCTCAATGTCTCAAAGGATTACCCACAGTTCCTGATATTCTCCGAGTCAATGGTCCTTCTTAAAACAAAAGCTAGATGCCTAGTAGATTTCTCTTTGAACTAATAGAATAAAACTTTATGGTAGAATTACATAGACACAATATCAGAATGTCTTCAAGCTCATTTTGGTTGTTGTGTCCTCGACCAGCTGGCACTTGAGACCTTTGGTGAACGGGTCTGCCAAGTTCGCCTGACTCCGAACATCAATTACGGCAATGACTCCAGTCTTTATCAGATCATTCACTGCCATGTGCCTCAATGACATAGTCCTCTTCTTACCATTGAAGAGGTTATTTGATGCCACTACTGCAGTCGCCTGGTTTTCGCAGTATATCGGTACCTCCAAAATCTGTGCACCAACCAATGGAAGTTCATACATGAGCTCCCGAAGCTACTCAGCTTCATCCGCTGCAACAGCCAGTGCATAAAACTCAGATTTTATCGAAGAATGAGATAACATAGTCTTCTTCTTCGACTTCCAGGATATAACAGCTCCACCCATGGAAAAGATGTATCCTCTTATAGACCTTTTGCTCTCTACTTCTGAATAACAGCTTGCATCACTGAAGCCTTCCACTACTGTCGGATACCCATTGTAATACAGTTCATACTTCTGAGTCCTCCTGAGATATCTCATCACTCTCTTCACAGCCTTCCAGTGCTTCACACCTGGGTTGCTCGTGAATCGACTCAGCATACCCATGGCAAAAGTTATGTCATACCTTATGGCAATTGTTGCATACATCAAACTCCCAATGATGCTTGAATACTCCAGCTGCCTTACGCTTTCCCTAGGATTTGGCTTTAGCTTTTTGTCACATCTGTACAGAGTATCGATCCCTGGAAGATCCTGATATCCATAGCGTATGAGCATCTTCTCAATATAATGAGACTGTGACAGCACCACTCCAGTGTCTATCCGGATGATCTTTATCCCGAGGATAATATCAGCTTCTCCCAAGTCCTTCATATTGAACTTGGATAAGAAAAACTTCTTTGTCTCAGTGACTCATGCTAGATCCGTGCCTAGGATCCACATGTCATCTACGTAAAGACAAACGATGACCCCTCTTTTGTCAGCAAACTTTGTGTAAACACACTTGTCCTTCTTCCAGACCTTGTAGCTGTTTGATCTTATGACTTTATCAAACTTTTCGTACCACATCTCGGGAGCTTGCTTCAGACCGTATAAGTATTTTATAAACTTATAAACTTTGTCTTCAAGCCCTTTGACGATAAATTCTTTTGGCTATTGCATATAAATCTCTTCGGTCAACTCTCCATTCAGAAATATTGTTTTAACATCCATCTGATGAATAACTAGCTTGTGAATTGAACTCAGAGAAATCAACATCCTGATGGTCGTCATCCGTGCTACTGGAGCATATGTGTCAAAGTAGTCGATCCCCTGCTTCTGAGAAAACCCCTTGGCAACTAACCTTACCTTGAACTTGTCAACAGTTTCATCGGCCTTCGTCTTCCTTTTGAAGATCCACTTGCATCCAATTGGTTTAGCTCCTTCCGACAGATCGACCAACACCCAAGTATTGTTGGAGGTTATTGAGTCATACTTGTCATTGATAGCCTCCCTCCAGAAGATAGCGTCTCTGGTCTTTATCGCCTCATCATAGGTAAGCGGATCTGCTTTCATATGACAGGTGACAAAATCTTCTCTGAAGTCCTTATGTCTCCTCACCCGCTTAGTTCTCGATTCTGCGAGTTCTGGTTCGAACGTTGTCTCTGAAATGATAACTTCTTCATGTACTATATCTACTTTGGAAGCTTCAGCCTCTTATGCACCCATACTATTCTTCAGAATATCTGCGATAATAATATTCTTGTGCCTTACAAATTTATCTTCAAAGAATTCTGCATCGTGAGATTCAATGATATAATTTGATTCTATATTAAAAAATCTTCGAGCATCACTCTTCTCAGCATAACCCAAGAAGATGGTCTTTGTTGTCCTCGTACCCAATTTTTGAATCTTCAAGTCCGGGAGCTTCACATATGCCAGATACCCCTACACTCGAATAACAATCAAGTTAGGTCTGAATTTGAACCAGAGTTCATGAGGAGTGACATTGGATATTGCGTACGACACTCTGTTCAGGATGAACATAGCCGTTAATGTAGCTTCTCCCGAGAAGTAGTTTGGAAGACCCGCAGTTAACATCATTAAGTTCATTATTTCTGTCAATGTCTTGTTCTTTCTCTCAGCTACTCCATTTAATTGAGGAGAATACAGAGCAGTCGTCTCATTGACAATTCTATATTTTTTGCAGAACGATGTAAATTTAATAAACCTATACTCTCCACCTCGATCACTTCTAAGTCTCTTGAGTTGTTGCCCGGTCTGACGTTCAGCTTCACTGCTGAACTTCTTGAACTTCTCGAATGCTTCATCCTTTGACTTGAGCAGATAGATAAATGCATACTTTGAGTAGTCGTTAATGAATGTAATAAAATACTTCATCTTGGCCTTTGTGGAGAACTTTGAAGTCACAGATATCTGAGTGCACCAACTCCCGAAGATCTGTGCTTCGGTTAACCCGCTTGAACGGCTTTCTAGTAATCTTTGTCTGTGCACAGACCTCACACTTCTCTACCTCCTTACCCCCACATTTGGAGATAAGCCCTAGATTAGACATCTTATTTATTCTTTTACAATGAACATGTCCTAGTCTATTGTGCCATAACTCATGAGAACAACCAGAAGAAGCGACTGCATTTATCATTATAGCAGGAGTTACAAGTTAAAGTTTGAACATCCCTTCGGTATATAAAGCTTTTTCGAAGTATGTTCCTTTGTAATACATCACCATCTATGCAGCATTAATGTCCATCCTCAAGCATGCGTTATAGAGCAGACTTCCTGAGACCAGATTTTTGGCTATCATTGCTACATGCTTTACATCCTGAAGCGTCAGCGACTTCTCCGAAGTCAGGTTTAGTACCACTATTCCGGTCCAGAGTATTTTATCGTGTGCCTGGTTCACCACCATAACCTTCTCAGATGTAGGCTTATAGGTGGTGAACAACTCATTCTTTAAGAAAATATAGCAGAATGTGCCAGTGTTCACCCACCAGTCAGAGTCGACACCAGTCGTGACAACCTGCGCAATCATAGCAACCTTGTTAGGCTCACCTTGCTCTGTCTGTTTGGGCTTGGATCTGTAGTCACTCCGGTAGTGGCCTTTCTTTCCACAATTGAAGCAAGTCACTTCAGACTTGGGCTTTGGCTTCGGCTTGAACGAAGCCGACTTCACCTTTAGATAGTTGAAGTCCTTCTTTTTATTATTGTGAGATGCCTTCTGCTTTCCCTTGGAATCACCAGCATGCACCAAGTTGGCCTTTGCCAACTATTTGGACAGGGAATCCAACTTCAGTTGTCCCCTGGTCTTATCTTCAATATGAATCCAGTAAAGAAGATCTTCGAACTAGATCTCCATCTTCTTATGGTATATGTCAGTCTTGAACTTGATCCATCTTGGAGGAAGCTTGGTGACGATAGCCCCCACCATGAACTTATCTTTCTACTTCATGCCCTCTTCCTCCAGCTTCTTCTGCATCTTCAGAAGTTCCTTGACTTGCGGCATCATTACATTCTCGTCTTCAAATTGCAAAGTAAAAAAAAAATTCAACGAGATGGATTTTAGACATCTTTTCATCAGTTTTGTAATGCTTCTCAAGAGCTTCCCAGACATCTTTCGCCTTCTCTTTCTTGCAGTAAGACTCTGCCATCGTGTCCTCCATTGCATTGAGGATCAACATCCTACAGATGTCGTTGTCTTCTTTCTACTCGTTGTGCGTGTCCTGTGCCACACCAACTTCAAGTTCTCCTCCATCTTCAGGGATGGTAGGTTCTGGAGAAACCAACACATAAGCAACTTTGACAAGACGAAGATTCAGAGAAATCTTCCTCTTCCAAATGTTGTAATGTTCGCCATCAAACTTTTTAAGCTTATGAAAGCTAGTATCGAGAAGGTTTGATCGGTTCTCCATCTTACTCGGATCTTACTTTGAGATTGTTAGTCCCGAGGTTTAGTCAAAGAGGGTAGAACCTGAGTTGAAGTCAAAATCAGGAGTTCACATAAGAGTTCCCTTTCTAATATCTCTCGATCCAACAAGAAAATATATATATGATCTGATTACAACTTGAAACAAGTATGAAAAAGATCAACGAAATGGGAGCACATTTCGGTAAAAGACAAAAATCAAGGACAGGCAGCCAAGACTTACGGTGAGACTGATCGTTGGGGACTTCGGTCTTGGCCGAATTATTGATGTCGGTAGGATCAGGCTTGTACATGAGGTTCTACGCATGAAAGCTAGCGTGTCACGCCCCAGTACCAGAATACGGAGTAGGAGATGGCCAGTTATCCCGTATAAGGTGCTATACGACGTATATCGATCATGACTGTACAAGACAATAGGGTACATGCTATAATCAAGCCTCCTATGGTCAAAAAAACGTATATGTCTCAATCATTCAAACAAGAAACAGTAAGAAAAGAGCATATATGATAAAGTAATAAGGCATCCCAAACGCTTTCTCAAAATGTTCTAGAGACCAGCTATACAAAATAAGGAGCTGGAAGAGTAACAAAAGTATATGACAGTGATCAACAACAGTCTGATTTAATACAATCATGTAAGAAAACTAATATCCAGACGAACCGGCTAACAGGTGCCGGTGTCTAAATGCTAAAAGAAGTAAATGTACAATGATGAGCAGGGAAGAAGAAAACTCACTCGCTATCCCTGTGATCATGTTTCTGGTACGCACCATGAGTAGGGAAATTATACGCTGGATCCTCGGGTGCTGGCTCGAAACATGGCCATGCAAAACCAGTGGGGTTAAACCTCAAATAGCAAGTACCACAAAGGAAGCACGAAATGGAAAACAAAAACCCAAGAAAATAATATAATAATATATAGGTTCAGTGTCGTAACTTAGGTCCATGGCATATCCTAGCGCAAAGGCCCAACCCTACAACCAAACAAGGACAAGGGTTGAACCATCACACTATGATAGTCCATTTTCCTAGGCTACCAGCCAAATAATACAATCACAACCAAGTCATTTCTTATATCGGCCAATCATTTGTACGGCTTGCTATTTTTGTGGAGTCTGAGGTTATCTCAGAAATAATGCATAATAGAAATCCTCAGATCATGCCAGTTCTAAACACGAGTTAACCGAGCCAAATAAATAAAACAGGTATTCACGAGATGCACCAATTCTCCGTAGGGCCACTGCGCTAAAAATACGGTATTAGCGGTTTCAGTGTTCCTATAGTAAAATAGTGGCTCGGCATAATAATAGGTCAGATACTGTATTCTACTAAGGCAGATGATATGCAGTATCTGTGGTGGCAATCCCATAACGCACTTAGAATGAATCTCTGTGGGAAGGTTCGTTGGCATGATCTCGGAATACCGTTCCCTCCAATGTTACTACCACTTTTAGTTACCTAATTAGTCCTATGTTGTGTTCGAAATGTCAAGACGTGGTCACATAAGAATTTTTCTTAAGATATCGTACAAAGTACGGGGAACGCTAGATATGAATCCATGAAAGTCAAATCTGGATTCACCCGATCGTGTATGCAACATTCAGACAATCAATATCCTAGCCACGCTTTGGTAGTTGACTCGCTTATTATGACCGTGCTGGAGAAATAATAAATATTTATAATATCATGCGTTCAAGATTTGGAGGCATTCTCGATGCACAACCCAAATATAATCACTTAACACGTGACACGATGTGTCTCACCTCAGCGCACATTAAATCATAGACAATTATCAGGCAATAGTGGTATCAGTAAGGATACAGTATTCGAGTCCAATTACCAATTATACATTGGGTTACGAAAGAACAAAAAAAATTCAATCAAATAAGAAAGGCCGTATGGGTCTCTAGGCCGCATGGGAAGTCCAGGCCGCATAAATCACTTGGCCGCATATGAAGTCAGGCCGCATGAACCACTTGGCCGCAATATGAAGTCGGGCCGCATGAACCACTTGGCCGCATATGAAGTCAGGGCCGTATGCTCAGGGTTAAAGTCTACTCCTTGGGACAAGTGTTGAAGTGACGTACAATGAACGAAGTGTCAGTGATATAACATAAAGTTATTGATGAGACAAGCCATAAAATATGTCAGAGAGAAAAGACAAATATCATAGAAACATGTGCCATGGCTCGGAGTCATGCGTCTAAGGAAATGGTGGCCGCATATTCTCCAATACTGCATAAGTGTCGGTGCCGCATATGAAGTTAATGCCGCATGGAGGTCTCTTGGACTTAGCGAATTTCTCATTCGTTCAGCGAGTAAAAAAATAAGGTGTTCAAGGACACTTGTATAAATAAGCAGTCATGCGTCCAACAAGATGGACACATACTATCAGTATGCGGCAAGAGTTCAGGCCGCATAACCCTCTCGGGCCGTATAGCACTCTCAGCCGCATAACTCGTTGGCCGCATAAAAACTTCGTCTTCTCCAAATAGCAAGTTCGGCCATGGCGAAAGCTCCAAAAATTAAAATCTTGTTTTGTCCATAAAATCCTCATTTTAAGTCCAAATCTAGTGAACCAAAAGCCAAAATGCTCTAAATTGAAAGCTCTAACATGTAGCAAAAACTGGTTTTCAAAAAAATATGTTTAATGGATCAAAACCAAAAAAACTCATAAAACCCATAAAAACTCTAAGTTAGAAATATATATCTACATTAATCCATCCATCAAAACAGAAAACTTCAAGTTCTAAAAGTGCTTAAAAATACATAACAAACATAATTGAACAATAATATGGAGGGTTTATCCATTTCTCATGTAATATGTACTTGCCTATGGAAATAGGAAGAGAAAACTAAAGAGAGAGTAGGAAATGAAGAAGCGAAGAGAGAGAGAAAATATTGGGTTATATATGGTAAGGGTGAACCAAAGGTTCTCATGACTTGAACCAACCCACAAAATAAATCATGAGCATGGTTAAACCAAAGAATGGGTCTAGTCTTCATGCACATGTAACCATGCTAAAATAAAAATACGTTCCAAATACGTATATCGGGAACGGGGAGTGACATCTCTATCCACCTTAGAAAAATTTTGTCGTCAAAATTTGAATCCAAGCAATAGCTAGAGAAGTCAGGACAAGCACGATATAAATCTACTAGCAACTACACATGCAAGCAACATCATCATAACATACAGGTGATCACCTGATCACAGAATCCGAGATATGAAGGCGTAAGAAATAATATACCTTATGAATCGAATAGGTGCGGGTACCGGGATCGAATATCATTCTCGCACTCCCAGGTTTTCTCCTAGAGAGTGATGGCCCCAAGCAACCCGGACAAGAGAAATAGTCCGGTTCTTGAGTACCTTCTCCCTTCGGTCTAATATGGATATGGGTTCTTCTCGTAAGATAAGTTGGTACCAACGACTAATTCAGAGTGATCGAGAATATAACTCAAATCTGAAACATACCTACGCAACTGAGACACATAAAATACATCGTGTACCTCACATAGCGAAGGAAAAAGGGCAAGACGATAAGCAACATCCCCTACCCGCTCGAGAATATTAAATGGGCCTACATATCGTGGACTAAGCTTCCCGCGAACCCCGAATATAATGACTCCACGGGTAGGCAAAATCCGTAAAAATACGTAGTCGCCGACACGAAACTCTAAAGGTCTACGATGTTGATCTGCCCAATGACGATGCCTATCTTGTGCAACCCGAAGTCGCTCCCTAATCTACTTGAACCTCTATTGTCTGCTTGATCATTTCAGGGCATAACGTCTTCCGCTCACCAATGTCGTCCCAAGCCATCGGTGACCTACACTTTCTGCCGTACAATGCTTCAAAAGGTGCCATCTGAATACTGGCCTGATAACTATTGTTATACGAGAATTCTACCAAGTTAAGGTGATTCTCCCAAGATCCACCAAGATCTAAGGTACATACTCGTAGCATATCCTCCAAGGTCTGGATGGTTCTCTCTGATTGTCCGTCTGTCAGGGGGTGGTAAGCTGTGTTGAATCTTAACTTGGTGCCCAAACTCTGATGCATACTTTTCTAAAAATGTGAAGTAAATCGAGTATCTCGATCTAACACGATACTTACTGGGACACCATGTTGTCTCACTATCTATCGCATATATATTTCAGTTAATTGTTCTGTAGACTATCATACTCAAAAAGGAAGAAAGTAGGCTACTTTTGTGAGACGATCCACTATCACCCAAACTGCATCTCGATCATTCAGTGATCTAGGTAAACCAGTCACAAAGTCTATCATGATGTGTTCTCACTTTCACTCTGGAATAGAAAGCGGTTGTAATAATCCTGCTGATATCTGTTGTTTTGCCTTCACTTGCTGACATATCAGACATCGCGATACGAAGCATGCTATTTTCCTCTTCATTCTGTTCCACCAAAAGTATTGCTTGATATCTTGGTACATCTTCGTACCTCTCGGATGAATGGAATACTAGAAACTGTTTGCTTCAGTCATAACTTCTGGCCGAATATCCCCGCTTAGTATGCATAGACGATTCACAAACCTTAGCGTTCCATCCGCATGTATTGTCAACTCATTTCGAAGACCTGACTCATATTTTTTTGTAGCTTTTGAATCTTCGGGTCCTCTGCCTGAGCTAGTTTGATTCTATCTACCAAAGTTGACTGAATCTGTAGGCTAGCCTAAACTCATGTACTCTGTGGAAGTACTATCTCGATACCCATCTCTCGTAAGTCTTCTAGAATGTGCTTCTGAGTAGTCAACATAAATTTGCCATCACTTTTGCTAAGTGCATCAGCTACTACATTAGCCTTGCATGGATGGTACTAAAGTTTTATGTCATAATATTTCAACAACTCTAGCCACCTTCTCTGCCTCATGTTCAGGTCCTTCTACGTGAATACATACTTCAAACTCTTATGATCTATGAATATTTTTACCTGATCGCCATGTAAGTAGTGCCTCCATAGCTTAAGTGCAAACACTACTGTTGCTAACTCCAAATCGTGAGTTGGATAGTTCTTTTCGTGATCTCTGAGATGCCGAGAAGCATACGCTATCACTCTTCCTTGTTGTATCAAAACACATCCAAGTCCTTTGACAGATGCATCACAGTACACTGTGAATCCACCGGATCCTGCTGGAAGAGTAAGGATTGGTGCAGAGATTAACTTCTTCTTCAACTCTTCAAAGGCTATCTGACATTCCATTCACCATATAAACTTAACTTTCTTGTGCGTCAATCAAGTCAATGGTGTCGAGATCTTAGCAAAATCTGACATAAATCTTCTGTAGTATCCTGCCAAGCCCAGAAAACTACGCACTTCTACTACTGTTTTCAGAACTGGCTAGTTCTCTACTGCATATACCTTCTTGTGATCAACTAACACTCCTGCTTCAGTAATAATATACCCAAGAAAGGATATACGATCTAGCCAAAACTCACACTTACTAAGCTTTGCATATAACTGGTGCTCCCTGTAAAACCCCTTTCCTAGAAAATCGTATATACCCTTTATTTATTAATTATTAATTAAATTGTAGTAATTAGGTCTAAATAGGAGAAATAGATTTTTAATAATTTTTATTTTAGGTGTTCGGGCACTTAGAGGACTTGTGGGACCATCAGAAATTTTTCAGAATTTATTCCATGTAGGAGACCCCTTGAGCAGTTGCTAGCCTAATGTTGTGCATTATTCTAATCTAGAATTTTTCTATGAGTATATATATTATATATATATATAAATATATATATATATATATATATGCATATATTAATAGGAAAAGAAAAGATTAAGAAAAGAATTAATTAAATAAGCTTAACTAATAAGAAAGTTACTAATTATTAATAATAATAATAGTAATAATAATAACCATGATAACTACTTCCCAGACCCCTTCAGTAAGCGAATAGCTTGCTGTTGACCGCCCAACCCTTCAGCATACTTCCTAAGACCCGCCCCCCTTTCAACCATTCAGCCCCTTTAATATCTGCAGACCCGACCCATTTCACCCCAATTGGCCGCCTCTTAGTTCCCTCTCTTTCCCTATTATATATATATATATATATATATATATATATATATATATATATATATATATATATATATATATATATATATATATATATATATATATATATATATATATATATTTCTCTTCCAAAAACCCAAACCTAAATTTCCAGACCTCCTCTTCCCATCTAGAGCCGTCACCGCAGCCAGAGAAGCCCCACCAAGCCATCCAACCATCCCGTCGACTCCGACCTCGCACCTTGCAGAATCTCACTCGAGGCACCTTCGCTCCGGAGTGATTTTCCGTCGACTCGCTCAACCAAACGCTGTTCCGTCTTCATAAGTATGATCACCCCTTAACCCTATTCCATATTTGTTTTATAGCCAACCTCGAAAAACGTGTACCCCTATGTGAAAAATAGCGCCCAAGTTGGGCGAGCAGACAGAATTCTGGAATCGCAGAATTCCAGAATGACCACCCATTTTGCCGAGTTCGTACCTTCCACCACAGAGATCCGAATTCGATGATTCTTTTTGATACCTGTAGAATACCTGACCTAGTTTATTTTCTGTTAAATAACCCTATGCTATTAGTTGCTGTGGACATAATTATATTCGTCATAAAACTGCGCGCACCCACTTTTTCCAGTTTTCTAAAAGTTGGAAAACGGAGCGCGCTCCGCCAAACGGGACCGCCCCGTCGTGTGCCAAGTGTACCGAATGGTGCACGCAGCATAACCGGATACGTGAAAATTTGTGGAGACTGATTTGGACGCGTGTGCGCGCCGGAATCAGGCCGTATCCGCGGACACATTTCGTGTCGTAACTTTTGTGGAACTCGCGCATATTTTGTGCACGCTTGTCAGATTGCGACGGAACTTGCGCCACTGGACTCGTGGTAACGCGCTGGTCCTGTGACCCAATTTTCACGTATTTCTGAGACGGTTGACCAGATCGCCAATTGGCGGGCCCCACAGTTGACTTTTTGGACAAAATTCTGTTCGGCCCATCAGAATTCATATTTGGACATACCGTTGGGTTCGTATTGACATCTAGAGTTGTTTGACCTATAGTTTGTCCCATTTAGAGACTGTTACCCTTGGCACACTTTTTGGTACAAAGTGGGCCACACGTGGACCCCACTTTTGCTCGAAATTACCGTTTTGCCCCTGTGTCCAAATTGGACGAAAGGGATGTGCTTTTTAGCTATTTTGCTCATTTTGAAAATGTTGGTGATATTTATTTCAGCATCCGGAGACGTTTTCCTTAGTTCCAGGTTCAGTGTCCTTGACATTTGGGCGCGTACACTTTACAAATTTCTTGCCAGGCAAGTATACCTTGCCATTGTACTGTTTTTACATTCTATATGAGACATGCATATTTATTTTCTGTTTATTTAGTTTATTTATTTTAACTGCTATATAAATTGCGCGTCCAAGGAAACTTGGGTGCAACGACGGTGACGTCGTACTATATTTTTATTTATGTATATGCATTAGACCTACTTATGAGACTATCCCATTTTCATGAGGCATTTATGTTTCATTGGCCATGACACTATTCTTACACGAGTGTGAGTCACATGTAGGACACGGACTTGCGTACTCGGCTGGCCACTGGTACGTATAGGTCATGCGACGGATAGGGATAACTGCCAATAGAAACTTTGCATGCTAGTAGACCTGGCGGTTATTAGAGGTTTATCGTGTCATGGAAATGATATGCTTAGAGCATTGGGTGGGGAGAACAACAAGTACCGCATTTGAGCTCCTTTGCACTTTTATCTAGTGTGCGCCCGGATTCTCCGCCGGAGATACGGGTGGTGATGACCACTATATATTATATTATTATCAGGCTGGCCTCCGGCGTTCGAAAGTCGTCGTGCCTTTTTAGGCCCCTGGATCTCCAATAGAGAACCATGCCAAATCCCAGTTTTTCAGCCAGATAGCTCACTTGTGGGGAAAGGTGTTCTTAACTGCATCCACATAGATGGTTAGGCGACCCCAATGGATGTTTATTTTTAGTACTTTATTAGTATGTTCTTTTTGTATCTTGTTACGTCCCTCTGAGGACCTGGTCCCTTCTAGATATAGGTGAGCAGGAGTACCCGCAGGAGTATGGACCTGGACCTGACGCTACCTATCAGTCTGAGGAGATCTTACCTTCTGATTATATGTGATTCTTTGTAGCTGTTTAGAGATTCTAGTTGCTATTCTTTTCTAGACATTTATTCTTATATTAGAGTTTATTCTTTCTCTCTTTAGTAGTTTATTATAGTCGATTGGTAGTGAATTTGTTTTCACCCGACTATCACACTTTGAGATTACTATTTGAGACTGCTTCTTTGATATTCATTTATTGATTTCCATTATTCTATTATTTGTGCTGTGGATGAGATATAGAACTGCGTGTGACTTGTTGTGACATATATTTACCACTGTGGATTGGATATTCATGTACAGCGTACGTGTGTATATGGTTTCCATATATTGGAGTTCGTATACATACGGCTGGCGTGTTACTTATTCCTAGTCCTACGTATTTTGGGACTGGGGCATGACATATTTTTGTGGTGGCCCATGCAGGTCCAGAATATATTGTCTCGGTTACGTAACTGTACCGAACAAGCCTGCGTATAGGAATAGAGTATAAGGATCTCATTCACGCCTGATTGAAATTTATTCTTCCTATTTAATACTTGCATCATGTTTGATTCCTGTACTTTTTCTAATCATTTCGTATATCAACTACAGAGAGATGGATTTGCAGAATGGATGTACTGCCGCCAATGGCGACGCAACTTCTGGAGTCAATGGACAGACTCAGGGAGGGACCCCAACGATTCCTAGGCTTCCGGGACCAGATGGACAGACTCACACCCCAGTTCCATCTGATCTTCCCGCTTCACCTATTGGGAACCTTCCACCAGTCCCAGTACCGCAAGATGGCCAAGCGCAGATGTTCCAATTCTTTCAGATGATGATACAGGAACAGAGGCAGCAGGCAGCCGAGCAGAGGCAGCAGGCAGTCGAGCAGAGACAAGAATTTTTGGCAGTACTGGAGAGGATGGCTGCACAGGCTGCTGTACCAGCCCAAGCACTAGCTCCAGTACCTCGAGCTAGGGTTGGATCAGTAAACGATTTTGTTCAGATGGGTGCAAGGCAGTACAAGGGCACTGAGAGCCCGGAGGAGACTACCAGCTGGATCACTCACACGCAGAAGCTACTGGAGGCATCACAGTTACCCACGGACCTATGGATGACGGGTGTACGGACGCTTCTAGATGGTAATGCTCATCACTGGTGGGAATCTATGGAGCGCCAGTTGGGTACTTACCAGACTTGGGAGCAGTTCTTGGAGTGCTTTGAGGGAAAGTACTTCCCGGACACTGTCAGGGACACCTTGTATGATCAGTTTCTTCACTTAGAGCAAGGGAACCGAACCGTGGACGAGTATGATGCCGAGTTTAGTCGACTCAGCAAATATAGCGCTGCTTTGATACCAAATGACTTGGCTAAGGCTAAGAGATTTCATCGAGGACTGACCCAGGAGCTTCAACATTATACAAGCTCGCAGTCCTGAGTCTCTTACGCTGAACTACTGACAGAGGCCAGATTTCAGGAAACCATTAGCAGAGGAAAAGGAGGTCAGCTGAGGACACAACAAGGATCAGCAAGGATACAGCAGGAACCAGCCAGGACACAACAGGGAGGACCTATCAGACGTCCTTTGGCACAACAGCATCAGCAACACCGAGCAGCACCGTACCAGAATCAGGGGAAGCCTTATTGCAGTTATTGTGGGAGGAACGGACATATTTCGAGAGATTGTCGGACTCGCTTGGGTCAGTGTATGAGATGTGGCTCTGGACAGCACCTGGCGAGAGACTGCCCAATGCAGCAGACACTTCCACCTCCAGCTCAGAGATTAGCGCTTCCCGTACCGAAGCCAACCCAGCAGATGACTGGACCGGGAGCACCTCGACCCCCAGCAGCAAGAGGATTTCAGAGAGGACCACCGCTACCCACTCAGGAGGAGCAGTATATGAGGACCGGACATGGACAACCGTAGAGGAACGGACGAGCTTTTGCATTGGAGGTAGATGACCTGGATCATGAGGTGGATGTCATAGCAGGTATTACCCTTGCTTTTACTTCTCCTGCGGTGACATTATTTGATACGGGAGCCACCCACTCATTCATATCATCTAGTTTTATTGCCAAATACAACATTGCTTCTACACCATTATCTAGTTGTGTTAGAATTCTTACCGGAGGAGGAGTTGTACCAGTTAGTCGAGTTTGTAGATCGGGCCCTATAGTGATACGTGGCAGAGAGATGAACGCCCAACTCTTAGTCCTTCCTATGCCATCTTTTGATATTGTGTTTGGAATGGACTGGCTAAGCAAGTACCATGCTTTCTTCGATTGCTTTGGAGGAAGCATCATTTTTGAGGTACCAGGCCAGCCTGAACTTGAGTTTACCCGAGGATCCACAGAAATCCTTGATGGTATGCAGCTCGCGATGGACGATGTGGTCTATCACCCTATTATTTCAGAATTTCTAGACGTCTTTCCAGAGGATTTGCCAGGACTACCCCCAGACAGAGACGTAGAGTTTTCAATTAAACTAGCACCCGGAGCAGCACCTATAGCATCGCATGTTTACAGACTGGCGAAGAAGGAGATGGACGAGATGAAGGCACAGTTAAAGGAGCTAGAGGAGAAAGGTTTCATCCGACCGAGTGCATCACCCTGGGGAGCACCAGTGTTATTTGTACCGAAGAAGGATGGGTCAGTGCGTATGTGCATTGACTACAGAGCCTTGAATGCAGTGACAGTGAAGAACAAATATCCATTGCCACGCATTGATGACCTGTTTGATCAACTCAGTAGAGCTAAGGTATTCTCGAAGATAGATCTAAGATCGGAATATCACCAAGTGAAGGTACGGAAGCAGGACATTCCGAAGACCGCATTCAGAACAAGATATGGGCACTACGAGTTTTTGGTCATGCCATTTGGATTGACCAATGCTCCAGCGATCTTCATGGACTTGATGAATCAAGTCTTCCACCAGTACTTGGACCAGTTCGTGGTCGTCTTCATAGATGATATACTTGTCTATTCGAAGAGCCACGAGGAGCACGAGGAGCACATGCGAATTGTTCTAGAGACTTTGAGGAGAGAGCAGTTATATGCTAAACTCAGCAAATATGAGTTCTTCTTGGACAGAGTTTTATTTCTTGGACATGTTGTTACAGGAGATGGTATTTCTGTTAATCCAGAGAAGATCTCAGCAGTTGAGACATGGCCTGTTCCTAAATCAGCAGCAGAGGTGAGGAGTTTCCTTGGACTTGCGGGATATTACCGACGGTTCATGGAAAACTTCTCAAGGATAGCGGCACCTATGACCCGCTTGACTTGTAAGGATCAAGAATTTATATGGACTGACGAGTGTCAAGAAGCCTTTGAAGAATTAAAGAAGCGACTGACTACAGCACCAGTATTGACGATTCTGTCAGGATCAGGAGGATATGTGATCAACAGTGACGCATCAGGAAAAGGCTTAGGATGCGTATTGATGCAGCATGGCAAGGTGATTGCATATGCATCTAGGCAGTTATGAGTACATGAGAAGAATTATCCGACTCATGACTTGGAACTTGCAGCCGTTGTATTTGCCCTGAAGCTATAGAGACATTACTTATATGGGGAACGAGTGGAGATCTATACAGACCACAAAAGCCTCAAGTACGTCTTCACGCAGAAGGAGTTAAATATGAGGCAACATCGATGGCTCGAGTTGATGAAAGATTTCGAGATAGAGCTACATTATCATCCTGGCAAGGCTAACGTGGTAGCAGACGCGTTAAGCCGGAAGCCAGCAGCTTACTTCTTGACAG
Organism: Iris macrosiphon; assembly: GCA_036927795.1. Taxonomy (NCBI): domain Eukaryota; kingdom Viridiplantae; phylum Streptophyta; class Magnoliopsida; order Asparagales; family Iridaceae; genus Iris; species Iris macrosiphon. The sequence continues at coordinate 180,177,967 of JAYESA010000007.1, read as the reverse complement.
CACAGAGGGAACTATTGGAGGACTTGCAAGAGCTTGGCATTGAAGTGATATTACCCGGAGCAGATGGGACACTAGCCAACTTGTAAGTTCAATCATCATTGGTAGAGAGGATTAAGGCAGCTTTGCCTACAGATGCCAGATTCAGGAGACTAAAGGAAATGATAGAGGCCGGAGAGCAGACATGATTGCGCATTTATGAGGATAGAACATTACGATGTGGTGATCGTCTTTATGTTCCAAATGGAGAGATTTGACAGGAGCTGATGGCAGAGGCTCATACTTCGATTTATTCTATTCATCCTGGAGGCACCAAGATGTATCGCGACTTACGACAGCATTTTTGGTGGCATGGGATGAAGAGAGAGATAGCTCGCTTTGTAGCTAAATGTCTGGTATGTCAACAAGTGAAGGCGGAGCACCAGAGGACAGCAGGATTATTGCAACCACTTCCGATTCCAGAGTGGAAGTGGGAGCACATCACTATGGACTTCGTCACGGGTTTTCCCAAGAGTCCAAATGGGAGAGATGCAGTGTGGGTAATAGTGGACCGACTCACCAAGTCAGCCCATTTCATACCTTTTAGAGTGGGTCAGTCGACAGAAGCTTTAGCTGACTTATATATGAGGCAGATCGTAAGATCTCACGGCATACCAGTCAGCATTGTATCGGACAGAGATTCGCGCTTCACATCGCACTTTTGGAGGAGCATGCAAGAGAGTCTTGGTACTCGTCTGAAGTTCAGTACATCTTACCACCCGCAGACAGATGGACAGTCAGAGCGTACTATTCAGACCTTGGAGGACATGTTGAGGGCTTGCATGTTAGACTTCGGAGGATCATGGGAGGACCACCTACATCTTGTAGAGTTTTCTTACAACAATAGTTATCAAGCGAGTATTCAGATGGCTCCGTTTGAAGCATTGTATGGAAGAAAATATAGGTCTCATGTGTGTTGGAGTGACGTGGGTGAACGTCATATTCTGGGACCCGAGTTGGTGGTCAACACCGTAGAGACAGTCAAGAAGATTCAGGGACACTTGCGAGCAGCGCAAGACAGGCAGAAGCAGTGGGCAGACCTTCATCGTCGTCCCTTGGAGTTCAAAGAGGGCGATCACGTCTTCTTGAGGATATCAACGACCAGAGGCACCATCCGATTCGGAGGGCACGGCAAATTGAGTCCAAGGTATATCGGACCATTTGACGTGCACGAGAGAGTTGGAGAGGTGGCATATCGACTTGCGCTACCACCTTCACTGGAGGGAGTACATGACGTATTCCATGTGTCGCAGCTCAGGCGATATGTGGCAGACAGCAGTCCTATCCTCGACCATTCAGAGATCACCATTGGGCCGAGCTTGTCATACCAAGAGCAACCCGTGGGAATCCTTGATCGTCGAGAGAAGGTATTGAGGAACCAGTCTATTCCCTTGGTTCGCGTAGCATAGAGGCATGGCGCACCAGGAGAATCAACTTGGGAGCGCGAGGACGACATGCACAAGCGTTTTCCGAACCTATTCGCAGACCAAGGTATAAAATTACACTGTTAATTTATATCTTATACCATCATTGCATTCTATCGTGGCTTAATTTTAATTTCGAGGACGAAATTTTTACAAGTTGGGTAGAATGTAAAACCCCTTTCCTAGAAAATCGTATATACTCTTTATTTATTAATTATTAATTAAATTGTAGTAATTATGTCTAAATAGGAGAAATAGATTTTTAATAATTTTTATTTTAGGTGTTCGGGCACTTAGAGGACTTGTGGACCATCAGGAATTTTTCAGAATTTATTCCATGTAGGAGACCCCTTGAGCAGTTGCTAGGCTAATGCTGTGCATTATTCTAATCTAGAATTTTTCTATGAGTATATATATTATATATATATATATAAATATATATATATATATATATATATATATGCATATATTAATAGGAAAAGAAAATATTAAGAAAAGATTAAGAAAAGAATTAATTAAATAAGCTTAACTAATAAGAAAGTTACTAATTATTAATAATAATAATAGTAATAATAATAACCATGATAACTACTTCCCAGACCCCTTCAGTAAGCGAATAGCTTGCTGTTGACCGCCCAACCCTTCAGCATACTTCCTAAGACCCGCCCCCCTTTCAACCATTCAGCCCCTTTAATATCTGCAGACCCGACCCCTTTCACCCCAATTGGCCGCCTCTTAGTTCCCTCTCTTTCCCTATTATATATATATATATATATATATATATATATATATATATATATATATTTCTCTCCCAAAAATCCTAACCTAAATTTTCAGACCTCCTCTTCCCATCTAGAGCCGTCACCGCAGCCAGAGAAGCCCCACCAAGCCATCCAACCATCCCGTCGACTCCGACCTCGCACCTTGCAGAATTCCACTCGAGGCACCTTCGCTTCGGAGTAATTTTCCGTCGACTCGCTCAACCAAACGCTGTTCCGTCTTCATAGGTATGATCACCCCTTAACCCTCTTCCATATTTGTTTTATATCCAACCTCAAAAAACGTGTACCCCTATGTAAAAAACAACGTCCAAGTTGGGCGAGCAGACAAAATTCTGGAATCGCAGAATTCCAGAATGACCACCCATATTGCCGAGTTCGTATCTCCCACCACAAAGATCCGAATTCGGTGATTCTTTTTGATACCTGTAGAATACCTGACCTAGTTTATTTTTTGTTAAATAACCCTATGCTATTAGTTGCTGTGGACATAATTATATTCGTCACAAAACTGCGCGCACTCACTTTTTCCAGTTTTCTAAAAGTTGGAAAACGGAGCGCGCCCCGCCAAACGGGACCGCCCCGTCGTGTGCCAAGTGTACCGAATGGTGCACGCAGCATAACCGGATACGTAAAAATTCGTAGGGACTGATTTGGACGCGTGTGCGGGCCGGAATTAGGCCGTATCCGCGGACACATTTTGTGTCACAACTTTTGTGGAACTCGTACGTATTTTGTGCACGCTTGTCAGATTGCGACGGAACTTGCGCCACTGGACTCGTGGTAACGCGCTGGTCCTGTGACCCAATTTTCACGCATTTCTGAGACGGTTGACCAGATCGCCAATTGGCGGCCCTACAGTTGACTTTTTGGACAAAATTCTGTTCGGCCCATCGGAATCCACATTTGGACATACCGTTGGGTTCGTATTGACATCTAGAGTTGTTTAACCTATAGTTTGTCCCATTTAGAAACTGTTACCCTTGGCACGCTTTTCGGTGCAAAGTGGGCCACACGTGGACCCCACTTTTGCCCAAAATTACTGTTTTGCCCCTGTGTCCAAATTGGACGAAAGGGATGTACTTTTTAGCTATTTTGCTCATTCCGGAAATGTTGGTGATATTTATTTCAGCATCCGGAGACGTTTGTTCGGAGTCCTTAGTTCCAGGTTCAGTGTCCATGACATTTGGGCGCGTACACTTTACAGATTTCTTGCCAGGCAAGTATACCTTGCCATTGTACTGTTTTTACATTCCATATGAGACATGCATATTTATTTTATGTTTATTTAGTTCATTTATTTTAACTGCTATATAAACTGCGCGTCCAAGGAAACTTGGGTGCAACGACGGTGACGTCGTACTATATTTTTATTTATGTATATGCATTAGACCTACTTTATGAGACTACCCCATTTTCATGAGGCATTTATATTTCATTGGCCATGACACTATTCTTACACGAGTGTGAGTCACATGTAGGACACGAACTTGCGTACTCGGCTGGCCACTGGTACGTATAGGTCGTACGACGGATAGGGATAACTGCCAATAGAAACTTTGCATGCTAGTAGACCTGGCGGTTATTAGAGGTTTATCGTGTCATGGACATGACATGCTTAGAGCATTGGGTGGGGAGAACAACAAGTACCGCATTTGAGCTCCTTTGCACTTTTATCTAGTGTGCGCCCGGATTCTCCGTCGGAGATACGGGTGGTGATGACCACTATATATTATATTATTATCAGGCGGGCCTCCGGCGTTCGAAAGTCGTCGTGCATTTTTAGGCCCCTGGATCTCCAATAGAGAACCATACCAAATCCCAGTTTTTCAGCCAGATAGCTCACTTGTGGGGAAAGGTGTTCTTAACTGCATTCACATAGATGGTTAGGCGACCCCAATGGATGTTTATTTTCAGTACTTTATTGGCATGTGCTTTTTGTATCTTGTTACGTCCCTCTGAGGACCTGGTCCCTTCCAGATATAGGTGAGCAGGAGTACCCGCAGGAGTATGGACCTGGACCTGACGCTACCTATCAGTCTGAGGAGATCTTACCTTCTGATTATATGTGATTCTTTGCAGCTGTTTAGAGATTCTAGTTGCTATTCTTTTTTAGATATTTATTCTTATATTAGAGTTTATTCTCTCTCTCTCTTTAGTAGTTTATTATAGTCGATTGGTAGTGAATTTGTTTTCACCCGACTATCACACTTTGAGATTACTATTTGAGACTGCTTCTTTGATATTCATTTATTGATTTCCATTATTCTATTATTTGTGCTGTGGATGAGATATAGAACTGCGTGTGACTTGTTGTGACATATATTTACCACTGTGGATTGGATATTCATGTACAGCGTACGTGTGTATATGATTTCCATATATTGGAGTTCGTATACATACGGCTGGCGTGTTACGTATTCCTAGTCCTACGTATTTTGGGACTGGGGCGTGACACTCCCTCAAAGTTTGCAGAACTATCCTGAGATGTTCTTCTTGCTCCTTCTCATTATGAGAATACACCAGGATGTCATCGATAAATCTATCACAAATTGGTCTAAGTAAGGCATGAAAATATGGTTCATCAGGTCCATGAATACGGTTGGAACATTAGTCAGTACGAATGGCATAACTAAGAATTCATAATGCCCATATCGTGACCTAAATGCTATCTTCGGTATATCCTGTAGTGCCTCGCTCCGCGTTGGCACTATGTACAAGAGATATCGGTTTGCTGACTCGAGTAAAAGTCTTCTCGGAGAGTTTTCGGTCAAAACACAAGACAATTAATTTGGGTGAGTGGGCAAAAAATTCATTCTCTGATTCTTGCACGCCTTAATATTGAATCTAAGTTTTTGAAATACTTGTTTGCTTAAGAAGATAGTTTCATAAGAAGAATGATAGAACATACCTCTGCATGCTTAATATGATAACTCATATAGCTTGTCATTGAAAGAACCTGCTTGCCTAACTAGAGAACTTTAATGCTTGTCTAAAAAGAGATAGAGATAGAACCATTGCCATGCTAAGAAAAAATAAAAATATTGCATGCTTAGTTACACAGACACCGCTATCGAATGAACCGCTGCCTTGCTAATAGACAAGAGAAATAGATCTTTATATGTTTTTATTGTATATACTAAAGAAAGAGTAGAAGTGCATACTTAGTTAAAGAGATAGAGAATTGTTTCCATTTTTGCTTGCTTAAATAGAGATTGTTATATATTTTCATAGAAGCTATCGAAATGCTTGAACGGTATCAGAGAAATGGTGGCCAGTCTATATAAGAGATAGAAATGGCGGCTTGTCCGCACAGAGACAAGAGACAGAGATAGAGAGAAGAGATTGAATATATTCTTGTTATTGAACTGCTGCATCCATATAGAGTTTATCTGATAGAGTTATATTTATGCATTGGTCTTAGACAACTTGTGCACAAGAAAAATCCCACGAACAGTTTTTCGGGGCACTGGGGACCGTTTGCCCTTGGGGGATCAGAGGAATACCTAAGGCAAAGAAGTCCTCACGATTAGGGGGTATTCATGTCTATTAGATAATTGGTTCACGTGTCAAAGCAACTAAGTATATGAGCGAGTATACATTAGTACAGTGTTGGACCGTGATAACACCGCTTCTAATCTTGAGAAAGTAGACTCATGGACCATCATATAGTTAGGTCGCATGCTAGGATTCAGCCTTCTTGCATACCTAGCTATTTGATACAGAGACGAACAGAGAAAGAGAGAACCTTATACATATATGTTTATGCTAATTGCTGCTAACTTTTATGTCTGTTGTAGGATAATCGCTCGGTGAAAGGGTAAGAATCACTGAATAAGTGATATGCATGCTATCGAACATGCTCTCTTATATTAAATGCTTGCATAAAGAAGTCTTATTTTCGTATATGCTTCTATCTCGTTCACACGATTAGATGTTGCTAATAAGAGAAAGATAGAGATGCTAAGAGAGAGATGCTAAGAAGATAGTCCATTAGATGCATATGCTAGAGTCTTTATAGAAATGAATATGACTCACGAGACATGCTGGCACAAGAGTTAGTAAATGAATCTTGCATATCGTATATGAACTACTTGTCTTGCCTGCTTGCTTGTATATCGAACATGAACTCTGATTTCAAGGATTTTTTCGAAAAGAAGTAATATGACTCCATTCATGTACTGTATGTAACGAACCTAGGTAAAACTAGAAAGATTATTAGTAATAAAATATTTTGCCACATGCTTACTTAGTGTTGGTTTCAGGAAATGTTGTTTCTGTTCGTTGATTTTAGACTCATCGGTAATTTCTCCAAAGTGTTGACCCACCAATCCATTATGTCACGCCCTGATCTCGCAAGGGGTCCATTCTTTCTCGTTTGGGTCCTTGCGGGAATGATCGTCCTCGCCTGGGCGTGACATATTCTGCTCCCGGACTCGCACCTGATGATATCCTGATCGTAAATCTATCTTGGAGAAGACTCTTGCTCCACTTAATTGGTTAAACAAATTATCAATCTTTGGTAATGGGTACTTGTTCTTCACGGTCACTTCATTAAGCCACCTGTAATCCATACATAATCGTGTCAATCCATCCTTCTTTTTTACCAATATCGTTGGTGCTCCCCACGGTGATCCACTGGTCCGAATAAACTTCTTCGCCTTCATTTCTTCCACGTATCGATATAACTGATCAAGCTTCGATGGTGAGATAGGGTACACATTCTGGGATATTGGTTCTGCTCCTGGCATCAACTCTATACATAACTCTACTGCTCTAACTGGGGATAATCTGGGAAGATCGTTGGGAACGACGTCTGTGAACTCTTCAACTATCTTGGACAGCGGGTCTCCTTCCCTTGCTACTGTTGCGACTCCTCCCTTATGCTGGTCTCTTGCTATTCTGCTAAGGACAAATTCTTCTAGACCAGGGATTCTAAATAATAATCTACCCTAATGACAGTCTATCGTTGCATGACTGTCTCTCAACCAGTCCATGCCTAAGATAACGTCAAAGTTACCCAGAGGAAACCCGATCAACTTTGCAGGTAATAAATATCCACATACTATGACTGGACATGCTAGGCAGACCCTACTAACTTCTACGATCCTATTGCCAGTGAGTATATTCAGCCTATCTGGCAATGCCTCAAACTTTAATCCAATATGTGTCGCATATTGTACAGATATAAATGAGTGCGAAGCTCCAGAATCAATTAAAGCTATGGCAGAAAATGTTGTAACAGAAATGTTACCTGCCACTATGTCGTCCGACGCCATAGCTTCCTCCAAAGACAAGGTGAGTGTTTGCCCTTGGCCTTGTTGAGCTCCCTACTGTTGTCTTCCTTGATGTCGTGGTTACGGCCCCTGCTGATTCTGCTGTTGTTGTTGTCTATAAAGCTGGGTCTGCGTCGACAAGGACGCTGAGATAAAGGTCGTACTGGTACTGTTGGTCCTCCTTACTGCAATACCCTCGGAGCTGGCAATGCAGAAAACTGTTGTACTGGCCCTCCTGGCCTCTGTATCAATGGGCACGTGGCAATATTGTGATCAGGGCTCCTATATCTCAAGCATAATCTGTTAGCTTCCCGGCAAATATCCCGTATATGATCTCCTTTGCCACAATAGGTACAACATGTCGGCGCTCATCGTCGTTGTTGTTGTTGCTGCTTCTGTTGCTGCCTCGGCTGCTGTTGCCGAGTTGGTGCCATCACTATCGAGGTTACTGGCCTCCTATGTGTCACGTCATGGATGCGAATGCCAGGGGATGGTGGTGACGTTCGTGGTACTGGTCCTCCCTCATTGTTATGTCCATGAGGTATCTTTCGATCTACTCTTCTGGATGCCATCCTCTGGGAAGTAAGCTCAACCCTCTTGGCTGCTATCAAAACTGCCTCAAAGGTCTGGTAGTCGAGCACCTCTACCATGTGTAAGATCTCTAAGTGAAGTCCCTGCTCAAACTTTATTGCTCTCACCAACTCTGTTGCCACCATGGTTGGAGCAAATCTGCTTAGTCGGCAAAACTCTGTCGCATAGCCGTCTACTGTCCTTCCTGCTTGCTTGAGGCTAATGAACCTTTGCTGCAACTCACACTGAGCCATAATCCCAAATTACTTCTTGCTAAACCGGGTCCTAAAATTATTCCATAAAATAGGGTGCCTCAATCCTACCTCCATCGTAGCCCACCAATCTCTTGTCAGATCTTGGAGTTGTAGGCGAACTAGGTCAACATGTTCCTCGACCGAAACTTTAGCTGCTGTCAGAATGGTCTCAATATCTTGGAGCCAATCATATGTCGTGATTGCATCCTTCGTGCCATCAAAATATATGGGGTTTAATCTGCAAAATTTAATAGATGCCCGAGAATCTGTTCTTCCGCCTCGTTATAGGGTCGTCTATAACCCTTGGTTCAACATGACATTATGTTCCTGCTGCTGGAGCTGTTATTGTTGATGTTGTTGTTGTTGTTGTTGCACCACCATCTGGGATTGTTGGGTATCCAACAATCCATGGATAATCTCTAGCAAAGTCGGGGTATCCAGTTTTGCCGATAAAATGGGAGGTACGGGAACACCTGGAGCCTGCAGATCTGTCCCATTCATCATGGACTCAACTCGGATCCTTGGCTGGGGTTCCACAGGATCACGTTCCACAGCGACTCTGCCTCTCATGTTGCTGCAACATCGGGGGAAGGAGAATCCCTAAAGAAGAGCACAAGAAACATCAAGTACAGGATGAGAAGGAACAAGGAAGTAACCAATCTGGAAAATTTTAAGCTAAGTATCGAAGAGGACGAATTCAGAATTTTAAGCAGGATCATGTTTGATTGAGACTCCTATGACCATGATACCCCACAAGTCTGAAGAACAGACCTACATGGGCCACCACTAAAATTTTGTCACGCTCTAGTAGCGGAATACGGAGACAAACATGGCCAGCTACCCCGTACAAGGTGCTATACGTCATACAACGATCACAGCTGTACAAGATAAGGGTGTGCATGCTACAATCAACCCTCCTATGGTCAAAATAAACTTTTATGTCTCAATCATTCAAACAAGAAACAATAAGCATAGAGCATATATGATAAAACAATAAGGCGTCCCAAACGCTTTCACAAAATGTTCTGGAGACCAGCTATGCAAAATAAGGAGCTGGAAGAGTAACAAAAGTACATGACAGTGATCAGCTGCAGTCAGATTTAATACAATCATGTAAGAAAACTAATGTCCAGACGAGCCGGCTAACAGGTGTCGATGGCTAAATGCCAAAACAAGTAAATGTACAATGATGACCAGGGAAGAAGAAAATCCACTCGCTATCCCTTGCGGCCATGTTCCTGGTACGCATCATGTGTAGAAGAAAGTTACACTGGATCCTCGGGTGCTGGCTCAAAACCTGGCCATGCAAAACCAGTGGGGTTAGACCCCAAATAGCAAGTACCACAAAGGAACCACGAAATAGAGAAACAAAAATCCAAGAAAAACATATAATAATACATAGGTTCATTGTCGTAACTTAGGTCCATGGCATATCCTAGCGCAAAGGCCCAACCCTACAACCAAACAAGGACAAGGGTTGAATCATCACACTATGATAGTCCATTTTTCTAGGCTACTAGTCAAATAATACAATCACAACCAAGTCCATTTCTTATATCGGCCAATCATTTGTACGACTTGCTATTTTTGTGGAGTCTAAGGTTATCTCAGAAATAATGCATAATAGGAATCCTCAGATCATGCCAGTGCCGAACACGAGCTAACCGAGACAAATAAATAAAATAGGTATTCACGAGATGCACAAGTTCCCCATAGGGCCACTGTGCTAAAAATATGGTATTAGCGGTTCCATTGTTCCTATAGTAAAATAGTGGCTCGGTATAATAATAGGTCAGATACTGTATTCCACTAAGGCAGATGATATGCAGTATCTGTGGTGGCAAGCTCACAGCGTACTTAGAATGAATCTATGTGGGAAAGTTTGTTGGCATGATCTCGGGATACCGTTCCCTCCAATGTTACTACCACTTTTAGTTACCTAATTAGCCCTATGTTGTGTTCAAAATCTCAAGGCGTGATCACATGAGAATTTTCCTTAAGATGTCGTACAAAGTATGGACACGCTTGATACGAATCCATGGAAGTCAAATCTGGATTCACCCGATCATGTATGCAACATTCAAACAATTAATATCCTATCCACGCTTTGGTAGTGACTCGCTTATTATGCCCGTGCTGGAAAAATAATATATATTTATAATATCACGCATTCAGGAATTTGGAGGTATTCTCGATGCACAACCCAAATATAATCACTTAATACATGACACGATGTGTCGTACCTCGGCACACATTAAATCATAGACAATTATCAGGCAATAGTGGTATCAGCATGGATACAGTATTCGAGTCCAATTACCAATTATATATTGGATCATGAAAGAACAAGAAATATTCAATCAAACAAGCAAGGCCGCATGGGTCTCTAGGCCGTATGGGAAGTCCAGGCCGCATAAACCACTTGGTCGCATATGAAGTCAGGCCGCATGAACCACTTAACCACATATGAAGTCAGGCCGTATGAACCACTTGACTGTATATGAAGTCAAGGCCGCATGCTCAGGGTTAAAGTCTACTCCTTGGGACAAGTGTTGAAGTGACGGGCAATGAACAAAGTATCAGTGATATAACATAAAGTTATTGATGAGACAAGCCATAAAGTGTGTCAGAGAGAAAAGACAAATATCATAAAAACATGTGCCACAGCTCAGAGTCATGCGTCCAAGGAAATGGTGGCCGCATATTCTCTAATGCCTCATAAGTATCTGTGCAGCATATGAAGTCAATGTCGCATAGAGTCGATACCGCATGGAGGTCTCTTGGACTTAGCAATTTTTAAATTCGTTCAGTGAGTGAAAACACAAGGTGTTCAAGGATACTTGTGTAAATAAGCAGTCATGTGTCCAACAAGATGGACACATGCTGTCAGTATGCGGCAAGAGTTCGGGCCGCATAACCCTCTCGGGCCGCATAGCACTCTCAGCCGCATAACTCACTGGCCGTATGAAGACTTCGTCTTCTCCAAACAGCAGGTTCGGCCATGGCGAAAGCTCCAAAAATTGAAATCTTATTTTGTCCATAAAATTCTCATTTTAAGTCCAAATTGAGTGAACCAAAAGCCAAAATGCTCTAAATTGAAAGCTCTAACATGTAGAAAAAAAACTATTTTTCAAAAATATATGTTTAATGGATTAAAACAAAGAAAAACTTATGAAACCAATAAAAACTCTAAGTTAGAAATGTAGATCTATACTGAATTTGGTCCGAATACGGTCCCACTGAATTCGGTTTGAATACGGTCCTATGAGGAAGGGAATGAGTTCGGTCTTAATATGATCCCACTGAATTCGGTCCGAACTCAGTTAGTTTCGAACAAAACTTGTGGGCATTCAACTGACCGAAATTACTCAAAATTCGATTTTGTCGAGGCTGAACGTGGTTCAGGTTTAATCAGCACCGTTGAATGCTGGTGGACGGCCAGATCTGATGGTGGAATATTGTAAATACCCTAATTTTTTAGAATCAAATTTTATAATTTTAATTATTGGTATTATGAATTACAGAGATTAAGGAAGAATTTTATGTAATTTTTAGCCATTTATAATATATAATATTCATGGATTTATAATTATGTGTATTTAATTAATTATTAATATAGTACAAAAAATATATTTTTGGGTGTTCAACAATTAATAGAGTATCGTAGAATTTTTTTTAAATTTATTGAGGTCCAAAACTATTTTTAGATGGCCATATATATATAAACCCGTACCCACTAACCCGCTCACCTGATAACCTAAAACCCACTCGCTACATTAACTTCCTTGTAACTCCCCTCGACCGACCAGTTCTCCTCCCCGACAACCGGCCGCCCGACCATTCCTTTTCCCTTCTGTAACTCCCTCCCCTTCACCCTATATAAACCCCAACCTAGCCGACCACCACCACCATCATCTCCCCTTCCATTCTCGACCATCGCCGCCACCGTCAACCGCCGACCGCCGCCACAGGCCGCCGTGCGAACAGCCGCTCCGACTTTACGATCAGCAGCACACAGCAAGGTACCCATCTTCTCGCCCATGTATCTTCCTGCACAGTAGACCTAACAGCGACCCGTCGAGTCCTATGCGAAGACCACATGACCCCTTGTCATGCCCCAGTCCCAAAATACCGAGGGACTAGACGCGTGGCAATGGCCAGCAGCACACACCGATGGACAAACCCAATTTAATGGATCCATCGGGGCATGCTTAAGCTGTAATATAACAATAAGTAGGTCTAATGATACAAGTCACAGTCTATACTAATCTCATCCACAACAGATAAAACATAGATCAAAGTCAGAATAAATGCAGATAAATATAAATTAACAAGTCTAAATAAAAGTGCCTCGGAGAACAATCCGAGAATAAGTCTGGTACATCAATGAAATAGACTAGAAATAAAATAACTAGAGATAGAAATAAATGAGTATCTCAAGCCAATACTCAGGAGAAGTCCTCTGGTACAATCTCGTCCTCAGATCCTGGTTCTACGTCAAGGTGTGCACCTGCTCCTGCTAATGCTAATGCTCCGGTCCCGTATACCTCGGGATAGATCTCGTCAGCTAATCCTGGGGACATAACCCGGATACAAGTCCTCAGGGGACATAGCAAGGTACAAGAAAGCTCATGCCAAAATAAATGCAGTGCAGCAGATAATAAAATAAATAGGGTAAGTATGTAACCATCTATGTGAAAATTCAAGTGAGAGCGTCACGAGTACTCAGGCTGAGACCACTACAAGCTCTGTGTCTGGGAGCCGGTAGCGGAGTCTACTATATGTTTTACTATGTGTTTACTATGGATTATATATATATATATATGAAATCAGCCTGTAGCCTGTGTGTCTCTTCCCACCCAATATAATCACACGTCTCATGTCCATAACACGCAGGATCAATACTAATGCAGCAAGTCATATAATGTCTATGAATATAATGTCTATGTCATAAACCTGTATCCTATACAGAATCACCATGAATATCTCAGGAAGATTCTGTCTCATGAATAGTGTCCTGGGTTATGATGTACTTGATTAGACAAGTATGAGAAGTATAGGGTCTCGGTATCCATGTCTAGATGATGTTACACAACTCCGCGTACGGAGTTGGCACCCGACTATTAATCGGACGCTAAGTAAGTCACACGATCCTAGGTCAAGCATGCACAACAATATAAATGATTCAAGAAAAATATGTAACAAGACTGCAAAGTTGGCAAGGTACACTTGCCTGGGGTTCTGGCTCCAACTGCAGCTCTGGTCTCAGTGTGATCTGCAGGTACTACTCCGGTTGCTGAAATAAACATCACCATTAGATTCAGAAAATATCAAATAGCTAGAAACGCCTGTCCTTACGTCAAATTTGGACACAGGGGCAAAAATGACATTTCCGGGTCAAAGCGGGGTCCACATGTTGGCCACTTTGTACCGAAAAGCGTGTCAGGGTCAAAGGTCTCCAAATTCCTCAAATGTAGTATCAACAAGTCAGGAACGATGATACAAACCTAACAGAACTTCCAGAATTGGATTTCGATGAGCCGATCACAAAATCGTCCGTCAAGTGGAGCCTATGGGGCCCACGATACGCGATTTTGTCAACTTTTTCAAAATCGAACCAAACTTGGGTCACAGGACCAGCGTATTGCTACGAGTCCGATGGCGTAAGTTTCGTCTCGATCCGACGTGTGTACACAAAGTTACAGCGTGTTCCAGAACTGACGGATACAGGACGGTGTCCGCGGATACGCGTTGATTCCGGTGTGCACGCACATCCAAATCAACTTCTGCGAAATCTTGCACGTCCGTATCGACGGTGCGCACGTTTCGGTAAAGACCGCGTGCGACCAAGTCGTCCCGTTTGGCGGGGCGCACTCAGTTCCGGGGTGAAATAGGGCATTTTTCCTGTTTTTGGATCACGGTGTGCGATCACCACAAGACGCGATGCACCGAGCGGGTTACACGGACACCGAGAGGGTCACACAGGGTTCGTGATGCAACAGACGGAATCGAAAATGGGTAAACGAGCAGAGAGAAACGGGTACTTGAACAGAGCTCGGAAAAACCGAGTTTTCGTGTCCGCGTTGACACGAAGTGTCCGTGTCCTGACCGTGTCTGCCCTAGGGTTAGGGATTCGGGATGCTGGCCGGAGCTTGGCGGCGCTGCGGCTAGGGCCAGGGTCGTCGGAGGTTGGCGGCGAGGCAGGCGGCTCTCGGGGAGGCGGAGGAAGAGGCTGCTGCGGGGTCGTGATGACTCGTGGTGAAGTCGAGGGGTTCTGCGGCGCTGTGGGGACGGGGCGGCCGGGCGAAGGGGGTTCGTCGGCGCTGTGGAGACGGGGGCGGCCGGGCGCAGGGGGTTCGGAGTCGGGGATCACGCGGGGCCGCTGTGCTCGTGGCGGTTATCGGAGAAGGGAAGTCGGGCTGGGCTTGAGGCGGAGGAAGAGGGGGACGATGAGGAACGGGGCGGAGGAGGAACGTCGGGGTCGTGGGGAGAGGAGGGGGCTGCAGCGGCGTCGATCAGTGGTCGACGACGGAGTTGAGCAGGGAAGAGTGGCTGTGCGAAGGGGAGAGGCGGAGAGTCGAGCGGGGCTGGCTAGGGGCACCGGCGGGAAGGAGCGGGCTGCCGGCGACGTGGCCGGAGGGAACGACGGAGAAAAAGAGGGCTGATCGGAGATGATGACGGCGGGGTTGCGGCTAGGGTTCCGAGTCTGGGCACAAAAATCGAGGAGATTTTATAGGCTGTGCACAATAAATCCGGCGGAGGCTAGGGTTCCACTTGGATTTCGGGTCCGGGTCGGGTTTGGCTCGGATCCGACCCGACCCGACCCAATATGCGGTTGGTTCAGCCAGATTGGGTTCGGTTCAGATTTGGGTTTGGGTTTGGTTTGATTTAATTAGCCAATAGTTTATAGGTCCTAAACGCGTTTTCGGAGTCCAATAAATTCACCAGAAATTACCCTATGTCCGATTTTCCATTTTACACCATAAAATATTATTTTTATAATATTTTAATATTAATTAACAGCAATTAAAAAATTATTTCATTACCAAAGGCCTAGGTTTTAATTACAGAAAATTCCTAAAAATTCCAGAAAAATTGTTAAAAATCCAATTTAAAATTTCTTGAAAATCAGGGGGCTTACAATCTACCCTCCTTAAGAGGATTGCGTCCTCGCAATCAAAAGAATAACCGGTCAACAAAGATGACACGATTGCAAATATTGATTGAAGCATATCACGATCAAGGAGACTCAAGGATGAGAGTGTAAGAATAATACATAGGGAAAAATTATTTTCCTAAGCATTAAAGTTATGCAATTTTTCGGATGAAGGAAATCTAGAAATCTACAGTTTAGAAAACTAGGTTATCACTTCAGAACATACTAAGTTATCAATTATAAAAGCATACTAGGTTATTAGCAAGTTCAACATTACTAGGTTAAGGCTAGGGTCACGAACCAACATGCAAAAACTAAAGCAAATCTAGAAGCAATTAATTAGAAAAACTTACGCGCATTAGCTACTCCATGAATCTGTGCGTCCTCCGAAGTCATCGCGAAAGCTTGTCCGCGTCCTTGAGGTGGATTCCTCTGTTGCTGGGCCTGCTGGAAGAGTGCTGCTTGTTGTGCCAAGGGTAGCCTTGGTTGATACCCTCCTGGTGCTGGTAGGGCTTGCCTGTTTGTTATTAGTGCTCTCTCTCGATGATAAGGACAATCCTTGGCTAAGTGTTGATTGGTTCCGCAAATCAAGCATAATCCTAACTTGCGTCTGCAGTCCCTCTCAATATAGCCTACCTTGCCACAGTATTGACATGTAGGTAGTGTCTGCGGAGAGGATCTGGATGGCTGGTGCATGTGAGGTCTCTTTACGGCTTCTTCTTGTGGTGCTCTGGCTGATATGGAAGACCGTTTCAGACTGGTCTCTCTCCTAGTGACGCGCTCCATGCGTCGGGCTGCTGCAAGGACGTCCGAGTAAGAAGTAGGCGTAACGGATCCGATCAGTCTCTGTAGCTCGAGGTTTAGTCCGTCGAAGAACTTTTTAGCCTTCTCTTCTTCTGTCGGAATCAAGGTTGGGGCGAAGCGACTTAGACGAATGAATTTTGCGTTGTATTCTTCCACTGTCATACTGTCCTGAGTGAGGCGATTGAACTTGTCCCGAAGTTCTGATCGAGCGGTCGCCGGAATGTACATCTCCTGAAAGAGCCTGGAAATTTTTCCCAAGTGACTCGGTCTGGTCCGAGCCGTGTCTCCTCAGATAGCCACCAGTGATGTGCATTATCTGTCAATTGCATTCTGACGGCAGTCATCCAACGTTCTCTTGGAAGCTCAGCTGCTTCCAGCTGGTGTTGTATGTTGGTGAGCCACTCATGAACTTCTGTGGGCTTCTCCTTTCCTGAGAAGGTACGAGGCTTCAGCTGGCAAAAATCGGTGATAGATCCTGTCACTGGTCGTCGCGCTGGTAGATTCGCCTGCTCCAGTACAAGTGCTAGGCTGCGACTCAAAGTCTCTTGTTGAATCTGATGTTGAGCTTGCATCATCGAGTAGAACATTCGGAACATTTGTTGTTCGTCCATAGCCTGCCCTTGTGGGAATACAGGCATTGGTGGAACGAACTGCGGAGGGGGTGGGATGTCGTCTTGCCGATCTCTTGAGGTATCTTGACTGTTTTGTTGTTCTGGTTGGCCTCCACCAACTGGTGTCGCTTCATCGTCATAGGTGACATCTGTAACTTGTGGTATTTCTGTGGGAGTCTCGTCGCGTGCTTGTGAATCCATAACTCTGCATCAAAAATAAACTATAAAAGGCGCACTGGAATCAAGGCATGATGCAATAAAAACTTAATTCGAATACGATATAGATATCAAGAACGTTTTCAAGCAAGTGGATGAGATCCTAAAAACTTATCATATTCTTATTGCAGGCTTGTTCGGTCCCTAAGTTGACACCGAACAATTTAGTCGTTGGACCTGCATGGGCCACCACAAAAACCATGTCACGTCCCAGTCCCAAAATACCGAGGGACTAGACGCATGGCAATGGCCAGCAGCACACACCGATAGACAAACCCAATTTAATGGATCCATCGGGGCATGCTTAAGCTGTAATATAACAATAAGTAGGTCCAATGATACAAGTCACAGTCTATACTAATCTCATCCACAACAGATAAAACACAGATTAAAGCCAGAATAAATACAGATAAATATAAATCAACAAGTCTAAATAAAAGTGCCTCGGAGAACAATCCGAGAATAAGTCTGGTACATCAATGAAATAGACTGGAAATAAAATAACTAGAGATAGAAATAAATGAGTATCTCAAGCCAATACTCAGGAGAAGTCCCCTGGTACAATCTCGTCCTCAGATCCTGGTTCTGCGCCAAGGTGTGCACCTGCTCCTGCTAATGCTAATGCTCCGGTCCCATATACCTCGGGATAGATCTCGTCAGCTAATCCTGGGGACATAATCCGGATCCAGGTCCTCAGGGGACATAGTAAGGTACAAGAAAGCTCATGCCAAAATAAATGCAGTGCAGCAGATAATAAAATAAATAGGGTAAGTATGTAACCATCTATGTAAAAATGCAAGTAAGAGCGTCACGAGTACTCAGGCTGAGACCACTACAAGCTCTGTGTCTGGGAGCCGGTAGCGGAGTCTACTATATGTTTTACTATGTGTTTACTATGGATTATATATATATATATATATATATATATATATATATATATATATATATATATATATATATATATATATATATATATATGAAATCAGCCTGTAGCCTGTGTGTCTCTCCCCATCCAATGTAATCACATGTCTCATGTCCATGACATGCAGGATCAATACTAATACAGCAAGTCATATAATGTCTATGAATATAATGTCTATGTCATAAACTTGTATCCTATACAGAATCACCACGAATATCTCAGGAAGATTTTGTCTCATGAATAGTATCAAGTGTCCTGGGTTATGATGTACTTAATTAGACAAGTACGAGAAGTATAGGGTCTCGGTATCCATGTCTAGATGACGTTACACAACTCCGCGTACGGAGTTGGCACCAGACTATTAATCGGACGCTAAGTAAGTCACACGGTCCTAGGTCAAGCATGCACAACAATATAAATGATTCAAGAAAAATATGTAACAAGACTGCAAAGTTGGCAAGGTACACTTGCCTGGGGTTCTGGCTCCAACTGCAGCTCTGGTCTCAGTGTGATCTGCAGGTACTACTCAGGTTGCTGAAATAAACATCACCATTAGATTCAAAAAATATCAAATAGCTAGAAATGCCTGTCCTTACGTTCAATTTGGACACAGGGGCAAAAATAATATTTTCGGGTCAAAACGAGGTCCACATGTTGGCCACTTTGTACCGAAAAGCGTGTCAGGGTCAAAGGTCTCCAAATTCCTCAAACTCAGTGTCAACAAATCAGGAACGACGATACGAACCCAACGGAACTTCCAGAATTAGATTCCGATGAACCGATCATAAAATTGCCCGTCAAGTGGAGCCTGTGGGGCCCACGATTTTGTCAACGTTCTCAGAATCGAACCAAACTTGAGTCACAGGACCAGCGTATTGCTACGAGTCCGATGGCATAAGTTTTGTCTCGATCCGACTTGTGTACACAAAGTTACAGCGTGTTCCAGAACTAACGGATACGGGACGGTGTCCGCGGATACGCGTTGATTCCGGTGTGCACGCATATCCAATCAACTTCTATGAAATCCCGCACGTCCGTATCGATGGCGCGCACGTTTCGGTAAAGACCGCATGTGACCAAGTCGTCCCATTTGGCGGGGCACACTCAGTTCCGGGATAAAACAGGGCATTATTTTTCCTATTTTTGGATCGCGGTGTGCGATCACCACAGGACGCGATGCACCGAGCGGGTTGCACGGGCACCGAGAGGGTCACACAGGGTTCGTGATGCAACAGACGGAATCAAAAACGGGTAAACGAGCAGAGAAAAACGGGTACCTGAACAAAGCTCCAAAAAACTGAGTTTTCGTGTCCGCGTCGACACGAAGTGTCCGTGTCCTGACCGTGTCTGCCCTAGGGTTAGGGATTCGGGCTGCTGGCGGGAGCTTGGCGGCGCTGCGGTTAGGGTCGGGGTCGTCGGAGGTTGGCGGCGAGGCGGGCGGCTCTCGGGGAGGCGGAGGAAGAGGCTGCTGCGAGGTCGTGATGACTCGTGGTGAAGTCGAGGGGTTCTGCGGCGCTGTGGGGACGGGGTGGCCGGGCGAAGGGGGTTCGTCGGCGCTGTGGAGACGGGGGCGGCCGGGCGCAGGGGGTTCGGTGTCGGGGATCACGCGGGGCCGCTGTGCTCGTGGCGGTTATCGAAGAAGGGAAGTCGGGCTGGGCTTGAGGCGGAGGAAGAGGGGGACGATGAGGAACGGGGCGGAGGAGGAACGTCGGGGTCGTGGGGAGAGGAGGGGGCTGCAGCGGCGTCGATCAGTGGTCGACGGCGGAGTTGAGCAGGGAAGAGTGGCTGTGCGGAGGGGAGAGGCGGAGAGTCGAGCGGGGCTGGCTAGGGGCGCCGGCGGGGAGGAGCGGGCTGCCGGCGACGTGGCCGGAGGGAACGGCGGAGAAGAAGAGGGCTGATCGGAGATGATGACGGCGGGGGTGCGGCAAGGATTCCGAGTCTGGGCACAAAAATCGAGGAGATCTTATAGGCTGTGCACAGTAAATCCGGCGGAGGCTAGGGTTCCACTTGGGTTTCAGGTCCGGGTCGGGTTTGGCTCGGATCCGACCCGACCTGACCCAATATGCGGTTGGTTCAGCCAGATTGGGTTCGGTTCAGATTTGGGTTTGGGTTTGGTTGGTTTAATTAGCCAATAGTTTATAGGTTCTAAACGCGTTTTCGGAGTCCAATAAATTCACCGAAAATTACCCTATGTCCGGTTTTCTATTTTACACCATAACATATTATTTCCATAATATTTTAATATTAATTAACAGTAATTAAAAAATTATTTCATTACCAAAGGCCTAGGTTTTAATTACAGAAAATTCCTACAAATTCCAAAAAAATTGTTAAAAATCCAATTTAAAATTTCTTGAAAATCAGGGGGCTTACACCCCTTGAACCCTGTATAATTAGTTTAGTGTATCGTGTTCTGTGTCGATCGTAAATCGTGTAGCAAAACAGAAAAAATGACTTATTTTAGGAACAAAAAAGGTCCCAGGTGCGCGTGTTTGAGTCCCGTTATCTTCATAATGGTACACAATTTTTAAATTCTACTTGAACAGTAATTTAGACAACATAAACAAATTTTAATATCTTTAATTAGTTTATTTTATTGTTGATTATGTTGTGATTTAATTGCTGTTAAAATCTGTCAAAAACTTGGTTTCTTAAACCCATTTTTTTCTAAAACGGGGTGCATTTCGCTAAACGAGGCGACTTTGTCGTGTACGAATTACTCAGAAAGTCGCGTATCGGCAATACGAACGTGTGAGATTTTGCGAAAGTAGATTTGGATGTGCGTGTACACCGGAATCAACGTGTATCCGTTTAAAAGTCCTATATCGGCCTAATCTGACACTCGTCATAATTTTGTGTGTGTCTGTCATTTCGCAATGAAACTTGCGTCATCGGATTCGCAGTGTTACGCTGGTCCTGTGACCCAAGTTTGGTTCGATTCTGAGAACGTTGACGAAATACAATTTCGTGGGCCCTACGGTTCAACTTGATGGGTAATTTCGTGACCGGCTAATCAAAATCCAGTTTTGGATGTTCCCTTGAATTTGTATCATCGTTCTGGACTCGTAGACACTAAGTTTGATGAATTTGGAGAACTTTGTCTTTGACATATTTTTCGGTACGAAGTGGGCCACATGTGGACCCCGCTTTGACCAGAAACTGTCAATTCTATCCCTGTGTCCAAATTGGACTTATGGGTAGTCAAGTCTAGTTATTTCAAGTATTCTGAGAATAATAGTAATGTTTGTTTCAGCATCCGTAGGCGTACCTGAAGATTTTACTTATATCGGAACAACTGACAGAGCTCAGAACACATGCAAGTGTACATTGCCAACTTGCAGAAGATTCTGTGTTATTATTTGCTTATATTCTTTCCATATACTTCTGTGATATACCTGTTCAACCTAGGACCGTGAGACGTTGCTTAATGTCCGAACAAGATTTGGGTATCGACGCAGTACACGGAGTCGTGTAACGTCACTTAGAGAGTTGATACCACGATCTTATATATTTTTACGTGCTTGCTTTACCAAGTACGTCATACCATAGGACACTTGACACTATTCATGTGACATAATCTTTCCTGAGTTATTCATTGTGATTCTGTATAGGCTTACAGGATTCGTGACATGAGACTTGCATATTCATAGATATCATTATGACTCGTTGTACTAGCTAGAGGTCATGATCTTGCGTGTTATGGACAT
Source organism: Iris macrosiphon (assembly GCA_036927795.1). Taxonomy (NCBI): domain Eukaryota; kingdom Viridiplantae; phylum Streptophyta; class Magnoliopsida; order Asparagales; family Iridaceae; genus Iris; species Iris macrosiphon. The sequence goes on along the minus strand of JAYESA010000007.1, from coordinate 180,156,212 downwards.
GAGACATTGTGGACATGAGACGTGAGGTTTCATTGGGTGGGGAGAGACACACAGGCTACAGGCTGATTATATTATATATATATATATATATATATATATATATATATATATATATATATATATATATATATATATATATATATATATATATACTTTACTACTGGAGGTGCTTTAGTCTCTGTACCAGAGCTTGGCCCATTACGTGATATTATTGCTGCTACGGGCTCTCCGACACAGAGCTTGCAGTGGTCTCAGCCTGAGTACTAGTGATGCTCTCATTTGTATTTCACATAGCTGGTTACATAGCTTGCCATGAGGATCTATTTTTATTTACTGCATTTTATTTGGCTTGAGTGTTTCTTGTACCTTGCTATGTCCCCTGAGGACCTGGATTCGGATTATGTCCTCAGGTACAGCAGAGGAGGATTACCCCGAGATATACGGGACAGAAGCTGACGTTGGAGCAGTACTAGCACCAGAGGAAGAGGTTGTGCCGGAGGATTTTTCCTGAGTATTTCAGTTTCATACTCAGTTATTTATGCTCATTGTTATTTCATATCTTGACTCATGGACATATGTATTAGTGATATTCTCTTTCTTTTATTGTGTCGGGTTGTTCCCCGAGACACTATTTATTTGGACTTGTTGATGGACTATTTCCTTTATCTATTATCTTGACTGATTTATTATATTGACTTGTGTTTACTTTCTGTGGATGAGATTAGAATTATACTGTAATAGATGTTGTAGAATGCATTTATATTTATTACAGCTTAAGTGCACTCTAACGGGTCCATTAAATTGGGCTTGCTCATTGGAGTTATGCTGCTGGTCATTGCCACGTGGCTAGTCCCTCGGTATTTTGGGACTGGGGCTTGACAAATATATTGGAAAATTTCTAAACCCTAAAATAGGTTTATCAACATATATATATATATATATATATATATATATATATATGTGTGTGTGTGTGTATGTGTGTGTGTGTGTGTGTGTGTGTGGAGACACAAGAGAAGCTCAATACAGGAGATTCAAGGGAGCAAGTCCTCAGAAAATCTAAGAAAAAGTACGTACTTTGCTCTTATGGCTCGCCATCCTAGACAACAGGAAGAGAAGATCTGTTCGGGAATTCGTCATCTTCGTTCAGAAAAATCACTACGTACTCGGTGCATGATTTCATTGTAATGTTCGTCTTTCTTCTTGAATTTGGTGAGATGGTTGGATCTTTGGGCAAATGATTCAACATATTTGTTCAATTTTGTATCTTTTCTGGAGTTATATAGATTAAGATTTGTCCAGATGACGTAGTCACTAAAAATACTGTGTTTGATCTTTCTTGGTGCTTGCGTTAGACATTAGTTGGTTACCTTCAAGTGGGTTGGTGTAGTTTCCGTTGCGGTCAATCTCAGACACGTGATATCAGAAAACAGTATCAACACTGCTGGTGTTTTTGGTAGAGTCTTCTTCTAAGTTCAAGAAGAAATATAATGTAAAGTTAGGGGGTGAGGGTTTTTTTTTTGTATTTGTATTTGAACCTTCGTATCTATATTTCCTCTTTTTATCGATCTCTCTATGCTTAATTATTCCAATAATCTCCTAGTTTCCTTTTTTATTTCTTTTTATTTTTCTTTGTATATGGATCTCTCTCTCTCTCTCTCTCTCTCTCTCTCTCTCTTTATATATATATATATATATATATATATATATATATATATATATATATATTCTAATTTGACACACTCTATTATTTTGGCCCTCGATAAAGGCACTATAAAAAAGACTCAGGACAATCCAAATTTTCACCTTTGATAATTACAAGTTTGTCATTCCCAAAAATTACTCACCGGGATGCCCACTCCCATTTAATTTTTTTATAATCAGGACTCTCAAAATTTTGGCAGTCCTACCAATTGGAATGACTCTCAAAATTTTGACAGTCCTAACAATTGGAATGACTCTCAAAATTTTGACAGTCCTAAAAAAATATGTTAATTTTTTAGGACTGTCAAAATCCAGTCCGGAGGGGAGGACTACGCGAGGTGACACGAGAACGGAGTTGCATGGAGGCCGGAAGGGGGAGTGCGGAGCTGGCGGAGGAGCGGGAGGAGGAGGAGGAGGAGGAGGAGAAGGCCGGAAAGGAGCAGAAGAGCGGAAGGAGGAGGTCGGAGGGGGCGGAGGAGCGGAATAAGGAGGAGAGGATACAGAGAGGAGGAGAAGGGGGAGGGGAAGGATGTTGGAGGGGACGGAGAAGCGAGAGGAGGAGGAGGAGGAGGAGGAGGAGGAGGAGGAGAGGGAGAGGGGCTCTAGAGGAGGCCGGAGAGGAGCGGAGGGGAACGGATGAGCGGAAGGAGGAGGAAATGAAGAGATTTTGTGGGTAAAATTTTTTCATTAATGAACTAGTACCAATATTGGACTAACTCTTATTCTTTTTTTGTAAAGCCTTTATCCAGGGCCATTATTTTCTCACTCTCACCGGCCCCACCCAGCCATCCTTTGGATTCCCACGACTAAGGATGCATTGGTTTTTGAGCTTCAATTGATGATGTCTTTATGATGAAGCTACGACCTATAAACTCTTATTTTCATATGAAACCCTAACTTCAAAGTATAATTCCATAACCCTATCAAAATTGGAGTTGGCTGGACTCCAATCGCCAATTTGAGTGAGTGAATTTTTATTGAACTACATTCCCCCATATCGATTTTGCAAAATTCTAATAGTAACTCTAAACTTCCAAACATTTCGTAACTTAAATATAACTCTAGTTTTATAAATGGAATTTTATCATTTTAAATTTCAGTTTCAAATCTCCAATACCCATTATTGACCTCTGGAAATTAAAATCAATTACTTCCTCTGGAAATCGCCTCCTTCCACCGAAGGAAACCATTGTTGGTTGATTGGCTCGCCACCTGCATCAGCAATACGACCAAAGTATATATCCCATGTACATGGGGTGATGAAGAAGAAATGTGTTCTTCTCGTGCAATATTAATATTAAGAAATTGAAGTCAACCTTGATACATGCCAAATATTAATATTAAGAACAAACTTCGTACCTATCAGCTGACATGATTTTTGATACAGAAATTTGAAGATGTAAAACCATAAAACATATAAATTATAAAGTTGAAAAAAAAAATTGTATATATAAATTATAAAGATGAAACAAGCAATCTAATCACCTATTTGAGATGAGATTTTCAGAGTACCAAATTTTGGCATTGGTTTTGTAAATCACAAAACGGAATACTAATCACTCGATATCACAAGCAGATCCAGTGATCACTACGAAACATAAATTTCAGTACAATGCCAACCCATGAACAGATTAAACAACAAAAAGGACTACAACAATGTTTGCTCAACTACAGGAATACCCCCGAATTTTGAAGGAAACACAACCATGAAGATATATGACTCAGAGATCTTTCACAACCTGAATGCCCATAGTATTAGCCGTACCGATGATCGACTTACATATGGCTTCGAGTGACATGTACTGGCAATTAGGGTCAGATTGCTTCATCTTTGCAATCTCGTACACATGAGTGAGGGTGATGGACGATGCCACCACGTGGCCAGGGCGGCCGCTGCCCGACTCGATCCCTGCAGCCCTTTTGAGGTACCAGGTGACAGAGGGGGACTTCACGACGAACTCGAAAGTGTTATCCTTGAAGGCTGTTATCGTGACAGCCATTGGCGTGTCGGGCTTGTACTTCTGTGTTCTTGCATTGAAGTCCTTGCAAAATGCCATCAGATTCAGCCGGTACTGACCGAGAGCAGGTCCAACTGGAGGTGCTGGTCGAGCTGCCCCTGCAGGCACCGTAAGCTTGATTGTGGCAGAAATAGGTCTGCGTATCACGGTTTCTTTCAATATCGACATATTCCCTAATAAAAGGAAATGAAGTTACATTTTCAAATTTTAAAGAGAAACCAAAGCGAAACAAAATTCAACTCCGAATATAATGAACTAATGTTCTGAAATTATAAAAACCTGGCATTCCCTTCAATTTTGGCATGATGTCTAGCATAAAATAATATGAAGTTACATTTGTCTAAGTAAAGAAACTTTGACAGTTATAACAACACTAGAACTGTGTACCTAGTAGGGATTGTCAATTAAGTTACTACTTTGCCTAAATAATGACATGTTACCAACCAAAAAAATGAAAAATAAGAAAATTATGTTCCATGAAATTGTCATGTGTCACTTCCATATGGAAGTACAAAACAGACAATGAATTTATATTCTGAAATTATAGAAATTATGTCACTTCTAACAGTAGAAAATTATCTAACCTAACAAAGAGAGAGTGAACCCTAAAACAGGATTACAGAACCAAGGGTCATCATTTCATTTTGCCTAAAGAACTACATGTTCCTTGATAAAAATATAAATTAAGTTGCATCCAACAACAACAACAAAGCCTTTATCGCAAATTTTTGGGCACAAATGATGTTACATTTTGAAATTATAAAAGTTCAATTACATCACTCCAACAAGTATCTCAGAAAAGATGCTCAACCAAAATGAACACTAAAACAAATCATAGATCACATTAGCCATAATTTCTGTCAATAAGGATTAGGCTTCCTGGTTAACACATATTTTCCTCCCAACAATATTAACAGTAAGATAAAAAAAAATCCCTGTTTTCCCCCAAAAAATTTAAACTGACATAAGAAACATAATTGTTATTCACATCCTAGTAACAAACCTTTGATGCAAAACCAAATAACAGGTTCCACAACGAGAACCAACTAACAAATTGTCTCAATTACTAATATCCATTTCCATAGCAAGGTTTTAAAACTTGGCCAGAATCTCCGTCTCTGGTCTGGCTTGTAAGATCCAATCAAAAACCATGTCATATTATCGGTCTTGGCCAATTATGTCCGATATCGGACTTTGATGGAATGTATCGACAGTTACCATGGTAGTTTCGACTTGCAGATCTTGTATAATCCAAAAGGATACATAGTTACACACCAGAAGTATTGAAAAGAAACCTATATATATATATATATATATATATATATATATATATATATATATATATATATATATATTAGTCAATGGTATCTTCCACGTAGATTATTAGCAAGAATCCATAGAGCTCTCGCATCCTTAATTGGCAAATTATTTTATTTATAAATTCCTAGGGTTCTCAATTCTCATTAATTGTTTAGTAGATTGAATGGATTTGATTTAATGATTTGAAAATTCATGAAACTAAGCTTAAGTTTAAATGCAAGACTCGAAAACTCAGTTAAATGCAAGGTATCAACTGAGGACAAGATGTGAGATCATCTTAGGTAGTTTTGACATGTCACGTGTACGACACAGAACAATAGATGCTCCAATAAGGAGTGATGAGATAGTTTAAAGGAATCGCTAGAACTGGAGTTGGGCCTAAACAAACATGGAGTGAAATTTTAAAAAAATGGTACAGTTTTTTTGTTTAGTGTTATAGAGGACATGAACCTTAATGAACCTTAATAGAGCTGGATGGAAGAAAATGATCCAAAGAGCCGACCCCAAGAATTAGGACAAGTCTTTATGTTGTTGTATATGTTCTTGAAGTCAAAGAAATAAACTCAGGAATGTGTTTGCCAATATGCAACAACCAAAGCTCTTTATTGTGTGGATCCTTTTATTGACCATGTAATTCATATTTCTTTGACCTTTGTACTATTTTGGTAAACATCAAATAGGACAGAATCATTATCTAGATACCAATTTAAATGTTGTTGTATGCACTGTGTATCCTAGTACCAAATCTTGTAAGCTACATGATTCTATTTAACTGATAACTTTGGTTTAAAATTTTGATTATTTATATATGCCTGAGAATGTCAGAATTCTTATAATTTTGTCATCGATATCTATTTTGTTACTATCAATACAACATATACACGATATCATTTGTCCAACAATATGGACAAGACAATTTTCTAGAACAGATGTGAAGTTATATTCCGAAAATATAGAAATTATGTCACTTCTAAAAGTAGAAAATTATCTAACATAACAAAGAGAATGAACTAAAGTGAACCCTAAAACAGGATTATAGAACCAAGGGTCAACATTTTGCTTGAATACTACATGTTCCTTGATAAATGAAGTTAGTTACATCCAACAACAACAAAAGCCTTTTATCCCAAATTTTTGGGGATAAATGAAGTTACATTATGAAAATTATAAAACTTCAGTTATATCACTCCAACAAATATCTCAGTAAAAATGTTGAGCGAAAGTGAACGCTAAAACAGATCATAGATCACTATAGTCATAACTTGTGTCAAAAAGGATTAGGCTTCCTGGATAACACATATTTTCCTCAGTCTAATCATATTAATCGTAAGATTTTTTTTAAAAAAAAAAAAAAACTAATCCATGTTTTCCCCCAAAAGATTTAGTTAATATAAGAAGATTCATTGTTATTCACATCCTAATAACAACCTTTGATCAAAGACCAAATAAGTTAAATAACAGGTTCCACAACGAGAACCAACTAGCAATTTTCCCTCAATTGCTAAGATCCATTATTTTGACTTCTCCATATCAAGGTTTTAAAACATGGGTCTCTGGTCAGGCTTGTAAGTTCCAAACCAAAACCATGTCATATTAACCGATTCAGCCGATTATGTCCCATATCATACTGTGATGGAATGTATCGACTATCGACATTATAATGGTAGTTTCGACTTAGGATCTTGTATGATCCAAAAAGATGCATAGTTACACACTGGAAGTACTGAAAACGAACATATATATATATATATATATATATATATATATATATATATATATATATATTCCAGAAAGGATAGATTATTAGCAAGAATCCATAGAGCTCTCGCATCTTTAGTTGGCAAATTATTTTATTTATGAATTCCTAGGATTCTCATTAACTGTTTAGTAGACTGAATGGATTTCGATCGAGTTAACCGATTTGAAAATTCATGAAACTAAGCTTATGTTAAATGAAAGGCTTCAAAACTAATGCAAAATCAGACCAAAACTTCCATGTAGGCCGATTATTTATTTATGAATTACTAGGATTCTCATTAATTGTTTAGTAGACTGAATGGATTTCGATCGAGTTAACTGATTCGAAAATTCATGAAACTAAGCTCAAGTTAAATGAAAGGCTTCAAAAATCAAAACTAATGCAAAATCAGACCAAAACTTCCATGTTGGCCGATCATGTCCTGTGTCAGTCTTTGATGGAAAGTATCGACCGTTGCGGTTGAAACCCACTGATAATATTCGATACCGCAATCAGAACATAAAAAAACACAAAAACTCTTATTTTGGTCCAAATTGTGATAAGAAATTGTATGAAAGAGGAAAAAGAGAAAAAAATGAAAATATTAAAGAACCAATAAATCAAAATAGAGGGACAAAGTACATACCTAAGATGAGTCCACCGTCTCCAACCATCTAGGATAGATTAGGGTTGGGTATGTAGCCTCCAAGAGCAGCCTCGAGCTACTAGAAATTTCTGAGTTGTATCCTACCCCGTGATAGATTAGAGTTGAGGGGACTATTATATATATATATATATATATATATATATATATATATATATATATATGTGTGTGTGTGTGTGTGTGTGTGGGTGGGTGGGTGACATCTAGCCTAACGGTTAAGACTGATGCATCTGGACGGGGTGGTCATGGGGTCGAGACCCCCCGGCGCCATTAATTTCCTTTTGGGGGAATTAAATGATAGAGTGGTGGTTGGGTGCAGTGCAGACGCAAGGAGCGGTGCGGTGCGGCCTGGACGGTGCGTGGATGTGATGCGGGTGCAGATGCGGTGTTGGTGGATCTAGTGCGACGCGATGTGGCTACGACTGCGTGAGGCCTTCGGACCGGATGGAGCCCTCAGACGTGGTGCCTTCGGACGTGTAGCTTTCGGGCTGGATTGTTGGTGCCTTCGAGTATATATATATGTGTGTGTGTAAGGAGGGATCGAGATCTCCACATTTAAGCATTTTCGCATGTTCCTGAAACAGCAGTAGTTGGATTATCTTTTTTGACCTTTCAGATTAGATCCTTAAACTACCTAATTTCTCGCGAGATTTTGATCTGTTCTGAACAGTCAAAAAGGACAATCCAATAATTGCTATTTCGGAAAACACAAGGTAGTCACAGGCGCAAGGCGCACTCAAGGCGCAAAAGGTTCATATTGCCCGAAGCACAAGGCGCATTTGAGGCGCGCGCCGGAGCGAAGCGAGGTGCAAATAAAAAAAAATACATAGATAAATAAATAAATTAGTAATGTAAGAAATAAAACCAAATAACATATTAAAACCAAGGTTCAAAGTATCGGTATCGAAATCGATTTCGGACCATTCTTATGTGTAACGGAATCTACGGTATCGGTGGTTTCGAATTTTTTGGTATCTGAAAGCAAATAACTATTAGTAAATTATTAATATTTTAGAAAATATATTTTATACATTTATGCACAATTATAAGTATTTTCAGTGTTGTTTCTTAGTATTTTTGAAATTGAATGAAATAGTAGTCACGCTTGTCGTTGATTTACATGTGAAAGATAAGTTTTTCATTTTTATATGTTTTTACAACATTACTATGCTTTTACATTCTTACTAATTGGTCTTTTTTATTCAATTTTCTTTATTGAATTGACTGAAAAAGAGACCTCTAATGTCGGTATCGGTCAGTATCGAATATTGATTGGTATCAAATCGGGACATGCCAAACTGTATCGGTATCGGCCGTATCGGATCGGTATCTGTCGATATTGTAAACTATGATTAAAACTAATAAAAATATGTTAAAACATAACCAAGTAAACTAACAGAACAACAGTAGCAGTCAACAGAACTAACAAGAGTTTGTATTATCTCTACCATGCTTTTAGTAAATTTTAGTTTTTCCATTTAAATTGTAACAAACTACTTGTACGAGGTAAGGGTTATCTCCCTGCCTCAAAGTTTTTTTGTATAAATAAAAGAAACCATAAGGCGCGCCTAGGCACACCTTTTCTTGGTTGTGCCTTACAGAAAGGCACACCTAAGGCGCGCCTTGGGTGCCCTGGAGAAAGGGGCCTTGCCTAGTGAGGTGCGAGCCGTAGCGGCTGCAACTTACTGCGAGGCGCGCCTGTGACGCGCCATTGACTACCATGGGAAAACATGTGGGGATGCTTAAGTTAAGCGGTGAAACCCATCTACCTTGTTGCCTATTGGATATTAAGTTAGTATCTTTGGTTAAATCTTGCATTTAACTTAGGATGTGTTTGGTCCAAGGAAATTCTTTTAAATTCTCGAAAAACCCAACAATGTTCTATATTTGTTTTTTATTCTTAATTTTGTTATCAGGACATTTAATTTATGGAAAAAACATTTTTTCTACAAATGTGGAAAACATTTTCCCTCCAAAACATATGGGTAGTTTTATGTCCCAAGTGAAATTATTCTCTGATAGGGTTCAAATTCGAGTTGGGATACGGGTCTGTCGAGTTCGCGTTGTGGTCGGGTGACTTGGATTGGAATCGGGTCTGGTTCGGTTGAGTTTGAATCTGTTCAGTTCGAGTTTGGGTAACGGGTCTGGGTAACACTTATTAACTAACTAATATAAAAATATTCATGATAACCGAAACAATATGTCACCGGGACTTGAACCTAGGTCTCTAACCTCCTGATTAATAATAGACTAGTATACTAACGAAATAGGTGGCAAGAAGCTTTAGATGCAAAGGCAATGCCACTAAATACAACTTATTATAAATCAAGAATGTCATTCTTGTACGCAAATTTGATATTCTTTAATACATTACCGATTATACCAAACATGGTAATATAAATTTCTCATGAATTTGATGGACATGGATTTTATTCCTAGGAATATATAATAGAATTCAAGACAATAATGCAACCCGCATACCAAGCATGGTCTTAAAGTTATTAGATAACAACTATGGAATTTCGAATTATAAAACTTAATCCTTATTCATTCATCCTACTAAACAATTTATAAGAAACCTGAAAATTAATTCCAATAATTTTCCAATTAATGGTGTGATATCTTTATGGATTTTGTAAAAAAAAAAGCTACGATTTATGGAGTATATCATTGATTAATCCTCTATTTTCTTACTAAGAATTTATAGTGTGTGTGTGTGTGTGTGTGTGTGTGTGTGTGTGTAAACCGATTCTCTGATCCAAAACACTGATAGACAAACAGAGGGTTCAACACATTAAAGTGCTCTAACTAGCACAGAAGATCCCGAAGGAACCAAGGACTTGAATGTTTGTCAAGAAACAAATGTCTGGTAAGTAAAATCAGAATGATGATTCTTAGTTGCTTGATCCATGAACTACCGACGGTTCAATACAAATAAAGTGCTCTAACTAGCACATAAGATCCGAAGAAACCAAGGACTCGAATTTTTGCCAAGAAACAAATGTCTGGCAAGTAAAATCAAAATGGTGATTCTTAATTACTTGATCCATGAACTTTATGATAGTTACATATAAAAAAAACTGTATTGTCCACTAGGCAACATTCTCATAGGGGAAAAAAATTAATACAGGGCGATATGTTTCAAGCTCCAAGTAATATGGCATATAAGACTTGACATATAATGCTTGTTGATGTTGTTTATGGTTGCATCACTACATCAAAAAATAGTAACTTTTAACAATTAGTGAGTTAGCATCGGGAAAAAAAACTGTATTTTATACATTTTAAATACCAAACAATGTATGACTTGTTAAAATCCTAGAAATAGAGGTAGTCTCCCAAGAAACAATACAGCATAAAGAAAGCTCTAGAAATCTAAGGAAAAAAGAAGAAACATAGAAATTCTAAAAAAAATAGAACATATATTTTTAGAGAATTAGGTTGACTGAGTTGACAAGTCCCCAAAATGCTAGGTGTCATTCTAAAAGATGTTGGATGTCATAGTTGAGATGGCTAAGAAGAGATACTCTTTTGAAAAGTTTGCTCAGAAGAGAAGATTGCTTTAGTTAAAAAAGAACTCTAACGATTATACGAGTACAATGATCAAATTTTAGAATTGCCTTGTAGAACCTGTTAATCTCTAAACCACTTGAGAATTAAAACTCAGGTTTAGCCAGTTTAGATTCATGAAATCATATATTGTATATATCACATGATACGTATCATATCATGTGGTCCAAAAAGTGTAGTGGCCGAAAAAATTAATTGTTCATACTATTGAACAAATCATATCGTTTATAGGTTGTAATTAGATAGTAACAAATGATAAGTATCGAGTATTGTAAGATAAGACAAAATTGTAAGAATTTTGACATTGTTCCTTGAGCATATGTAAATACTCTAATCAAAATTCAAAACCACTAGGTACTAGTATACACAGTGTATTACAAGAGTACTTCAGTTGGTATCTAAATAATAGAGCCCCCATGTTTAATGTTTAATGTTTACCAAAGTAGTACCAAGGTTGAAGAAAGGTGGGTTACATGGTCAAGAACAGGATTCACACGAGTAAAGAGCTTTGGTTGTTGCATATTGGCAAACACGTTTCTAACTTTATTTCTTTGACTTCAAGAGCATATACATCAACACAATGACTATATCCCAACATTTTGGGGTCGGATATTTTGAATGCTTTTCTTTCATTCAACTATTTTAAGGTTCATGCCCTTTATAACACTAACAAAACAAATATTCTTTTTTAAAAGTTTAATCCATGTTTGTCCAGGCCTACCTTTAATCCTAGTGGCTCCTTTAACTAGTATCTTATCACTTCTCATACTGGAGCATCTCTTGGTCTGCATTGCACATGTCCATACCACATAAAACGATTTTCTCTCATCTTCTCCTCAATTGAGTTAATTTCTTATCATATCTTTTAACGTAAAAATGAAGTCTAGATTGCCTAGACTATTGGAAGAAGATCTATACAGCACAAAGACACAAACATCGACACTGAATATGTGCAGGACCAAAGGAAGGATATGAATATGATGTGAAATAAGATAGAAGATTCATACCTACCAAAATGATTCGGGAGCTTGGTAACAGAATCTCATTTACCAGCTAGCCATTATTTAGTATGTGTTCCAGTGGCACAAATATGACACGATACGAACAGGCCACTGGTTTTGGTTTATCCTAATGTATTGTGGGGCGTATGTTCACGCCGGCACGATGCCACACCAATTTTCTAAGTGAAAACAAAGGAATACGGCTTTCTAATTTAGCACAAAGATAAGATGTAATGAACATAGAATCCAAATGGCAATAGGCCCAGTATTTTGTTGTTGTCAATTACTCTGATCCAGAGTTCAATTGATGGTCTCCCATCAGAAGATAAATCATCAAGAAAATAACAAGAAGAAAAATAAGGAAAGGATAATGATATGTGATTGCTATCGTTGAATATACCTGAATCAGAGATTGCTGTCGGAGCCTAAAGACGAGATGAGGATTGCCGGAAACGGAGCTATTTATTTAGAGGACAAGCTTTGGGGAACCCTTCCAATTCATATAATATATAGTATTGTACCTCGACCCGACCCGACCCGACCCGACCCGACCCGGTCCATCCCGATGAATAATGGATCAAGGTAGGATCGGATTCATACATATATACGTTTTTGCAAATTCACCTCGGTCGGTAAGCCGCCCCAAATAAGGGGAGCAAATGTAGGTTTCAAACCGAAAACCGAATCAAAATTTGAATTTGGTTCGGTTTTATTTTAACCGGTTCAGTTTTTGCTTGTGGGTTTATAGTAATTCAGTTTTCGGTTTGGGTTGCGAATTTGGATTTCGGTTACCAGAACCAAACCGAAAACCGAAATAATCCAAGAAAATTACAAGTATACCCCATCCATGTATATATACGCAAAATCACTCTTCCTAATCCTAATTCCTAAACTCTCTCCTTTATTTTGCAACCGCAGTCGACTCTTGAGTACCCTAAGTCCTAACCAAAATTTTCTCCCTAAAATCTTCCTGATCTCCCAAATCTCCATGTCTCTCTGAGCTATCTGACTCCAGAACCCTGAAAAATGAGCCCTCACTCCAGGGTTCTAAAATCCGCTAGGCGAACTCCGTACGGCGGAGGCCCGCCTAGCACCTTAGCCGCCTAAGCGGCCGCCTTCTGTTTTAAAATTTTAAAAATTTTAAAATTTAAAATATCAATATTCTAATATCCAAATCCTATCGTAAAACCCAAACAATTATCCACAATGCAACTAAGAATAAAAAATTCAAAAAAAATTCAAAAAAATCCAAAAAATCAGCCGCCTAGACCACCTCCTAGGGGGGTTTTGGTTCGTTGGGCCGGCGCCTAGCCCAATTTTTAGAACACTGCCTCACTCTCTTCGTCTCTCGAGATCTAAACATAGATCTTCCTAAATCAAGCACTCAGCAGTCCATACCGAGCAGATCGAGCACTCCAAAGTCCAGATGTCTACTTGATATAACCCACCTGATTTTAAAATTTTCAATTAGCCCTAGTTGAGGATTGAGGAATTTTGAATTTATAAAACACTTTGCTATAACTCTTATTAGCAATATTAATACTTTTAATTAATCATTATTGTTATTAGTAATTCAAAATTTGCTTTATTTATAATTTCTACTAAAATTTGGCACTACAAAAAAGATGCCTTTTGGGATGACTAAAATCCATTTTCATAAATGTAAATACCGTCCCAAATATTATTTGGAACTATATTTAGGACGAATTTAAACAGTGTTATTAGGGTGACGAAACAAAAACTTAAGGGACAAAAATAACCTCCTAATTAATTGTAAGTGACGGGTAAAAGAACTCTTTCAAAAATTTACAAACTCTTAATTAAGCCGTCACAAAAGGTAAGTATTTATAACGGATTAAAAGTGTCCTAATAACTAGGCATCAATTTGTTAGGGACGTGTTGAGAAGAGTCACAAAAGAATACTTCAGTTTTAGGACCGGTAAAAACTGTCTTATAAAAGCTTCTTCCTAAAAGCTTTTGTGACAGATACAGATCCGTCCCAAAAAAAACAAATAACCACCATCCTAATATTATGAAATTCTTTTTTCCATATTCCACCGATGAGAAATAAAATTAGAATATATTTTTGTCCTAATACTATAAAATATATTTTTATCCATCTATAAAATTAGAATGAATCCTCAAGTGGATCATACAGGAATCAAATCATTGTCACCCTTGACACCGATAGATCCTACTATCACTAAAGGGCATTTCCTTCCAACCTATATAAGATAACAGATTTGGCATTTTATTGTTTCTATATGATCATAAAAGCTACACCATATCTCAAGTTTCTTGAAGCATTATGATTGAGAATAAAAATTATTTTTTAGGATTATGGTATATATATATATATATATGAAAAAGGTAATTTTATTGATAAATGAAATTACATCTAAATTACTATTTTGTCATACAATTGACATCATACTCAATATTATGCAGAAGTCCTATTTGGGTATATTCAGGTTCTCAAATCAAGAATATATATATATATATATATATATATATATATATAGTCGAAGAAGGTAAATTTTATTCAGGCCCCTCCGAGAGACTACAACTCATCCCGAAGGCTTACAACCAATCCAACCTGAAGGCTACATCCCAGCCCGAATGCATCATACCCGCCCGAAGGCTCCCGGAGCCCCAAGGCCCCATCCGGTCCGATGGCCTCACGCAGCCGAAGCCGCACCTGCACCTTGCATCGCAACCGCGCACCACTCGGGTGGCACCGCACTGCACCCACCACTTAATTCCCCAAAGGAGAATTAAATGACGCTCACGGGGTTCGATCCCGCAACCGCCTGGGGGGTATATGCCTCAGTCTTAACCATTAGACTAGGATCTCATTGGCATATATATATATATATATATATATATAATTTCTTTCTCTGTAGAGGAAATAAACAACCTACAAAAGGGAGGGACATTCTCAATGGAGAAGATATAAATATTTGAAATAATCCATGCTCAATCCTAATCAAACTCAATGGTGTGGACCGAACACAACTATGTCGCTTGCAAAAAGTCAAAACATGACGCATTGTCTAAACCTCAAATATGGAGTATAGGCGAGGAAGGAATTTCAATAAGCTTTTCAGGTTTTTATGAAAATACTTAATTCAAAATCAATCTTTTTGGATAAGACGTAGAACATATATTTATATAATGAACCCCAAACTGCAAATACCTATGAGGAAGGCATTGTTCTTTGTCGAACAGACAATAGTATCACTATCATGCTTAGTAGTAATGACTTAGGTTTAATAAAATCATATACATTATTGTGTGCACCAAAAGGCACAAGTTCCCCACTTATTGTAGCAATTAACTAACATGGTAATATGATAAGTTCTCAAATGCAAATACCTTTATCCTCTTGCAGAGATTTTTGCATTTTAAGCCACGAAGAACAAGACTATAAGATCATTCAAACAAATATGCAAATGAAATTTTATTAGAAAAAATACTGCCAGCACAGGTCTACAAGCTTACAAAATAAAAAAAACAAAGAACAAATTGCATCATATCTAAGTAGCAAGGTCACATGCTAAGTCCTCAATTCGAAACAATACATTCTGCAACTATCCAATTAGACTTTCTGCCATCACCACCACAATCGCTGCCAATGCCCAAATGATCAAGGTCTCCATCACTACACTCAAAAAAATCATGTGATATTAGATATCATAAACTAAAGTGTCTTTAAATATATGAATCAAAGTTTCTAAAGAATATATTTCATAATTAAGCTTTAGGGGGGCATGGAGCTCAAACTATGTGCTCAACTGCTCATCTATTCAATCCAGCACCAACCAACCAATCCGCTCAAACATATGTTCAAAAGCAATTAGGTAACAATATCGAGATATCAAGATTCAAGACAAAAACTAAAGTGAACTTCAAACACTGGTGAATCAATTCATAGAGGCATTTCATCAAGCATGTAATGTGCCAGAAATATATCAACATGCAGAGCTTGAAATGTGTTCATAAACTATTGTAGAAAAAGGAAGCATAAAAGTAATAACGGGATTACATATGACTAGAAGCACGAATACTACACAAACACAATAGGACATGCCAGACCATTTGTCATGTCCGCCTCACCGTGTACAGATAAAGTCGTGTCATGTCCGTGCAAAATGAACACACAAAAACAATCGTATGAAAGTCAGGCATAACAAAGATGACCGGAAAACCTAATTTCAAAAAATTGGGGATGAACGAGACATTACCTCTTGATTTGGTGGGAGCTTTGTGTCTTCCTCGTCGATTTGGTGGGAGCTCCGGTTCTCCGTGCCGACCAAATTTCTTAATGGTAGGTTTATAAAGCCTATTAACCTAAATTGAACAGTTCATACTATTTTCAGTTTCAGACCAAGAATGGGCCAAACAATACTCAAAAGTGATTAAAGGTTTTTCTAAAGGCACTCCATATATTGCTCAGGACAGCCAATTTTTTTTTAATTTTTTACAAGTTTGTCACTAGTTTTTTTTACTTGAGGGCAATCCAAATTCTCATATAAAAGCCAATGACTTTTATTTTTCAGCCCAAATTTTTTTCCAAAACTGTCACAATGTTGACAGTACTAATTATTATGACCGTAAAAATGGAGATAAATCAACATTGTGACAGTCCTAAATAATTAGGACTGAAAAAATTGAATTTTTTGACAGTCCATGGAAGAAAAAGAAAAAGAAGCAACAGCAGGACGGGATGCGGGGGCGGGCGGCGACGACGACGACGACGGGGTGCGGGCCGGCGACACGGCAGCAACAGCGACATCAGCAACAGCAACAATAGTAGCAGCAAAAGCGACATCCGCCTCCTCCCCCGCCTCCCGCCGCCGCCTCCTCATCTTCCTCCTCCGGCAGTTGGGGTTAGGGTTAGTGTTTGGGGTTTGAAAATTTGAAGAAAGAGAATAAAAATTTAGAATAAAGAGTTTTGGGAAGGTTTGGAGAGTTGGATTATCCTGAATAAATTTTGGGTTGTCCTAAATAAAAGTTACAAAAATATGGATTGTCCTGAAGTAATTGGTTGTCCTAAGTAATTGTTGGAGTACCTTTAGAATTAGCCGTGATAAATTGAAAAAAAAATGATGGGACTCGGCAAAATTTGGTTTTCTATCTTTTTCTCTCCACCAAAATTTTATAGGGACGAAACTAATTTTCAATCCAAAATAAAATATGATAGGGTTTATTTATTTGTCCTAAATAATATTATTTTTTAATAAAAAATAAATAGTCGTCCAAATTATTAATATTTTAGCATACTTCAAAATAGCTTTTTCGATAGTCTTCCCAAAAAAAAATAGTACGGTCAATATTGTGGTAGTCATGAAAAAAAAATTGGGCTGAAAAATAGAAGTCATTGACTTTTAAATGAGAATTTGGGCTGTCCTCGAGTAAAAAAAAACTAGTGACAAACTTGTAAAAAAAATTGAAAAAAATTTGGGTTGTACTAAGCAAATATATTGGACGCTTTTAGAAAAACCCTTAATCACTTTTGAGTATTGTTTGGCCCATTCTTGGTCTGAAACTGAAAATAATATGAACGGTTCAATTTAGGTTAATAGGCTTTATAAACCCACCATTCTAAGAAATTTGGTCGGCGCGGAGAACCGGAGCTCCCACCAAATTGGCGAGGAAGACACAAAGCTCCCACCAAATCAAGAATTACCGTCTCGTTCATCCCCATTTTTTTGAAATTACGTTTTCCTGTCATCTTTGCTATGCCCGACTTTCGTACGATTATTTTTGTGTTCATTTTGCACGGATACGACACGGCTTTATCTGGACACGGTGAGACGGACACGACAAATGGTCTCGCGTATCCTATTGTGTTTTTGTAGTATTCGTGCTTTTAGTCATATGTAATACCGTTATTACTTTTATGCTTCATTTTTCTACAATAGTTTATGAACACATTTCAAGCTCTGCATGTTGATATATTTCTGGCACATTACATGTTTGCTGAAATAACTATGAATTGATTGACCAGCGTTTGAAGTTCACTTTAGTTTTTGTCTTGAATCTTAATATCTCGATATTGTTACCTAATTGTTTTTGAACATTTGTTTGAGCGGATTAGTAGGTTGGTGCTAGATTGAATAGATGAGCAGTTGAGTTGAGCACATAGTCTGAGCTCCATAGCCCCCCAAAGCTTAATTATGAAATATATTCTTTAGAAACTTTGATTCATATATTTAAAGATACTTTAGTTTAGGATATCTCATACCACTTGAAATTTTTTTTTTGTAGTGATTGAGACCCTAATCATTTGGGCATTGGCAACGATTGTGGTGATGGTAGGGAGTTTAATTGATAGTTGGAGAATGTATTGTTTCGAAATGAGGACTTAGCATGTGACCTTGCTACTTAGATATGATACAATTTGTTCTTTTTTTTTATTTTGTAAGCTTGTAGACCTGTGCTCGCTATATTTTTTCTAATAATTTTTTTTTTGCATATTTGTTTGAATAATCTTATAGTCTTGTTCTTCATGGCTTAAAATGCAAAAATCTACCCTTTGATATTGTTGTTTACTTGTGATGGGACTACAAGAGGATTAAGGTATCTGCATTTGAGAACTTATCATAATACCATGCTAGTTAATTGCTAAAATAAATGGGGAGCTTGTGCCTTTTGGTGCACACAATAATGCATATGATTTTATTAAACCCAAGCCATTACTGCTAAGAATATAAGCATGATACTAATACTATTGTCTATTTGACAAAGAACAATGTTAGGTATTTGCAGTTTGAGGTTCATTATATAAATATATGTTCTACGTCTTATCCAAAAAGATTGATTTTGAATTAAGTATGTTCATAAAAACCTGAAAAGCTTGTTGAAATTCCTTCCTCGCTTACACTCCATATTTGAGGTTTTGACAATGCGTCATGTTTTGACTTTTTGCAAGCGACATATAGTTGTGTTCGGTATTGTCCACACTATTGAGGGTTTGATTAGGATTGAACGTGAATTATTTCAAATATTTATATCTCCTCCATTGGGAATGCCCCTCCCTTTTGTAGGTTGTTTATTTCCTCTACAGAGAAAGAAAGAATATATATATATATATATGCCAATGAGATTCTAGCCTAATGGTTAAGAGTGAGGCATACCCCCCAAGAGGTTGTTGGATCGAACCCCCCGGGCGTCATTTAATTCTCCTTTGGGAGAATTAAGTGGTTGGTGCAGTGCGGTGCCACCCGGGTGGTGCGGTGCTGGTGCGGCACGGTGCGGCTTCGGCTGCGTGAGGTCTTCGGACCGGATGGGGGCTTCGGACGTGGTGCCTTCGGGCCATGATGTAGCCTTCAGGTTGGATTGGTTGTAAGCCTTTGGGATGAGTTGTATATATATATATATATATATATATATATATATATATATATATATATATATATTCTTGATTAGAGAACCCGAATATACCCAAATAGGACTTCTGCATAATATTGAGTATAATGTCAATTCTATGACAAAATAGTAATGTAGATGTAATTTAATTTATCAATAAAATTATCTTTTTCATATATGGGATAGCGCGATTGGAGCGAAAATGCCGTCTTTCTTAGTCTGATCAGTCGGATGATTTGGAGAGCACGGCCTACTCGTACGGTCATACCAATTGAGTAGATCGTGATTCGCATCGGACCAAGGATAAAAGGGATCGGTTGTATCGGCAAGGCAGAGTGCTTAGCGGATTCAGATGTGGTGCCCCGTTCCCCCTATTCGGGGAGCGCGGCTAAGAAATACTAGACGGTATCGTTCGATCGGGATAGATTGAATTAAGAACTCGTCCTCGTTATGGATTTGTTTCTTCGGAATCGATTCCCATATTCAGTGGACCGTGCCCCCGGGATCGACTTAGCGGCAGAGTCAGGAGGGACCTCTCCGCTGCATTCTTTGTTGCCTAGTTTTCGCTGTCGCTTGTTACTTTCGTGCCTTGAGTTGGATTTCGGATTTTACTTGGGTTTTCTTGAACGGTTTCGATGGATTTCATTGCTTTCGTTCTTAGGACTGCACTTCAATTCCGATAAGGGAGAGAGAGGAAGAAGTACTGATCAGCTGTTCGTGTCAATACAGGTGAACCAGCTGTAGTCGTCGCTCGAGCGGACGCCTAAAGCACTTCCTTCCTTCCTCCTTCCAACCACTAAAGTGAGTGGCTACCAACCCGATTAGCTAGCCCTTCTTGCTAGTCTTCACATCAAATTCTTGTGTTCGTGCTTGCCCCGATCAAACGATACCAAGTAAATAACTAAAAGATATCAAGATAATAAGGGAATAGACTTGGGAAATATTGCTTGTCAAATGAAACTTGTGAACGGTTACTTACTTATATGCTTGCTCGTTTGGAAATGTTCATCATATGCATAAATATAAGTTAGAATGTATATTTCTTCTTAGAACTGTGCTATGTATAGAACTCATTTTCAATGCCATAAACTGAACAGATAGGCTATACAAAAGTAAATCTTGCCCTGTACTGCCATGCTCCTGATATGCCCTGATTTGCCTCGATTGCTAACTTAGTGTACTGCGTTGATCACGGACAACTTGTGCACAAGGTCTTAGTTCCTGCGGACGGTCGCTGGGGCACCGGCACCGATCCGATCCGGACAGAACTCATGATAGTCGCCTGCTATAGGACGGAATGCCTTGGGACGTCCTGATCTATGCGTCGCACGGCACTCCGTACTGAGACTAGCCCGTCCATTATGGCAACGTGCCAGTGATCCCCTCGTATATTTAAACCTGTTGCTACTAACTTGTGTCTTCTTGGCAGGGAAGGCAAGGTAAGTATTATACAGGTGGTTCAGACGGGCAGGTAAATGTCACCGAACGGTGGCGAGTTATTTCGATGATTCCATATATATGTCTTGCTGTAAAATGAACTAAGGCAAGATAGAAACCCACAAATATGCATGCTTCATTAAATCAACGTGTTGATTGGTATAGTTGGGATAGCTTGCCTTCACCAGTACGTTTCGATGTACTGACCCTCGTTGAAACAGGTTCCCCGCGCTAAGGAGAGCCGAGCGAGGAGCAGGAGACAAACCCCCAATCCAGTCCAGCTGTAGGCACGCCTCGACCGTGCCACCTTTGAAGCATTTTGAAGAAGAGGAAGCATTTTGAAGTAGAAGCCTTTTAAGAAGAAGTTAGCCACCAAGCAACCATGCAGCTTCGTGGCAAGGCAGTCGTTCCGACCCAAGGTCTTATATTTTGAGTTTAGTAAGGATGTAATGTACAGGACTGCTATCTCATTTTGTGTCAATACTTTTGTAAGCCCATAGAGGCAATCCTTATGACTCAGTTCAAGGAGTTTGTAATAGATGTTCATATTATCAATAAAAAGAGAACTTTTCCATGTTTTAATATGTGTTTCAATTATCTGCGTACTCTGAATATGTGCTCGCTATGCGAAATGAAATACTTAGCCTTGTGCGGTGCGCAACCTAGGCCCGCACGGCGGTCACGCCCGGGGGACGACTAACGATTCCACGGGATCGGGGCGTGACATCAGACTTGGTGAGTGGGCTATGTCCCTTCTTCTCTACTCCTCCATGCCTAATAATATGAAAACACGTAATGGCTTGGACACTTGGAACTGGAACATTGGAAACACCGCACTATGGCGTGCATAGAGTGTGTGCCATTTGGATGGATATAATTTGTGGCTTGAGTTGGTCTTACGTTTGGACAGTTGGAGCTTGGGTGGATCATCTTGATTGGAACATCGAGGTAATTCGGACGAACGAGCGTGCATCCGTGCACGAGTATCAAGTTGGACGCTTTGTCAAGCAAAGCGAGCAGTTGTGGTTCGAAACCGGATAACTGCATCGGAGAGGGCATTGTGCCAAGCCACTGTTGGGGCATTGTGCCACGGAGCTTTCGAAGCGAGAGGTGTTGCACCAATCGGAGTACTGTGGCGAAAAGCGGCATGGTGCATAATGGTGATAACTTGAGATGATGCATTTGGCTATAGTTGGAGAATGGTTATGGTGCATTGGATGGATCGAGGCAAGTATCGTTTGGTGGAGCGAGAAGGCTCGATTCTCTCGTCGTACCTACTTATTGGAGTATTACATTGGTCACGGACAACCTGTTGCGCACAGGGTTTGGTTTCCTCGAACGGGTTGCACCGGGACACCGGGACCGTTCGACCATGGAGAAAATAAATGGTAACGTGCGTTGAGCACGGTACTTGTAGTTCGAGACCACCAGGCAGGCTAGCTACTCAGCGCTAGATCGGGTCGAAATGCAGTTGGATAGTCATTTATAGCTTGGTCAGTGACCTTCATATAGATAAGAGTTTGTTTGGTTTGGTTTGTGCATTCGTGTAGACGACGGACGATCACGTTGCCTCGGGCAAGAGTGTGCATATCGATGATTGGATTAGCAAAGCTTGGTTTGTGACATAATTCGATAGATTGGAGGCTTGGAGTGCGATGTGGTTCGATAGGTTCAGCTTTGATTCGGGTTTGAGTAGAACAGTTTGCATACTTAGTTTTATTTGAGTTTGGATATAACTGCTAGTCTATTTGCTTGAGTTGAATGATTGCATGCTTAACCTGCTTTACAGTTTTCCTTAACATGTCATACATCTGCCATGAAATGAATCTAGGATTCAAGTAGAAAGATCACCATATAACTGTTTGCATTCACTATCTACTTAGTGTCGGTTTAGATGAGTGGGTTAACCCGCTCACCAGTACGGCTGTGTACTGACCCACATTTGTGGATATTACGCAGATGTAGTGGCTCAGCTTGGATATACGAGACATAATGTATGGAACGGTAAGTACCTTTGTGGGCAAGAGAAAAGGCAAGAGTGTTGCATTGCTTTGTGGCATTTTCATTGGACCCTTCAAGAGCTTCGCTGCGTATACTCTGATGTGTAATTGTTATACAATACTTGACTTTCGCTACAACTTGTCGTTTCGATGATATCCATGACGTTTGACGTCATCGCCTTGTACGAGCGCAACTCCAGGATCGCACATCACGTCCCGATGAGAACGATTTTCCAACGGAAGCGCTGCAACGTGGTGATTCACGTTCAGCGAGGACGATCGAACTTGCGGGAGATTGGGGTGTGACAAATTGGTATCAGAGCGCCCAGTTCATTTTCTTGGACTTTGTCATTTGCTCTATCACAAACTCTAAATAGCTTTCGTGTGTCGTTTGGCTCTACTCGGTACCGCATTAGATGTTTCATGCAACAAGTCTATATATTTGTTGGTTGTGTGCATGTTGTTCTTCGTTGCGTAGGTTTCGTTAGTTTTCGATAGAATCGTGTAGCATCTTTTGGTGTTGTTGCATTCGTGCAGCAAGTTATGTGGCATTGTTGCATTCGTGCAGCAAGTTGAGAGGTGTTACGTTGGTTTGGTTTGGCTTGTCGTTCAAGAAGATTTTGTTGCATCAATGGAATAGTTGGTTGTCAGACGAGATTGGTTATGTGGCTTGCTGTGAGTAGAAGCAACGGATGAGAATGAAATGTTGTACGAGTTGCTCGTGTGGCGAATGTGTTAGATGGAGTTTGAGTTTTGGCTGGGAATACCAGAGAGAGCGTTGCACGAGTTGCTCGTGAGGTGAGTGTGTGGAACTGTTGGGTATTGGCTTAGATTATTAGGAAGAGATCGTTGCACGAGTTGCTCGTGCAGCGAATGTGTCGAACGATTTGAGAAATAGTTGTAAGTATCAAGCAAGGGAACATGGTGCAACTTGCATCGAGCGAGATCGACAGAAGAGTTAGATAGTTCATACATTGGCTGAGTTTCGTGTCAGACTTTGAGTAATCGATTGAGTTGTGAACGGCAGGATCACGCAGAATGGATGGTTCGAACGGATGTTGGATCGATGCGGAGTGTAAGAAGTGACTTAATTCGAAGTGGTATATGGTATACCACATATTGATCGTGGCGTTGGAATATTTGGATGGACAGCAACAGAATTGCCGCAACGAACGCAGATAGTGGTAATGTAAGTTGGTTGGTGCACATCGGCCGAGTTATGATTTGAAACTTGGAGCAAGCGAATGTTGAGTTGCGATCGACAGGATTGTCACGGGATAGTTGATTCGGAATAGACGTTCGTCGACGCAGAGTAAGTCTGGCGCGAGAGTGACTATTTCTAAGTGGTATATGCGTGCTACGGAGTGGTGCGCACATTAAAAATGTTTGGAACAAGATAAGCGATAGGTTTGCTCGCAACGGATGGGATAGTGCGAAATTGTGTCAGAAATTGGTGCAATGGAGTTTGATTCAGGTATTCTTCGATGCGTTGGATTTGAGCGATCAGGAAGGGACTCGTATAAATGGAAGTTCGTTGGACTATAACGGAACAAGCAATGGAATGAGTGTTTGGAATTCGAAGGAGTGATACGGACCAAGTATTGGAAACAAGATGAGATCGATCAGACGGGAAGCTGAATATCAGAGTTCCGCTTGCACGATTTGGAAGTTCGATGGAGCATTCATTGATGCAAAGAGTGAATTGAGCATAAGAAACACAGTTGCGACACGCATGCGCGAGCGAAGGATGTATCAAAGAGTAGCGAGCACGGACTACGAATTTTGACAACGCAAGGGAGCAGTTGGTCGAGCAGTGGAACACGATTTGGTTTTGGAGAAGCAATACGATGGAGTCGCACAAACTTGAAAGATTTCGGATATTGGCGCTCGAGAAGTTTGACTCAGAGTTTAGCGGAAGCGAAATTGGCGAAACGGTACAACGATGGTGGACGAATTCTCCGAAAGACGTGAACGAACATGATGCGAGGCAAGTTGATGTTAAGTCAGATTGAAAGTTAACACTTGCAGTACTGAGGCGGATCGAGACAACGAGTGAAGACGATATGGAATTTGAGATTTGTATTGGAAATTATGCACGAGTCATCGAGAGCGTGTGGACACATCGGAACGCGAAAAAATCAAGACGGTGCTAAAGAAATGAATAAGAACAAGGATTATGGCGGATGGACTTTTAAAGATAGCGGAACAAGACGACGTTGAAGCAAATCATCGTGCCGCTCAAGCAAGTTAGACGTGCAATATTGAAGCATGGTATACGGATAAGAAACGGAGCAAGTCAACAAGATTTCAGAAATCGTAGCAAGTGATAATGCGAGAAGTCGAACAAGACGGTTCAAAATTTTGTTGATTTAGGGCAGAACGACGAAGTGATGGAATACGGTTTCAACGAGCGCAGTTCGACAATTTGTAACTTGGATAGATAGTAAGACTCTAGGTGGTTAGGCGGCGTTTGGTTAACAGATGCGTCAGAGGTAGTGCATGAAGTGCTTGGATTCAGAAAGTTCGTTCGGATTGGATGGTTGGGTTATGGCTCAGATTTGCAGAGGAGATATAGCACGGTTCGTAGTAACCGTCCATCGTGATGACTTACAATTATTGAACGTAACTTCGGGACAGCTGACCCTAGAGACTTGACCGCCAAATATAAATATTGTAGACCATAGAGTGACCCTTGCGGCGGCGCATTTGGGAATGCGTCGATGGTGGATATTGAGTGGTGTATATTGGAGATAGCTTAGACGACTGATAGCTTAGACGACTGAGTGTTGGATTCGAGAGATCCTTGGGATAGCCTTTGGCAGAAGATGCAGCCAAAAGATCGAAGCGATGGTAAAAATATCGAAGCGATGGTGAAAATGGCCTAAGTCAACTAATGAGATTCAGAGTCACAAATTTTTGAAGATGGCATCGCCTCTGACTCGTCGTGCCCCAGAAGGGAATCGTATTCATATGAATTGATGATCGTGTGACTAGCTTCGAGAAGTTAAAACAGCTGCTCATTCAGATCAAATCATTGCACTACCGAAAGGGACAGATGTGCCTCAGATCTACAAGATGCAATCGGACTTAGTTTGTGGTGCGTACTCGTTAAGAGGGCAAAGGTGATTTCCTGTGCTTCGAAACAGTGGAAGCAGCACAAAGAACTATTTCATGCGCGACCTAGAAACTGTGGCGAGTGTGCCCACATCGAAATTGTGGCGACACTATCCCTATGGAGGGGCGACGAAATCTGCGTGGATCACATGAACCTCAATATAGATGTTCACCCAATGAGGTATTGAGATTGAGGCAGAGGTGATGGGCCGAGATGATGTAAGAGTTAGTGCAATGTTGGGTAAGTCATCTAGCTGGGGTAGCATCAGTTATGATGATCGTTCGGAACATGAGATGATATTTGGAGACGGTACATGCGGAACATGGTACGATTGGAGTCGAGTTAGAGTTTGGTTGGTTGAGCTTGTACGGTGCTAGTAAGAATTCAGAAATAGTTGGATGATAGGGCCTTAAAGAATAGTCGTTGCGCTTGGGATGCGCAAGGACTTGGAGAGTGTGTTGGATCTTGCTAAAGAGTGGATTGAGTCAGAACATGAACTGATTTGAGTCAGGTAGAGAGATCGTCAGTGGAGAATCATCGTATTTGAGAATAGCGCTTGTGCGAATGTGTTGTGTATGATCGTTAAGATCGATTCAGTCGAGAGTGAAGCGATCAATGTCTCGGACATGAAGATACCCTTGTAACTTGTCCAAATTCGCTATCGCTAAGCTCGGCTGAAATACAGGTATTTCAGGAACGCCTTAAATATGTGTATGATCCAAACTAAGTGATATGTTGAATTCGAATTGAGCTGCAAATAGGATATGGGTATATAAAATGTATGCGAGCATTCAGCGCATAACGAAGATGATGAGTCTGGATCAATAGAATATGAGTTGCATGGAGCAAAATTATGAAATGGTCAAACGACATACGAGAAAGAGATAAGTACTGGTTTCGTTCGAGGACGAACCTTATTCTAAGTGGTATATTATGTAATGCCCCGCAACCGTACGATGCATTACGCTGAGTCAGATTAAACGAGATAATGGTTGGTTACATTTCGATTTTTTGGATTTGGGAGCAAGTATTGATTTGAGTTGATTTCATGTGCAGATCGCATGCAGAGTTCGATGGAATCAGGTTACTGGGATAGCGGGATTGGAGCGATGATGTCGTCTTCCTTAGTCCGATCGGTCGGTTGATTTAGAGAATACGGCATGCTCGCACGGTCATACTAATTGAGTAGATCGTGCTTCGCATCGGACCACGGATAAAAGGGATCGACCGTATCAACAAGGCAGAGTACTTAGCGGATTCAGACTTGGTGAGTGGGCTATGTCCCTTCTCCTCTACTCCTCCATGCCTAATAATATGGAAAATACGTAATGGCTTGGACACTTAGAACAGAAACATTGGAAACACTGCACTATAGCGTGCATAGAGTGTGAGCCGTTTGGATGGATAGAATTTGTGACTTGAGTTGGTCTTACATTTGGACAGTTGGAGCTTGGGTGGATCATCTTGGTTGGAACATCAAGGCAATTCGGGCGAGCGAGCGAGCGTGCATCCGTGCACGAGTATCAAGTTGGACGCTTTGTCAAGCAAAACGTGCAGTTGTGGTTCGAAACCGGGGAACTGCATCGGAGAGGGCATTGTGCCACTATTGGAGCATTGTGCCACGGAGCGAGGGGTGTTGTACCAATCGGAGCACTGTGACGAGAAGCGGCATGGTGTATAATGGAGATAACTTGAGATGGTGCCTTGGACTATACTTGGAGAATGGCTATGGTGCATTGGATGGATCAAGGCGAGTATTGTTTGGTGGGGCGAGAAGGCTCGATTCTCTCGTCGTACCTACTTGTTGGAGTATTACATTGGTCACGGACAACCTGTTGCGCACAGGATTTGGTTTCCTCGAACGGGTTGTACTAGGGTACCGGGACCGTTCGACCATTGGGGAAACAAATGGTAACGTGCGTTGAGCATGGTACTTGCAGTTCGAGACCACCAGGCAGGCTAGCTACTCAGCGCTGGATCGGATCGAAATGCAGTTGGATAGTCCTTTATGGCTTGGTCAGTGGCCTTCATATAGATAAGAGTTTAGTTTGGTTTTTGCATTCGTGTAGACGACGGACGGACACGTTGCCTCGGACAAGAATGTGCATATCGATAATTGGATTAACAAGACTTGGTTTGTGGCATGATTCGATAGATTGGAGGCTTGGAGTACGATGTGGTTCGATAGGTTCAAGCTTTGCTTCGGGTTTGAGTATAACTGTTTGCATGCTTAGTTTCATTTGAGTTTTGATATAACTGCTAGTATATTTGCATGAGTTGAATGCTTGCATGCTTAACCTGCTTTACAGTTTTTCTTAACATGTCATACCTCTGCCATGAAATGAATCTAGGATTCAAGTAAAAAGATCATCATATAACTGTTTGCATTCACTATCTATTTAGTGTCGGTTTAGACGAGTAGGTTATCCCGCTCATCGGTAGGGCTGTGTACTGACCCACAATTGTGGGCATTACTTCCAGGTACGCAGGTGTAGTGGCTCAGCTTGAATATACAGGACATGATGTATGGAACGGTAAGTACATTTGTGGGCAAAAGAAAGAGCAAGAGTGTCGCATCGCCTTTGTGGCATTCTCCTTTGTGGCATTTTTATTGGACTCTTCGAGAGCTTCGCTGCATATACTCTGATGTGTACTTGGTACACAATACTTGACCTTCGCTACAACTTGGTCGTTTCGATGATATCCATGACGTTTGACGTCATCGTCTTGTGCGAGCGCAACTCCAGGCTCGCACGGTATCACGTCCATATAAGAACTATTGTCCTGCGAAAGCGCTACAATGTGGTGATTCACGTTCAGCGGGGACGATCGAACTTGCGGGAGATTGGGACGTGACACGCCTCACCCTAGGTGCATGCTTAGGTGGCACTTAAGATGAATAGGCGTGCTTTGGATAAAGAGAGACGCAAGCCTACATTGAGCCTATACGCGCTTTTGATAAACACTGGTAGCTATATTAAGATATAAGAAATTTTGAGATAAAGGTTTTGCCGTTGAAGTTGTCAATAAATTAAACAAACCTGCCAAGAGTATTACTTAATTATTTCCTCCTTTTGATCAAGACATCGATGATTAATGTGTGTATAGACAATGGTATCTTCTTGGTAAAAAATTCTAGAGGTTAGTTAAGGACCTAAGGTTACTTAGAAAGCCTTCATTATTGTCATTCTTTACAGGATTGACATATTTAGAAGCAGATTGCCAATTATTGTCTTACTCCGTCATATGATCCTTCACTAATTTTCTTTAATGAGGGATTTCTTACAGTTAGCAATGACCATCACGATGAATGTTTTGTCCCTCTTTAACATATATTAGCATACAGACAATCTAATGTTAAGATTATCTTAAGCTTTGGTCTCGCCTTTCATGCTTGGAAGGAAGCATGTCATGGGCATTGAATGCATGCATCCACATTACAAATTTACAAATTTACTTAATAGTTGAAGTTTTAGAGTCTTTAGACACAATATTAGTTTGGACTTTGGAAAAGTTTCAAAAGTTGGGCACACAGTAATTCTGGAAGTAGATTCCAAAAGAATACAATAATTAAAACCACTTACATACCAGGTAGAGTAAATTAGTAATATTGGAATTATCTCAATCACACAACCTATAAAATAATTTAATTACAGTCCTATTTTAATTCATCTAATTGATTTAAATGCCCTCTCCATAGCAAATTAGAGAGTTTAATATAACTGGACTGTTATCGGCAACATTCTTTAAACATTATAGATATGGCCTGAGAGGAGCTAGATCTCTCTCATATTGAATGGAGTGGAGATTACACAACCAAATAAAACAGAAAAATAAGTCACTAATTACTATAGAAATATTTTTCATTCTGTCATGAATAACAGAATCAATGCTAAAAGGGACTTACTGTATCCTTCCTCAGACTGAGGTGTTGGATATTTAGAAGCTCCTTTTACAGAGGATGAGGTATGGATAGCTATGAAAGAGATGCCTGGGGATGAAGATCCAGGTCCAAATGATTTCGACACAAAGTTTTTCCAGATCTTTTGGCAAATCACAAAAGGATATTATGGGATTTAGTTGGGGTGCTGTTTGAAGGATCATTGGCCATAGTAGGGTGAACCATGCTAATATAATTTTGATACACAAAGCTGCTTGTGCTAACAGGTAGCAGGTATGGATGGTTATGAAAGAGAGGTCTGGGGATGAAGAACCAGGTCCAAATGATTTCAACACAGTTTTTCCAGATCTTTTGGCAAATCATAAAGAAGGATATTATGGATTTAGTTGGGGTGTTGTTTGAAGGATCATTGAGCATAGAATGAACCAAGGTTCACAATATCGGTATCATAATTGGTATTGGACCCTTCCTACGAGTATCGGTATCGGCGGTATCGTCCGTTTCCAATAAGAGTATCGGAATTTTTGTATTGGAAAGCAAACAATTATTCATAAATTATTAACATTTTAGAAAGAAAAAAATATTTTATACATTTATGCATAATTTTAAATATTTCATGTCATTTCTTAGTAGTTTTGAAATTGGATGAAATAGTAGTCACCCTTGCCTATAGGTTTACCTACGATAAATAATTTTTCTTCTTTTACATGCTTAGGTTTTCCTAAGTTTTTTTTTCTATTACATGCTTTTACAACCTTACGATGCTTTTACACCCTTGCAGATTGGTTTTTTCGTTCAATTTTCTTTACCGAATTGATTGGAAAAGAGATCTCCAATGTCGGTATCGGCCAGTATCAACCATTATCGTGTATCATTTGGTATTGGATCATACATGCCAAATCTATTGGCCGTATCGGATCAGTATCGGCTGATTCTGCAAACTATGGAATGAACTATGCTAATATCACTTTGATACACAAAGCTACTTGTGCTAACACGGTAGCATGCTTCAAATCTATAAATTTGTCAAACAATATATAGAAAGTTATTACCAGGCCCACAGACTGTGGGTAAGTTGTCATGCTATTCATAAAAGGGAGATATATTGGATTGCCATTGCAAAGGAGCTGATTATTTTATCAAAGGAAATATGGGTGTAAAGCTCAAGTTAGATTTTGCCTACACATGATATGATATGATTTCACTGGAGTTTCTTTCGGTATTGTCCTTAGGTTTTGGGTCCAATTGGGTAGGCTGGGTTCTTTTCTAGTGGGTGGGGTTTCTCAACTATTATTAGCAGTTTCATTGGTGAACTTACCCTTTCTAAAAGAGGACTCAGGCAGGAGAATTGTTTCCACTATTTTGTTTCCCTCTAGCTACTAATGTATTTCTCTAGAACTATAATAAATATTTTTGTCAATATATTCTTCCTGTTCATGAGTGTATCATTGCACTTCAATATGCATGCCTTTTTCTGTCATCCTGATGTAAATGAATTGACTGCCCTTAAATTGATCGCCTATTTGCATCTAAAGGCCTGAACTATCACTCATTTGCAACCAAATACAAACTTTGTTCATTAGCAACTTGCTACCTGAACCAAAAGACAGTTCTGCACCTGCTCCTGATCGAGCAAAGAAAAGCAAGAAAGTGGTGACAAACATGATGTTGTGACCAGTGTAGTCAAAGGCGCGCCTCAGGCGCGCCTAAGGCGCGCCTTGCTCCTAGGCGCAGGGGTAGCGCCTCAGGGCACTCCAGGCGAGGCGCAATTCTTAAGGCACATCTAAGGCGCGCCTAGGTGCGCCTTTTCCGAGCGCCTTAGAATAGCCAAGGCACGCCTTGAAAATCTTGTCAAAAAAATAACATGTTTAGACTGTTTTTTTAACTGTTGTACTGTTTTTAGACTATTTTTTGAACTGATGTACTTTTTTTTACTGTTTTTTCTCTCACTCAATTCAAAGTGATTGAAACCTAGACGGGGGGGTGGGGGGGGGGGGGGGGGGGGGGGGATTTGAAGCACACATGTTTATCAATGTAGAAATCCGATGTGAATATATATATATATATATATATATATATATATATATATATATATAATTTTTGCGCCTCGCGTCGCTCGGGCGTGCGCCTTAAGTGCGCCTTGCGCCTCGGACGATTTGGACCCTTTGCGCCTCGAGTGCGCCGTACGCCTTTGACTACCTTGGTTGTGACTGCCGCGGTGCCGGCCTCCACTTGATCTTGAACTTGCACGGACACTGCGAAATACACTAGGATACCAAAATAGGTTCCGAATCCGTACCGTCTGAAACTTGTCGTGTCGAATATGTGTCCGTACAAAATAGTGACAATTAACGAATGGTAGTTAACTATAGAAATATGGACGCTCAGAGCTAAACAATTATAAAGAACTCCAAACTGGTTTAGCTCAGGGTAGCATTTTGCTAATAAAACAAAGTTGAGGACATTTAGATGCAAATAAGTCTGTTCAGATGCAAATAAGTGTTTGTTCAGGGTAGCTAATTACAAATTAGACAAAACTGGTTTTCACTCAGTTTAAGGGCTAACTTAGACGGGTCGACTAACAAATAAATGATTTGGAATAAAGGAGTTAGCAAGTATCGGAAATTAAAAATCATGTTCAAAATACGAACTTTCGAGTTTATCAAAAGGTCGAGAGGAAGTGGGCAGGGGCGGATCTATTAAAAGTCCAAGCCCCCCTCCCCCCAATATTTTTAAAAATGTTGATTACTGTATAGATTTTTTTTTTGGCAATTTTCAAATATATATTAGTTTGGCCCTCTAACGTGCATAGAATAAACTAGCTCCAGTGGTAGTGCTTTGAGTTGTCAATTGAGACGCACGAGTTCGAATTTCATCTCTCCTAAAAGTTTCACATATTTTAAAAACATTTTTATGTATAATGATTTGCTTCTTTTTTTTGTAACAATTTGAAAATATTGACTTTGCTTTTTTGCTCATTCTTGTTTGAGTTTTAGTATATTTTTTGCTATTGAAGTTCAATTAACATGGCAACTTTAATGATACATATTCTCTTGTTTTGTATGGAAGGAAAAGTAGAGGAAAGGAAAAGTGGAGGGATTAGTTTTCTCTCCTAACCAAAGAAAATCAATCCCTCCCAAAGTAGGAGTAAAAGTGGAAGGAAAAGTGAATACTTATCCTAATTTACAATTATACCCTATAGGAATTATATTATTTTAAAATAGTTCAATGAAGTCAAATGGTAAATAAGTATTTTTAGTTGGGGATAGAATTGGTAAAGTCTATATTTTTATTTTTCTTACTTCAATAGCAAACAAAGGAAAATATATCACTTCCATTTTCCTTCCATCCTACCAAACAAAAAGAAAGGATTTCTATCCTTCCACTTTTCCATCCTTCCTACCAAATGGAGCCCAAGGATTTCTATATGTAGTAACATGGCCCCTCCAAAATTTTAATCCTGGCCCCACCCCTGAAAGTGGGGAAGTTCCAATGGCCGACTGTCCTAAGGCCATCTCCAATAGGAATTACTAAAATTGAGTTTCAATCCTAGTTGTAATTGTACTTTAAGAAAATTTATATCCTAGTTGGTAGAGTTTCTAGATAGAAATTGCACAAATAAAAAAAATACTCTCTAATGGTTCTCCATTTCTATCCTAGGTGTCACAAAAAAAAGAATTAATTTAATGGTGTGGGACCCACATTTAATTTCTATGAGAGTGGGAGAATTTCTATGAGAAATTCTACATGTAAAAACCATCAGAGAAATTGTCCATTCTACATCAACGCCACCTAGGATAGAAACCACCATTGGGAGAAGTTTTTTTTCTAAAAGTGATTTCTACCATAGAAATAGGAAAGATAGAAATCCCCATTGGAGATGGCCTAACCCTAGGGAGGAGTGTGGATGTGTGCAAGTATTTAGGGGATTGGATCTTGAAACGAAAAAGGATTTGGGAGTTATTGGGGGATCTATAATGGAAATAATATTGGCAACGTGGAAGGACTATTTTCTATGCAACTCTTACTAATTCAGTCTCATATGATCTTACACCTCTCTGCAATTGCTCACCATGTTTCAATTGTGATTGAGAAAATTGATAAAGATATAATAAGTAAAGATTCTAAAGAAATCTGAAACCGTCGAAAGAGAGTGATAACAGGAGTGTACCTCTGCTGAAATTTTACACCGGTGGCAGAGGGGAGAAAGAGGATGGGGGAGGGAGGGGGTTGATTTCTAGGGTTAGGGTTATAGCTAAAGAGCCATTACTCCTGACCAGAGGGAAAAAAAGCGTGTGTTTACAGACGGTTCTATAATGGGTTTTATCTCAGTTCTAAATGGGTCAGGTCCAAACCCAATTTTAGAAGGAATAATTTCGATATCGAACTTGGATATATAAATAAATAAAAAATTTAAAAAAAATTTGATGAAGGCACTACAAAAAGACTCGGAACAGTCCAAATTTTTAACATTTATAATTATAAGTTTGCTACTCCCAAAAATTACTCACATGGTTGTCAACTTCCAATTGATTTTTTTTATAATCATGACTGACAAAATTTTGACAGTCCTACTGTAACCATCCTAGAATTTTTAATTGATAATTAAAATATAAAATACTAGGTTTCATACTTATGGCAATACATAAGGATGTCTACTAGTACATTAATATATTAGAAATTGAAATTTTTCGAAATAAATAGAATAAAAAAAAAAATTTGTTTTATAAAAATAAAAAATAAAAAATAAAAAATAAAAAATAAAAAATAAAAAATAAAAAATAAAAAATAAAAAATAAAAAATAAAAAATAAAAAATAAAAAATAAAAAATAAAAAATAAAAAATAAAAAATAAAAAATAAAAAATAAAAAATAAAAAATAAAAAATAAAAAATAAAAAATAAAAAATAAAAAATAAAAAATAAAAAATAAAAAATAAAAAATATTAAATATTAAATAAAAAACTAAAAATTAAAAATTAAAAAATTAAAAAATTAAAAAATTAAAAAATTAAAAAATTAAAAAATTAAAAAATTAAAAAATTAAAAAATTAAAAAATTAAAAAAAATATAAAATAGTTATTTTATAGTTAAGAAATATATATATAAATTAGAAGAAAAGAAAGAAAAAAAGGAGAAAAATATAATAATAAATACACTAAATAACACACAAAAATACATAATCCTAACAAACTACCCCTTCCACAGCAAAATCCGACCCTAGCTACCCAAACCTGCGGACAACCCCCCTACTACCGGTTATATATATATATATATATATATATATATATATATATATATAGAGAGAGAGAGAGAGAGAGAGAGAGACAAGAATCAAAACCCTAATCCTAAATGTATCCACCCCTCTCGATTCTCAACCCAGCACCCATGCGAAATTCTCGACCCCTCCTCCACTGGCCGACACCATCGTGACACTGCCGCAGCACTCGTGACACAATCGGCCTTCTGAAACTGAATTCAGGTACTCATCTTTTCCGCTAAATTTCTTCCTACATACGTGACCGAATTTTGATCTAGATTGTTTAGATTCAACCACAACATGAACACCTTATAATGTCTTCAAGTAGTTTTATTCGAACCACCGATGTAAATTTATCCGAATTTTTTTGAAAAACCTTTTTTTTTTTTAGATATACGTGAATTAATGGTTTTTGAAACCAACATGCTATTTTGGAAGGCGATTTTCTTTCAATCGAACCCACTTAAATATGATTTTCTTTTTCTGATAGCTAGTCTATATAATCAGGACCGCAACGACCTAATATTTGCATTTTTTTTATCATTAATTATGTGCTAAAAATTTAGATTTAAAATCACGGAAAAATAGCTTTTCAAAAACTTAGAAACTTGCGATACGGAGTGCGTCCCGACAAACCGAAGCACCACATCACATATCAGTTGCACCAAAAGGAGCGTATGGTATACCCTGACGTGCGGACTTTCGCGGGAGTTGATTTGGATGTGTGTGCGCGTCGGAATCAACATGTATCCGTAAAAAGTTTTTTGTATCGACATTTTATAAATTTCTCCATTAGTTGACACACGCTCGTCGGAACGCGAAAAAACTTATGCTATTGGATTCGTGGTATCACGTTGGTCCTGTGACCCAAGTTTCACGCGATTATAAGACAGTTGATCGAACCGTTGTTTTGCGGACCCCACGGTTTGACTTGACGAGCGATTTTGAGATCGACTCACAGGAATCCAAAATTGGACATACAGTTGACTTAGTATCGTTGTTTAGGATTTATTTGACCTATAATTTATCCAATTTAGAGACCTTTACCCCTGGTACGTATTTTGGTGCAAAGTGGCTCATATGTGGAACCCGCTTTGGCCCAAAATTATCGTTTTGCCCCTGTGTCCAAAATGGACGAAAGGATAGACTTTTCTGACTATCTCGCTGATTCTGGAGATGTTGGTGATGTTTATTTCAGTATCCGGAGACGTTCGCTTGGAG
Source organism: Iris macrosiphon (assembly GCA_036927795.1). Taxonomy (NCBI): domain Eukaryota; kingdom Viridiplantae; phylum Streptophyta; class Magnoliopsida; order Asparagales; family Iridaceae; genus Iris; species Iris macrosiphon. The sequence continues at coordinate 180,119,896 of JAYESA010000007.1, read as the reverse complement.
GCCATAGTTTATGATTCATTGTGCTTGTCATCTAGACATCCATACTCCACAGATTGCTTGCCAGGCAAGTATACCTTGCCATAGTACTGTTTAGTTATATTCAATTGCTGCTTATTTATTTTATGTTGTTTATTTTCATTTATTTTGTTATATAAAATTGCGTGTCCAAGAAAGACTTTGGTGCAGCGACAATTGCTTCGTCTTTTGTCTTTATTTATATTATGCATGTTGACCTAGTTTTACGAGACCACCCCATGAGTTGAGACATCATTATTTTCATTTGGCCGTGACACATTTGTTACACGAGTTGTGGGTCTCATGTAGGACACGGACTTGCGTATTAGGCTGGCCACCCGTATGTAAAGGTCGTGCGACGGATAAGGAATAACTGTTAATAGAAATGTCATGATTTAGCGGACTTAGCAGTTACTAGAGGTGTTTGCATGTTATGGATGTGACATGTTAGTAGCATTGGATAGGGAGAATAATGAGTAAACGTAACCTTTTGTAACCCGCAATTATTTACAGGCGGCCTCTGACGATCGAAAGATGTTATGTTTTGTAGGCCACTGATTTCCAGGAGAAATTATGCCAATCTCATTATTTTAACCAGATAGTCCATACGCGAGAAAGTTATTCTTAAACTGCATATCACATAGACTGGTTAGGCAACCACGTTGGATGTTTACTTTCATTACTTCATTGGCATGCTTTTATATATTTGTTTACGTCCCTCTGAGGACTTGGTCCCTTTTCAGGTATAGACGATCAGAATTATCCGCAGGAGTACGGACCAGGACCTAACGCATCATTCTCTGTTAAGGAGGTCTTACCCTGTAAACTCCCTCACCCAAAATAGGTATTTGTGTATATTTTATATTATTATATTTATTATAGATGTTGAATTTATTTAGAGTATTATCTTAGTTAATTAGAAAATAATTTTTTTAGTATATTTACTTATATAAATATTTATTTAGAATTATTTTTAGACTATTTTAGATTATTGGAATTTTTTCATAATTTTTAGTTAATTAAAAACTAGTAACACTAATTTTTGAGAACTTTAAAGAATTTATTTTATGTTCAAACTTAATTAAAATTATCCCAAATTTTATTTTATGTTCTAAATAATAAAATATATTTTCTAGAATTTTTTGGGAATTTTTTGATTATTTTTAGCATTTATTTCGAGTTAATTATGAAAAACTGAATTAAAAACTAATTTCTGAAAAAAGAAAACCCAAAAATAATTAATTCTGCCCAGTCAGCAAACAGGGGGCCCACCTGTCAGCCTCTCGCAGCAAACAGTGCCGGGCCCGCCTGTCCGTGACTGCGGGGCGGGCAGCGTTGGATGGCTGCCACGTGTCAAGATCTGAGCCGCGACTGCTTTCTCTCTCCTCAATATATATATTAGTTTAAGTTTATTTCTAGGGTTTTTCTTCAGCTGAATTTTGGAGAATTGCCATCTAGGGTTCCTTCATCTTCCAGAAGCCATTGCGCATAGCTCCGGACTCCAAATGAGGCCTAGTTTTTTGTGTTAGAAAGATATTGAGGTTAGATTTCTGATTATATAATTTTTTTTACGAAATTATGAGTATTAAATTCTGGAAAATTCGTAGAGCACAGCATGTCCGAAAATAGACGTGTTTCGATGTTTTTGCGATTCTGGGAGAACCAGGAATCGGAATCATGAACCGTTTAAAGTTTCGGAAAGCTAATGTCGATATCATTGACATATGTTTTTCACATAATTTAATTCGAAGTATTTTTATACTTTTAATTCTGTAGAACTTCTAGGTTAGAATTTAACCATCGGTGCACGATACGAAACTTGTATGTGCCATAATTCCCAAACGAATTTGAATTTGGACGAGCCATAAATTCCAGCATATTTTTGATGCTGAAATCTACAGGAAATCATGTATGAAAGTCAAGTTTGTGTCGGTTGACTTTTCGGTCAACAGATCGCCTCGATTTGCGTGCCATGAGTCTCGAGATGATAAAATTCAGTTCCTTTGGACAAAATTTAGGATTTGACCTAAAAATCAGAATAATAAGATTAAAATAGGATTTTAGAGTAATTATTCCAGAATTAAATAAATTATCTTTTGACGTGATAAATTTGTAATACATAGGCTATTTGGACTGTGACTTGGACTCTGATTCATACCAGCAGCAGGACCCCAGGCAAGATACCTTGCCAAATTGTTTACAGTACTTCGTATGCTATTTATATTTATATTTCTATTTATTTATTGCATTTTTGTATAGTTCTTGCATGTGTAGTTCCTTCCTGTCATTACTATATATTAGATATGTTGACACATACTTGACACTTAGTATCATAGAGGACAATCATTAGGCGTATGGGCTTTAACCACTCTGGTAACACCGTAGTCACTAGCACGCACTATGGTGGTCGTGTCCGATGGTCGCTACCCCAGAGGTATGTCGATTGATGGAGTCCGAGGGTCGCTACCCCAGAGGTATGTCGGCTGATGATGTCCACTGACGAGCGTGAGTTGTGAGGATTATATCGAGTAGCCTACCCTTGCCCATACGTTGAAAAGTTGTCCTCATTGCATTCATATAGATTGTCTTGTACATCGTACTTATCTATTTTCAAACAATATGCATGTTTACTGTATTCAAATTGGCATGTGTTTTGTGTATCTTGTTACGTCCCTCTGAGGACCTGGTCCCCTGCCAGGTGTATCTGTTCTTGAGTAGTTGCAGGAGCGCAGATTTGGATGGTTATATATGTTTCGTGGATGTCCTCTCTTCGAGCCCGAGATTGCTAGCTGGTATTCTTATATGGTGTTGTTGTGTTGTACTTATTTTGTATTTGCTCTTACATTTGAGTTGTAGTGGATTTGTTTCCATCCAACTATCATCCTTAGATACTTATGTTGAGATCTAGTTATATAGATGCTGGTCATTCATTTATATTGATTTTCTGTGGATGAGATTTAGATTGTACCCTGTGACTTGTAACATATGTTTATACCACTTGTGGATTTTATATTCATAGTATAGCGTACGTATGGGTTTGGGTTCCATATATTGGAGTTGCCATATCCATGCGGCTGGCATGCTTACGTGTTCCTAGTCCTATGTATTTTGGGACTGGGGCGTGACATGTTTTTGTGGTGGCCCATGCAGGTCGAGAGCATATTGTCTCGGTTACGTTACTGTACCGAACAAGCCTGCACCTAGGACTAGAGTATAGGATCTCATCCACAATTGACTATGACTCATCTTTCTTCTAATATATTCTATTTGAATAATTGCATCCTGCTTGATTCCTATACTCCCATAATAGTTCCTTTAGTATATTCTCTCATAGAATATAGAAGTTTCTGTTGTTAGATGATAAGTAGGGTAACCCTCCTATTAAGAATACAACTAGAGTGCTGACACACCACTAAGTTTAGGATGTCTAGTGAACCCTAGAATTCCTTATCTCTAGAATTGGTTTACCATTACCCCCTGATGTGTTATGGGTACTTGAGAGTAGTATAGACACTACTAGAGTTAGTTAGAAGTTTACCATTATGGTTGCCCCTAGCATTGAGAAACCAATAGAAAACCAAAGTGAATATTAGGACTGAACCTAACCCACGCCGTTAGATGAGTATTGGAGAACCATAAATTTAGATTCTTGTCTTGAGATAAGCAGACAGTACATTAGAAAGCCAAGAGCAATGCGTAGAATATTTTCCTAATCATACCTCAAACACAGAGACTAGCATACCCCTTTCCCTTGGAAAACCATGATGCTATCTAGAGCCCCTCTATTTTCATATATTGTTCCCCTGTGACCATAGCGTTCGCTAATTGTGCGACGACCAAAATTACGTTCTTCTTTTCTTTATCTTTCAACTCGTGCCACCTGACACTTCTGATAGTAGGCCAAGTAATTTATTTCTTTGTTAAGGATACATAGTTTGCTAGGATTATAGTTGTAATCTTAAATTTTGAAATTGTGTGCTTAGTAGTTAGAACTTGATAGTTAAGTTATTCTTGTAGATTGAGACCTGGTGCTTATCCCTTAGTTTTAAATCACGTAACTTGTACCATACCTCAATACGAGTTATATTCCCTTTCCCTTGAGGCCAGTAACTGTTCCATTCTTACTATTGACACTTGCACTATGACTAAGAGTTAAGACGACCATGACCTATGTAATATAAGAGGATACCCTAACAAGTACCAAGACCCCTTCTCGAAGACCTTAACAGGAGCTTCTACGGTACCCTTAAGACTATCACAGGAGACACAAGAGAAGCTCAATACAGGAGATTCAAGGGAGCAAGTCCTCAGAAAATCTAAGAAAAAGTACGTACTTTGCTCTTATGGCTCGCCATCCTAGACAACAGGAAAAGAAGATCTGTTCGGGAATTCGTCATCTTCGTTCAGAAAAATCACTACGTACTCGGTGCATGATTTCATTGTAATGTTCGTCTTTCTTCTTGAATTTGGTGAGATGGTTGGATCTTTGGGCAAATGATTCAACATATTTGTTCAATTTTGTATCTTTTCTGGAGTTATATAGATTAAGATTTGTCCAGATGACGTAGTCACTAAAAATACTGTGTTTGATCTTTCTTGGTGCTTGCGTTAGACATTAGTTGGTTACCTTCAAGTGGGTTGGTGTAGTTTCCGTTGCGGTCAATCTCAGACACGTGATATCAGAAAACAGTATCAGCACTGCTGGTGTTTTTGGTAGAGTCTTCTTCTAAGTTCAAGAAGAAATATAATGTAAAGTTAGGGGGTGAGGGTTTTTTTTTTTGTATTTGTATTTGAACCTTCGTATCTATATTTCCTCTTTTTATCGATCTCTCTATGCTTAATTATTCCAATAATCTCCTAGTTTCCTTTTTTATTTCTTTTTATTTTTCTTTGTATATGGATCTCTCTCTCTCTCTCTCTCTCTCTCTCTCTCTCTATATATATATATATATATATATATTCTAATTTGACACACTCTATTATTTTGGCCCTCGATAAAGGCACTATAAAAAAGACTCAGGACAATCCAAATTTTCACCTTTGATAATTACAAGTTTGTCATTCCCAAAAATTACTCACCGGGATGCCCACTTCCATTTAATTTTTTTATAATCAGGACTCTCAAAATTTTGGCAGTCCTACCAATTGGAATGACTCTCAAAATTTTGACAGTCCTAACAATTGGAATGACTCTCAAAATTTTGACAGTCCTAAAAAAATATGTTAATTTTTTAGGACTGTCAAAATCCAGTCCGGAGGGGAGGACTACGCGAGGTGACACGAGAACGGAGTTGCATGGAGGCCGGAAGGGGGAGTGCGGAGCTGCACGAGGCGGAGGAGCGGGAGGAGGAGGAGGAGGAGGAGAATGCCGAAAAGGAGCGGAAGAGCGGAAGGAGGAGGTCGGAGGGGGCGGAGGAGCGGAATAAGGAGGAGAGGATACAGAGAGGAGGAGAAGGGGGAGGAGAAGGATGTTGGAGGGGACGGAGAAGCGAGAGGAGGAGGAGGAGGAGGAGGAGGAGGAGAGGGAGAGGGGCTCTAGAGGAGGCCGGAGAGGAGCGGAGGGGGACGGATGAGCGGAAGGAGGAGGAAATGAAGAGGTTTTGTGGGTAAAATTTTTTCATTAATAAACTAGTACCAATATTGAACTAACTCTTAATTTTTTTGTAATGCCTTTACCAAGGGCCATTATTTTCTCACTCTCACCGGCCCCACCCAGCCATCCTTTGGATTCCCACGGCTAAGGATGCATTGGTTTTTGAGCTTCAATTGATGATGTCTTTATGATGAAGCTACGACCTATAAACTCTTATTTTCATATGAAACCCTAACTTCAAAGTATAATTCCATAACCCTATCAAAATTGGAGTTGGCTGGACTCCAATCGCCAATTTGAGTGAGTGAATTTTTATTGAACTACATTCCCCCATATCGATTTTGCAAAATTCTAATAGTAACTCTAAACTTCCAAACATTTCGTAACTTAAATATAACTCTAGTTTTATAAATGGAGTTTTATCATTTTAAATTTCAGTTTCAAATCTCCAATACCCATTATTGACCTCTGGAAATTAAAATCAATTACTTCCTCTGGAAATAGCCTCCTTCCACCGAAGGAAACCATTGTTGGTTGATTGGCTCGCCACCTGCATCAGCAATACGACCAAAGTATATATCCCATGTACATGGGGTGATGAAGAAGAAATGTGTTCTTCTCGTGCAATATTAATATTAAGAAATTGAAGTCAACCTTGATACATGCCAAATATTAATATTAAGAACAAACTTCGTACCTATCAGCTGACATGATTTTTGATACAGAAATTTGAAGATGTAAAACCATAAAACATATAAATTATAAAGTTGAAAAAAAAAATTGTATATATAAATTATAAAGATGAAACAAGCAATCTAATCACCTATTTGAGATGAGATTTTCAGAGTACCAAATTTTGGCATTGGTTTTGTAAATCACAAAACGGAATACTAATCACTCGATATCACAAGCAGATCCAGTGATCACTACGAAACATAAATTTCAGTACAATGCCAACCCATGAACAGATTAAACAACAAAAAGGACTACAACAATGTTTGCTCAACTACAGGAATACCCCCGAATTTTGAAGGAAACACAACCATGAAGATATATGACTCAGAGATCTTTCACAACCTGAATGCCCATAGTATTAGCCGTACCGATGATCGACTTACATATGGCTTCGAGTGACATGTACTGGCAATTAGGGTCAGATTGCTTCATCTTTGCAATCTCGTACACATGAGTGAGGGTGATGGACGATGCCACCACGTGGCCAGGGCGGCCGCTGCCCGACTCGATCCCTGCAGCCCTTTTGAGGTACCAGGTGACAGAGGGGGACTTCACGACGAACTCGAAAGTGTTATCCTTGAAGGCTGTTATCGTGACAGCCATTGGCGTGTCGGGCTTGTACTTCTGTGTTCTTGCATTGAAGTCCTTGCAAAATGCCATCAGATTCAGCCGGTACTGACCGAGAGCAGGTCCAACTGGAGGTGCTGGTCGAGCTGCCCCTGCAGGCACCGTAAGCTTGATTGTGGCAGAAATAGGTCTGCGTATCACGGTTTCTTTCAATATCGACATATTCCCTAATAAAAGGATATGAAGTTACATTTTCAAATTTTAAAGAGAAACCAAAGCGAAGCAAAATTCAACTCCGAATATAATGAACTAATGTTCTGAAATTATAAAAACCTGGCATTCCCTTCAATTTTGGCATGATGTCTAGCATAAAATAATATGAAGTTACATTTGTCTAAGTAAAGAAACTTTGACAGTTATAACAACACTAGAACTGTGTACCTTAGTAGGGATTGTCAATTAAGGTACCGGAAGTTACTACTTAGACTAAATAATGACATGTTACCAACCAAAAAATTGAAAAATAAGAAAATTATGTTCCATGAAATTGTCATGTGTCACTTCCATATGGAAGTACAAAACAGACAATGAATTTATATTCTGAAATTATAGAAATTATGTCACTTCTAACAGTAGAAAATTATCTAACCTAACAAAGAGAGAGTGAACCCTAAAACAGGATTACAGAACCAAGGGTCATCATTTCATTTTGCCTAAAGAACTACATGTTCCTTGATAAAAATATAAATGAAGTTGCATCCAACAACAACAACAAAGCCTTTATCGCAAATTTTTGGGCACAAATGATGTTACATTTTGAAATTATAAAAGTTCAATTACATCACTCCAACAAGTATCTCAGAAAAGATGCTCAACCAAAATGAACACTAAAACAAATCATAGATCACATTAGCCATAATTTCTGTCAATAAGGATTAGGCTTCCTGGTTAACACATATTTTCCTCCCAACAATATTAACAGTAAGATAAAAAAAAATCCCTGTTTTCCCCCAAAAAATTTCAACTGACATAAGAAACATAATTGTTATTCACATCCTAGTAACAAACCTTTGATGCAAAACCAAATAACAGGTTCCACAACGAGAACCAACTAACAAATTGTCTCAATTGCTAATATCCATTTCCATAGCAAGGTTTTAAAACTTGGCCAGAATCTCCGTCTCTGGTCTGGCTTGTAAGATCCAATCAAAAACCATGTCATATTATCGGTCTTGGCCAATTATGTCCGATATCGGACTTTGATGGAATGTATCGACAGTTACCATGGTAGTTTCGACTTGCAGATCTTGTATAATCCAAAAGGATACATAGTTACACACCAGAAGTATTGAAAAGAAACCTATATATATATATATATATATATATATATATATATATATATATATATATATATATATATTAGTCAATGGTATCTTCCACGTAGATTATTAGCAAGAATCCATAGAGCTCTCGCATCCTTAATTGGCAAATTATTTTATTTATAAATTCCTAGGGTTCTCAATTCTCATTAATTGTTTAGTAGATTGAATGGATTTGATTTAATGATTTGAAAATTCATGAAACTAAGCTTAAGTTTAAATGCAAGACTTCAAAACTCAGTTAAATGCAAGGTATCAACTGAGGACAAGATGTGAGATCATCTTAGGTAGTTTTGACATGTCACATGTACGACACAGAACAATAGATGCTCCAATAAGGAGTGATGAGATAGTTAAAGGAATCGCTAGAACTGGAGTTGGGCCTAAACAACATGGAGTGAAATTTTAAAAAAATGGTATAGTTTTTTGTTTAGTGTTATAGAGGACATGAACCTTAATGAACCTTAATAGAGCTGGATGGAAGAAAATGATCCAAAGAGCCGACCCCAAGAATTAGGACAAGTCTTTATGTTGTTGTATATGTTCTTGAAGTCAAAGAAATAAACTCAGGAATGTGTTTGCCAATATGCAACAACCAAAGCTCTTTATTATGTGGATCCTTTTATTGACCATGTAATTCATATTTCTTTGACCTTTGTACTATTTTGGTAAACATCAAATAGGACAGAATCATTATCTAGATACCAATTTAAATGTTGTTGTATGCACAGTGAATCCTAGTACCGAATCTTGTAAGCTACATGATTCTATTTAACTAACTTTGGTTTTAAATTTTGATTATTTATATATGCCTAAGAATGTCAGAATTCTTATAATTTTGTCATCGATATCTGTTTTGTTACTATCAATACAACCTATACACGATATCATTTGTCCAACAATACGGACAAGACAATTTTCTAGAACAGATGTGAAGTTATATTCCGAAAATATAGAAATTATGTCACTTCTAAAAGTAGAAAATTATCTAACATAACAAAGAGAATGAACTAAAGTGAACCCTAAAACAGGATTATAGAACCAAGGGTCAACATTTTGCTTGAATACTACATGTTCCTTGATAAATGAAGTTAGTTACATCCAAACAACAACAAAAGCCTTTTATCCCAATTTTTTGGGGATAAATGAAGTTACATTATGAAAATTATAAAACTTCAGTTATATCACTCCAACAAATATCTCAGTAAAAATGTTGAGCCAAAGTGAACGCTAAAACAGATCATAGATCAATATAGTCATAACTTGTGTCAAAAAGGATTAGGCTTCCTGGATAACACATATTTTCCTCAGACTAATCATATTAATCGTAAGATTTAAAAAAAAAACAAAAAAAACTAATCCATGTTTTCCCCCAAAAGATTTAGTTAATATAAGAAGATTCATTGTTATTTACATCCTAATAACAACCTTTGATCAAAGACCATATATATATTCCAGAAAGGATAGATTATTAGCAAGAATCCATAGAGCTCTCGCATCTTTAGTTGGCAAATTATTTTATTTATGAATTTCTAGGATTCTCATTAACTGTTTAGTAGACTGAATGGATTTCGATCGAGTTAACCGATTTGAAAATTCATGAAACTAAGCTTAAGTTAAATGAAAGGCTTCAAAACTAATGCAAAATCAGAACAAAACTTCCATGTTGGCCGATTATGTCCCGTGTCAGTCTTTGATGGAAAGTATCGACCAATAGATAGTTGCGGTTGAAACCCACTGATAATATCCGATACCGCAATCAGAACATAAAAAAAACACAAAAACTCTTAGTTTGGTCCAAATTGTGATAAGAAGTTGTATGCAGAAAGAGGAAAAAGAGAGAGTATGAAAATATTTAAGAACCAATAAATCAAAATGGAGGGGCAAAGTACATACCTATGATGAGTCCACCGTCTCCAACCATCTATGATAGATTAGGGTTGGGTATGTAGCCTCCAAGAGCAGCCTCGAGCTACTAGAAATTTCTGAGTTGTATCCTCCCCCATGATAGATTAGAGTCGAGAGAGAGGACTATTATATATATATATATATATATATATATATATATATATATATATATATATATATGTGACATCTAGCCTAACGGTTAAGATCGATGCACCTGGACGGGGTGGTCATGGGGTCGAGACCACCCGGCGCCATTAATTTTCTTTTGGGGGAATTAAATGGTGGAGTGGTGGTTGGGTGCATTGCAGACGCAGGGAGCGGTGCGGTGAGGTGCGGCCTGGACGGTGCGTGGATGTAATGCGGGTGCAAGTGCGGTGCTGGTGGATCTGGTACGGCGCGGTGTGGCTACGACTGCGTGAGGCCTTCGGGCGGGATGGAGCCTTCAGACGTGGTGCCTTCGGACGTATAGCCTTCGGACTGGATTGGTGGTGCCTTCGGGTATATATATATATATGTGTGTGTGTGTGTGTGTGTGTGTGTACGGAGGGATCGAGATCTCCACACTTAAGCATTTTCGCATGTTCCTGAAACAGCAGTAGTTGGATTATCTTTTTTGACCTTTCAGATTAGATCCTTAAACTACCCAATTTCTCGTGATTTTTTGATCTGATCTGAACAGTCAAAAAGACAATCCAACAGTTGATATTTCGGAAAACACAAGATAGTCACAGGCGCAAGGCGCACTCGAGGCGCAAAAGGTTCATATTGTCCGAGGCAAGGCGTATTTGAGGTGCGTGCCCGAGCGAAGCGAGCTACAAAAAAATACATGGATAAATTAATTAATTAATAATGTAAGAAATAAAACCAAATAACATATTAAAACCAAGGTTCAAAGTATCGGTATCATAATCGGTTTCGGACCATTCTTATGAGTAATGTGATCGACGGTATCGGTAGTATCGGTGGTTTCGAATTTTTTTGTATCTGAAAGCAAATAACTATTAGTAAATTATTAATTTTAGAAAATATATTTTATACATTTATGCATAATTATAAGTATTTTCAGTGTTGTTTCTTAGTATTTTTGAAATTGAATGAAATAGTAGTCACGCTTGTCGATTGATTTACATGTGAAAGATAAATTTTTCTTTTTTATATGCTTTTACAACCTTACTATGCTTTTACATCCTTACTAATTGGTCTTTTTCATTCTATTTTCTTTGTTGAATTGACTGAAAAAGAGACCTCTAATGTCGGTATCGGTCAGTATCGGGTATTGTTCGGTATCAAATCGGGACATGCCAAACTGTATCGGTATCGGCCGTATCGGATCGGTATCTGCCGATATTGCAAACTATGATTAAAACTAATAAAAATATGTTAAAACATAACCAAGTAAACTAACAGAACAACAATAGCAGTCAACGGAACTAACAAGAGTTTGTATTATCTCTACCACGCTTTTAGTAAATTTTAGTTTTTTCACTTAAATTGTAACAAACTACTTGTACGAGGTAAGGGTTATCTCCCTGCCTCAAAGTTTTTTTGTATAAATAAAAGAAACCATAAGGCGCGCCTAGGCGCACCTTTTCTTGGTTGTGCCTTACAGAAAGGCGCGTCTTGGGTGCCCTGGAGAAAGGGGCCTTGCCTAGTGAGGTGCGAGCTGTAGCGGCTGCACCTTACTGCAAGGAGCACCCGTGACATGCCTTTGACTACCATGGGAAAACATGTGGGGATGCTTAAGTTAAGCGGTGAAACCCATCTACCTTGTTGCCTATTGGATATTAAGTTAGTATCTTTGGTTGAACCTTGCATTTAACTTAGGATGTGTTTGGTCCAAGGGAATTCTTTTAAATTCTCGAAAAAACCCAACAATGTTCTATATTTGTTTTTTATTCTTAATTTTGTTATCAGGACATTTAATTTATGGAAAAACAATTTTTCTACAAATGTGGAAAACATTTTCCCTCCAAAACATAATGGATAGTTTTATGTCCCAAGTGGAATTATTCTCTGATAGGGTTCAAATTCGAGTTGGGATACGGGTCTGTCGGGTTCGTGTTGTGGTCAGGTGACTTGGATTGGGATCGGGTCTGGTTCGGTTGAGTTTGAATCTGCTCAGTTCGAGCTTGGGTAACGGGTCCGGGTAACACTTATTAACTAACTAATATAAAAATATTCATGATAACTGAAACAATATGTCACCGGGACTTGAACCTAGGTCTCTAACCTCCTGATTAATAATAGACTAGTATACTAACGAACTAGGTGGCAAGAAGCTTTAGATGCAAAGGCAATGCCACTAAATATAACTTATTATAAATCAAGAATGTCATTCTTGTACGCAAATTTGATATTCTTTAATACATTACCGATTATACCAAACATGGTAATATAAATTTCTCATGAATTTGATGGACATGGATTTTACTCCTAGGAATATATAATAGAATTCTAGACAATAATGCAACCCGCATACCAAGCATGGTCTTAAAGTTATTAGATAACAAATATGGAATTTCGAATTATAAAACTTAATCCTTATTCATTCATCCTACTAAACAATTTATAAGAAACCTGAAAATTAATTCCAATAATTTTCCAATTAATGGTGTGATATCTTTATGGATTTTGTAAAAAAAGCTACGATTTATGGAGTATATCATTGATTAATCCTCTATTTTCTTACTAAGAATTTATAGTGTGTGTGTGTATAAACCGATTCTCTGATCCAAAACACTGATAGACATACAGAGGGTTCAACACATTAAAGTGCTCTAACTAGCACAGAAGATCCCGAAGGAACCAAGGACTTGAATGTTTGTCAAGAGACAAATGTCTGGTAAGTAAAATCAGAATGATGATTCTTAGTTGCTTGATCCATGAACTACCGACGGTTCAACACAAATAAAGTGCTCTAACTAGCACATAAGATCCGAAGAAACCAAGGACTCGAATTTTTGCCAAGAAACAAATGTCTGGCAAGTAAAATCAGAATGATGATTCTTAATTACTTGATCCATGAACTTTATGATAGTTACATATAAAAAAAACTGTATTGTCCACTAGGCCACATTCTCATAGGGGGAAAAAATTAATACAGGGCGATATGTTTCAAGCTCTAAGTAATATGGCATATAAGACTTGTCATATAATGCTTGTTGATGTTGTTTATGGTTGCATCACTACATCAAAAAATAGTAACTTTTAACAATTAGTGAGTTAGCATCGGGAAAAAAAAACTGTATTTTATACATTTTAAATACCAAACAATGTATGACTTGTTAAAATCCTAGAAATAGAGGTAGTCTCCCAAGAAACAATACAGCACATAAAGAAAGCTCTAGAAATCTAACGAAAAAAAGAAGAAACATAGAAATTCTAAAAAAAGTAGAACATATATATTTAGAGAATTAGGTTGACTGAGTTGACAAGTCCCCAAAATGCTAGGTGTCATTCTAAAAGATGTTGGATGTCATAGTTGAGATGGCTAAGAGGAGATGCTCTTTTGAAAAGTTTGCTCAGAAGAGAAGATTGCTTTAGTTAAAAAAGAACTCTAACGATTATACGAGTACAATGATCAAATTTTAGAATTGCCTTGTAGAACCTGTTAATCTCTAAACCACTTGAGAATTAAAACTCAGGTTTAGCCAGTTTAGATTCATGAAATCATATATTTTATATATCACATGATACGTATCATATCATGTGGTCCAAAAAGTGTAGTGGCCAAAAAAAATTATTTTTCATATTATTGAACAAATCATATCGTTTATAGGTTGTAATTAGATAGTAACAAATGATAAGAATTGAGTATTGTAAGATAAGACAAAATTGTAAGAATTTTGACATTGTTCCTTGAGCATATATAAATACTCTAATCAAAATTCAAAAGCACTAGGTACTAGTATACACAGTGTATTACAAGGGTACTTCAGTTGGTATCTAAATAATAGAGCCCCCATGTTTAATGTTTACCAAAGTAGTACAAAGGTTGAAGAAAGGTGGGTTACATGGTCAAGAACAGGATTCACACGTGTAAAGAGCTTTGGTTGTTGCATATTGGCAAACACGTTTCTAACTTTATTTCTATGACTTCAAGAGCATATACATCAACACAATGACTATATCCCAAAATTTTGGGGTCGGATATTTGAATGCTTTTCTTGCATTCAACTATTTTAAGGTTCATGCCCTTTATAACACTTACAAAACAAATATCCTTTTTTAAAAGTTTAATCCATGTTTGTCCAGGCCTTACCTTTAATCCTAGTGGCTCCTTTAACTACTATCTTATCACTTCCAATACTGGAGCATCTCTTGGTCTGCCTACAATTGAGTTAATTTCTTATCATATATTTTAACGTAAAAATGAAGTCTAGATGCCTAGACTATTGGAAGAAGATCTATACAGCACAAAGACTCAAACATCGACACTGAATATGTGCGGGACCAAAGCAAGGATATGAATATGATGTGAAATAAGATAGAAGATTCATACCTACCAAAATGATTCGGGAGCTTGGTAACATAATCTCATTTACCAGCTAGCCATTATTTAGTATGTGTTCCAGTGTATATGACATGATACGAACATGCCACTGGTTTTGGTTTATCCTAATGTATTGTGGGGCGTATGTTCACGCCGGCACGATGCCACACCAATTTTCTAAGTGAAAACAAAGGAATACGGCTTTCTAATTTAGCACAAAGAGATGTAATGAACATAGAATCCAAATGGCAATAGGCCCAGTATTTTGTTGTTGTCAATTACTCTGATCCAGAGTTCAATTGATGGTCTCTCATCAGAAGATAAATCATCAAGAAAATAACAAGAAGAAAAATAAGGAAAGGATAATGATATGTGATTGCTATCGTTGAATATATACCTGAATCAGAGATTGCGGCCGGAGCCTAAAGACGATATGAGGATTTGCGGAAACGGAGCTATTTATTTAGAGGACAAGCTTTGGGGAACCCTTCCGATTCATATAATATATAGACCCGACCCGACCCGATGAATAATGGATCCAGGTAGGATCAGATTCATACATAAATCAACTTTTATATATATATATATATATATATATATATATATATATATATATATACACGTTTTTGCAAATTCACCTCGGTCGGTAAGCCGCCCCAACTAAGGGGAGCAAATGTAGGTTTCAAACCGAAAACCGAATCGAAATTTGAATTTGGTTCGGTTTTATTTTAACCGGTTCAGTTTTCGTTTGTGGGTTTATAGTAATTTTGTTTTCGGTTCGGATTGCGAATTTGGATTTCGGTTACCATAACCAAACCAAAAACCGAAATAGTCCAAAAAAATTACAAGTATACCCCATCCATGTATATATACGCAAAATCACTCTTTCTAATCCTAATTCCTAAACTCTCTCTCTCTCTTTCTTTCTCTCTCCTTCTTTATTTTGCCACCGCAGTCGACTCTTGAGTACCCCTAAGTCCTAACCAAAATCATTTTCCTAAAATCTCTATCTGATCTCCCAAATCTCCATGTCTCTCTGAGCTCTCTGACTCCAGAACCCTGAAAAATGAGCCCTCACTCCAGTGATCTAAAAAGGGCTAGGCGGACTCCGTGCGGTGGAGGCCCCTTAGCACCTAGGCCGCCTAGACGGCAGCCTTTTTTTTAAAAAAAATTTAAATTTCAATGTTCTAAAATCCAAATCCTATCTTAAAACCCAAACAATTATCCACAATACAACTAAGAGTAAAAAAAAAATCAAAAAAATCAGCCACCTAGATCACCCGCCTAGGGGGTTTTCGGTTCGGTGGGCCGGCACTTAGCCCAATTTTTAGAACACTGCTTCACTCTCTCCGTCTCTCGAGATCTAAACATAGATCTACCAAAATCAAGCACTCAACAGTCCATACCGAGCAGATCGAGCACTCCAAAGTCCATGTCTACTTGATATAACCCTCCTGATTTTAAAATTTTCAATTAGTCCTAGTTGAGGATTGAGGAATTTTTAAAACACTTTGCTATAACTCTTATTAGAAATATTAATACTTTTAATTAATCATTATTGTTATTAGTAATTCCAAATTTGTTTTATTTAGAATTTCTACTAAAATTTGGCACTACAAAAAAGATGTCTTTTGGGATGACTAAAATCCGTTTTCATAAATGTAAATACCGTCCCAAATTAGGACGAATTTAAACAATGCTATTCGGGTGACGTGGCAAAAACTTAAGGGACAAAAATAACCTCCTAAGCAATTGTAAGCGACAGGTAAACCAACCGTCTCAAAAATTTACAAACTCTTCATTTAGCCGTCACAAAAGATAAGTATTTATAACGGATTAAAAGTATCCTAATAACTAATAACTTACATCAATTTGTTAGGGACGTGTTGAGAAGAGTCACAAAAGAATACTTCAGTTTTAGAACTCTTAAAAACTGCCTTATAAAAGCTTCTTCCTAAAAGCTTTTGTGACAGATGCATATCCGTCCCAAAAAAACAAATAACCACTATCCTAATATTATGAAATTATTTTTTCCATATTCCACCTATAAGAAATAAAATTAAAATATATTTTTATCCTAATACTACAAAATATATTTTTATCCATCTATAAAATTAGAATCAATCCTCAAGTGGATCATACATGAATCAAATTACTGTCTTGACACCGATAGATCCTACTATCACTAAAGGGCATTTCCTTCCAACCTATATAAGATAACAAGTTTGGCATTCTTATTGATTCTATATGATCATAAAAGATATATATATATATATATATATATATATATATATATATATATATATATATATATATATATATATATATATATATATATAACTCATTCCGAAGGCTTACAATTAATCCAATTTGAAGGCTACATCCCGCCCGAAGGTACCACGTCCGAAGCTGTACCACTTAATTCTCCTAAAGAAAAATTAAATAACGTCCAGGGGGTTTGATACCGCAACCGCCTGGGGGCATGCCTCAGTCTTAACCATTAGGCTAGGATCTCATTGGCAAATATATATATATATATATATTGTTTTTTTTCTCTATAGAGGAAATAAACAACCTACAAAAGGGAGGGGCATTCCCAATGGAGGAGATATAAATATTTGAAATAATTCACGCTCAATCCTAATCAAACCCTCGATGGTATGGACAATACCGAACACAACTATATGTCGTTGGCAAAAAGTCAAAACATGACGCATTGTCAAAACCTCAAATATGGAGTATAGACGAGGAAGGAATTTCAACAAGCTTTTCAGGTTTTTATGTACATACCTAATTCAAAATCAATCTTTTTGGATAAGACGTAGAACATATATTTATATAATGAACCCCAAACTGCAAATATCTAATAAGGAAGACATTGTTCTTTGTCAAACAGACAATAGTATCACTATCGTGCTTATATTCTTAGTAGTAATGGCTTGGGTTTAATAAAATCATATGCATTATTGTGTGCACCAAAAGGCACAAGTTCGTAGCAATTAACTAGTATGGTAATATGATAAGTTCTAAAATGCAGATACATTTATTCTCTTGCAGTCCCATCACAAGTAAACAACAATATCAAAGGGAAGATTTTTGCATTTTAATCCATGAAGAACAAGACTATAAGATTATTCAAACAAATATGCAAAGAAAATTTTACTAGAAAAAATATAGCCAGCACAGGTCTACAAGCTTTTAAAAGAAAAAAAAAAATTGCATCATATCTAAGTAGCACACATGCTAAGTGCTCAATTCGAAACAATACATTCTGCAACTATCCAATTAGACTCCATGCCATCATCACCACACTCGCTGCCAATGCCCAAATGATCAGGGTCTAAATCACTACACCCAAAAAAATTCAAGTGGTATGAGATATCCTAAACTAAAGTGTCTTTAAATAAATGAATCAAAGTTTCTAAAGAATATATTTCATAATTAAGCTTTGGGGGGTTATGAAGCTCAGACTATGTGCTCAACTACTCATCTATTCAATCCAGCACCAACCTACCAATCCGCTCAAACATACGCTCAAACATACGCTCAAAAGCAATTAGGTAACAATATTGAGATATCAAGAGTCAAGACAAAAACTAAAGTGAATTTCAAACGCTTGTCAATCAATTCATAGAGGCATTTCATCAAACACGTAATGTGCCAGAAATATATCAACATGCAGAACTTGAAATTTGTTCATAAACTATTGTAGAAAAATGAAGCATAAAAGTAATAACGGGATTACATATGATTGGAAGCACGAATACTACAAAAACACAATAGGACACGCCAGACCATTTGTCGTGTCCGTCTCGCCGTGTCCAGATAAAGTCGTGTCGTATCCGTGCAAAATGAACACACACAAAAACAATCGTACGAAAGTCGGGCATATGAGAGATGACAGGAAAACCTAATTTCAAAAAATTGGGGATGAACGAGATGGTACCTTATGGGAGCTTCGTGTCTTCCTCGCCGTGAGAGCCGCCGACCAAATTTCTTAGAATGGTGGGGGTGGGGCGAGGGAATGGGTTTATAAAGCCTATTAACCTAAAAGTAATTTCGTATAACACTAAGTAACATTGCACCTCGCAAATATCACCGTTGGATCATACACCTTGCAAATGACACCGTTGGATCAAAGAAGATTTGTTGAGGAAACAAGATTTACAGATCTTTAAAGAAATTATACGATATATCAATATGCTTTCATAATCCATGAAAAACTAAGGCCAGACCCGATCTAAATTTTGGCTGAAAAAGTTTAGACCAGCTTTGATTAATTGCTCCGTTGGTCAACGTCCATAAATATATATTGTTAGTCCGACCACAATCTCACCAACCAATGGAATAAATTCGATTTATTCGGTTTCAACCGAATCAAAATAGTAAAAACCGAATAAACTAAAATTTAAAAATCCAAAACTGAAAAATTAGCCAAAACCGAATAATCTATTCGGTTTGTTATTTCTACTATTGTTTAATGGATTGGACCGAAAGTTAAAATAGTGTTAAATTATATTAAAAATTATAATTTTCATGCACACGTATTTCAAAATTGTGCACAAAATTTGACTAATTGTTAAATTACCAAAATTTAATTTCAAACCACACATATATAATTGTTATTTTCAAAATATACACATTTTTTAATCACAAAATATGCACAGAATTGAGGTTACATAATTGTACAAATCTTATTCGGTTTTCGATTTTTGATAGAAAACGAAATCGAAAATCGAATAATTTTTTTTAGTATTTTATAAATCGAAACCTAACCTAGAAATTACCCAACACACTTGCACAGTACTGCCAAGTTTTTTTTTTTTCAGATTATTTTGGTTCCGAAGCCTCAAAAGCATAATAGACTCATTCATGCAGAACTAAACTTTTAGTTAGGTAAACATGTAAGCACTAGGAAGACCATTAAGGTCCATGCCATAATACAAACTAGAAGCTGGAATAGAACATCAAACACATCCACAAGAGGTTTATAGTCATATTAACATCTCTGGACATATTTCTTTCTCCAGCAATTACAAGTGAAATTCCATATTTCCAGCACAAGTTCGAATACAGAAATAGTTCCATCACTGATGATGATATAGTATCACCTTTCATGCTATCTTCAGGTTAACCAGGGCCAACTTTGGGAATGTCATAATGCTCGCTGAGGTTCGCCAAGTACTGATTGAAGTCTTCAATCCTGTCGCGGTGCGATTTGTTGGCAGTCTTTGCCAACCTTCGCATGTCAATCCTCTCCCTTTGCTCAATATATCGCCTCTCAGCGGGTGTCAGCTGATCACCATCTAGCTGATCGCCATCTAGCGATGGATGATCCTCATCGTCGACTTCATCGGCATTAGTAATCTCCTTGGTAGGATCGGTAGGAAGTTCTGGGTCCCCCACTAAACACCATCATAACCAAAGTGTTACAAAAATGTGTATATTTTGTTTTAAAGAACTTAAAGATAGCACACAGTTCTATCAAACAAGAAGCAGGCTAAACCTTCTTGAACTTCATCTCTACGGATTTGAGAATTGTCATCATGATGATGATGCTTATGCTTCTTCTTCTTTTTCACCCCACCAGCAATGTTTAAGGCTTTTCCTTTCAGTTTCAGCTTCCCGCCGACAACATTCTCATATGCAGACATTTACCTATGAAGAAAATGAGAGTTTGTAAGATCACGAAGCTGAAGCATAAAGATTGGGGGGGAAGGCTTTATACAGACCTTTCACGCATTCTGACAAATTCCTTCATTTTGAAACTAATATAAGATAAAACAAAGAGCCAACCATTTGTATATTTGAAGACTGTCAAGCCTATAGAAATCTTACTAGAATTACCAAAATAAAGAAAGTTGTCATAATTAAAGTTGTTCGTCATAAATGGATAATATTTGTCTTGCAATGAAAGATATGTTTAAGTTTCAAGTTATAAATGAGGAAAGCTATGGGCATACAGCATTTGAGAGCCTATTATCTATATCTTAAATTGATGTTGTGTATAACATCATGATGTATAGTGTTATTATGTTCACTGTTTCAAAAGGCGCGCATCTCCACCTTAGGCCCCTGCCTAGGCGTTTCGGACGACAGGCAACTATTATTTAGGCGGTGAGATCTTGAGGGTTGGAATGGGAGGCAACTGCCTCCCCAAGTGCCTTGACCTGCATTGACTTCAATGTAACATGACCTAAGCCATTTTTTAACTTTGGAATCTGACCCATGCAAAAAAAAACGTTATAGATATTTTTAATAATTTTATATAGGTATTAGAGAAATTGAGATGGCAAATAGTCTTTTCTCTTCCAGTTTCTTTCCCCGATGTGCCTGTCATAACCCACTACATCTCATCTCTATTTCCCATTCCAACGGGCACTATGACCAACCAAATAGGTAAGTCTTCATCTCTCTCTCTCACCCCTTTCAAAATGACACTCTCTTAGTTTTTTTTTCATGTGCCAATGTCCAATGATCTCGACGCTAGTAATGACTTCTAACGGTTGTTGATCTACTTCTCCTTTTTTGTTTTGATAATTTTTCTCTCCAGTAGGGTATTTTCTTCGTCAGCTCTCCATATGCAGTTTTGAAAGCAAGACTCCAAAAATCCACGTCATGTTGGGTACGTATCGAACATGCCACAAATACATCAAAAAATGAACTACAAAACAAAATTAGGTGTTGAATCTGTTGCTGTGTCTGAAATTTTGTTATGACATTCGTTGTTCATGCAGAATTTCAAAACATTTTCCTGGATATCTTTGCTTTGGAGCAAAACAATTCGAATTAGACTCGGTCAATCGGAATATGTATTATCCATATGGGAGATCTTCCAATTGAGAAGATCCATCGACCTGAGACGAAGCCCTCTGTCCCACACATCTATCAAAAAGCAAGTGTGATTCATCGGTTCCACCGAAATCTCCTATATGTCGATGGTCGCTCAAGATCTTTGGTCTTCACCCGGACCCGATGAAAAAAAATGGGATCACTTCCTATGGATTCGTTGAGAATGATACGCCTTCATCCAGCCTAGAAAACTAGTGACTATCTTTCTCTTCTACGATCGGACGGTTAAGGACTTGACTTTTGGTTTTTTTTATTTGAAAATTTTAATCATAATTTATTTAATGTTGATTCATGATTAGAAAGTTCCATACCAGTAGATTTAGTTGTTTCTTGTTTAAACATTTCATTTCAATTGTCGTTGAAGTCTCGAATTATGTATGCATTATGCACAAAAACATCTATATCGAATTTGAGACCCAAACCACAACATGAAGCCCTAGTCATAAACTACAAGTTTGTCTAAATTACCTACTACGGACCCTAATATTAGTCTTGACTCTTGAGGTCCCGTCTTACCGCCATAAGGCACCCCACCTGGTCCTTCTAGAAGAGCAAACAAACCATCCTAATTGCATGTCTAAGCACTAGAGACTCGCGCGAGTTTGGATACAAAGGATTTTGGGCTTTTCCACAACTCCTAAATCGAGTTCCCCTCATCCTATCCAATCTAATTGCCTTGCCACCTAGCTCCACCTTAAAAATCGTGCTTATGTTATTATCTTTATTAGTTTACTTTACAAAATTAAAGAGGAAATTAAAGAGGAATTAGTTATTTGTAGGAAGGAGTAAATTGAAGCATTTTAGTTGAGTTAGTCAAATAACATAGATATCTCCTTAACAGTAGGAATCATATCCAAAGATCCTAGGGAATCAGTTATTTCTTAGCTATTTTTATGTATTGTTGCAATGTTATTTTCATTGAAAAATTAGTATGGAAGAACAAGATAGCTTGAAGAGGTCAATTCACCCTCGAAGTAAACATTCTTTTTCTTTTCTCGTCTTCTATTCCTTCCAAGGATAGGTAAGACGAGTAAAACAAGGTGAGAAGAAAGTTGAGAGAATTGTTTGCAGACAATACTTCAACTTGAGCTCTTCAATTCCATTAACTCATTCGACTCATCAAGCATATAACATCTTGATATCAAAGCAGGAGATAGTTGATCAGCGCTCGAGTCAATATTGGCTAGCTTGAAGGAGGAACAAGAACAAAAATTCAAGGAGATGATTGAATCCATTCAAGCACTTTTTGTTGTTGTTAGTATTGGTTGTGATCACGTTGAGGCAACAAAGAATCTTGCGCAAGGAGCAGACGGTAGACCCAAATGACGACAACAATGCAATTGAAATGATAGGATTAACTAGTTACTAGAGCTTACCTACCCAAAATGTTTAAGCTAGATTTCCAAAATTCAACAGCAACACAGATCCTACATTTGTAGAGCTCGCCAATTTTTCGTATTTCACCGAACACCGAAGGAAGATGGGGTACCACTTGCTTCATTCAATTTGGAAGGTGATATGCAACTTTGGTACCATTTGATAAAGGATGAGGCAGGACTAGTCACATGGCAAATTTTACAAACACAAACTCTAGAGAAGGTAGAACCCGATAGAATTCCAAGATTTTTTTTTTTGGTGACTTAACTAGGCTTCAACAAACTGGTTTTGTTCCAGAATATCAAACTCAATTCGAAAGGTTGTTAATTTGTGTTTAACACTTGGCACCAATACAACAAGTTGGTTGCCCTGTTAGTGGAGTCGAGGAAGAAATCAAAGTAGATGTACAATCCTGCAACCAACCACTCTCAACAATCATTGGTTCAAAAAGGTTAATACGAGGCTCGCAACTCCTCCAAACATGCTATTCTTACCTCTACGACCAACACACTCGAGTGCGGTGCCTATCAAATGGGTGACCGCGACTGAACTTCAGGATATGAGAAAAATTGGACCGTTATAACTGCAATGAAAAATGTAGTCCTGGACATCAGTGCAAAAAAAAAATTCTCCTGGCATTAATTCTTCTTGAATGTGTTGGAACTGGAACAAAGAGGACAATGGTACCAAAGACTTAAGGTGAGGAAAGATTATATTTTTAGATTCACCCTTGAGGACGGGTAAACTTTAGGGGGATGGAATGTCATGTTCATATCTTTATTAGTTTGTTTTGCAAAATAAACGTAGAAAATTAGTTATTGGTAGGAAGTTTAGGAGTAAGTTGAGGCATTTAGTTGAGTTAGTCAAATAATTGAGATATGTTCCCTAACTGTAGGAATCATATCCAAAGATCCTGGGAAATTAGTTCTCGCTTAGTTATTTCTATGTATTGCAATATTATTTTCATTGTTATGAAAGAACAAGCTTAGCTTGAGGAAGTATGTGTAGCCTCGAATTAAACTCTAATCTTCTTCTTTCTTGTTTTCTATTCTCTTTTAAGATAGGTAAGAATAGTAAAACCAAGGAGAGTAGAGAGTTGAGTGTATTGCCTACAGACAAACATCTTCAACTTGAGATCTTTAATTCCATTCACTCGTTCGGCTTACCAAGCACATAACAATTGAATTACAAAATACAAACTATCGTAAGCACAAAGATGTACAAATATCTGAAGTTATAAACTATATATAAGAAACGTCGAGTACGAGCATAGAGAGGAGGAATCTATTGTTGGAGTCGTGGTTGTAGGTTGAGGTTGGTGGCATTAATTTCATATATCAAATTGGGGCTAGAGTTCCTTTTTAATAGATTGAATTTGAGAGAGAGATCGAATCTTGGTCAGGTTAGGTAGGGAAATTTAGTTATGTAACATGTCGCGTTTGGGCCTTTGGGTTCGGTTTTTTTTTTTTCCTTAAAAAAGTCAAAATCAGCACATTAGACAAAGATGCCTCCTAGGTGCCTTGTCGCCTCACCCTAGGTGCACGCTTAGGTGGCACTTTAAGATGAATAGGTGCACTTTGGATGAAGAGAGGCGCAAGCCTGCACATCATCATTGCGCATTGAGCCTATACGCGCTTTTGATAAACAATGGTAGCTATATTAAGATAAAAGAAACTTTGAGATAAAGGTTTTGTCATTGACGTTGTCAATAAATTAAACTAACCTACCAAGACTATTACTTAATTATTTCCTCCTTTTGATCAAGACATTGATGATTAATGTGTGTGTATAGACAATGGTACCTTCGTCCTTGGTAGAAAATTCTAGAGGTTAGTTAAGGTTACTTAGAAAGCCTTCATTATTGTCATTTTTTACACAATTGACATGTTTAGGAGCATATTGCCAATTAATGATAACTTACTCCGACATATGATCCTTCGCTAATTTTCTTTAGTGAGGGATTTCTTACAGTTAGCAATGACCATCACGACGAATGTTCTGTCCCTCCTTAACATATATTAGCATATGGACATAATCTAATGTTATGATTTTCATAATCTTTGGTCCCGCCTTTCATGCATCCACATTACAAATTCATAAATTTACTTGATAGTTAAAGTTTAGACACAATATTAGTTTGGAAAAGTTTCAAAAGTTTGGGCACTAACTCGTCACAGTAATTCCTCGTCACAGTAATTCTGGAAGTAGAGAAGTTGAATATAATATTTTCAAACTTACCAAAAGAATATCGTAATTAAAACCACACTTATATACCTGGTAGAGTAAATTAGTAATATTGGAATTATCTCAATCACACAACCTACAAAATAATTAAATTACAGTCCTATTTTATTTCATCTAATTGATTTACACACCCTCTCCATATCAAATTAGAGAGTTTTAATATAACTGGACAGTTATCGGCAACATTCTTTAGACACTATAGATATGGCCTGAGAGGAGCTAGATCTCTCTCGTATTGAACGGAGTGGAGATTACACAACAAGATAAAACTGAAAAAGAAGTCACTAGTTACTATATAAATATTTTTCATTCTGTCATGAATAACAGAATCAATGCTAAAAGGGACTTACTGTATCCTTCCTCAGACTGAGGTGTTGGATATTTGGAAGCTCCTTTTACAGAGGATGAGGTATGGATAGCTATGAAAGAGATGCCTGGGGATGAAGATCCAGGTCCAAATGATTTCAACACAGTTTTTCCAGATCTTTTGGCAAATCACAAAAGGATATTACGGATTTAGTTGGGGTGCTGTTTGAAGGATCATTGGACATAGTAGGATGAACCATGCTAATATAATTTTGATATACAAAGCTGCTTGTGCTAACACGGTAGCAGGTATGGATGGCTGTGGAAGAGAGGCCTGGGGATGAAGATCCCCGTCCAAATGATTTCAACACAGTTTTTCCAGATCTTTTGGCAAATCATAAAGAAGGATATTATGGATTTAGTTGGGGTGCTGTTTGAAGGATCATTGGACATAGTAGGATGAACCAAGGTTCGCAGTATCGATATGAGAATTGGTATCGGACCCTTCCTATGAGTATCGGTATCGGCAGTATCAGTGGTATCGACAGTTTCGGATCGGAGTATCGAAATTTTTGGTATCATAAAGCAAATAATTATTCATAAATTATTAACATTTTAGAAAAAAAAATTATACATTTATGCATAATTTTAAGTATTTCATGTGTTATTTTTTAGTAGTTTTGAAATTGAATGAAAGAGTAGTCAACCTTGCCGATAAGTTTATTTGCAATAGATTAGTTTTCTTCTTTTACATACTTAGCTTTACCCTTAGTAGCCAGAAACTCCTAGGAGGTCAACGAATCTCAGTAAGAACCTCGATTCGGCGGTTCTTACTGGGAGCTCGTTTTTCCGATGACGGAAACTCGTTTCTCATGCGACGGGAGCTTGTTCTTCCGGCGACATGAGCAATTCCCATAATATGATCATAATTTTAAAAAAGAACATAAATTTTAGGAAGAAAGTTAGAAAAAATTTAATACCCGTTTATCAAAGTACCAAGAAACCAAAGATTATTTACCTTGACATCACAAAACATTAACATGTGAATGATCTCTTTGTAACTTGTACTGAACTTTATAAATTCTAATAAATATTAAGATATTTATAAGTTTCGAGACAATAATTAATAAACATAATCAAATTATTAGCGCACACTCTCTTCACGTTCAACTTTAGACTCTTCTAAATAGTCGCGCTCCCCCGCTCCCACCCCCGCTTCCGTCCCCGCTCCCACTCCTGCTTCTGGCTTCTAAGGGTTTACCTATGGTAGATAAAAAAAAAATTACATGCTTTTACAACCTACCAATGCTTTTACACCCTTGCATATTGGTTTTTTTCAATCAATTTTTTTTACCGAATTGGCTGAAAAGACCTCCAATATCAATATCGGCCAGTATCAGCCAACATCGTGTATCGGTAGGTATTGGATCGGTACATGCCCAACCGTATTGGAATCGGCCGTATCGGATCGGTATCACCCAATTCTGCAAACTATGGAATGAACTATGCTAATATCACTTTGATACACAAAGCTACTAGTGCTAAAACAGTAGCATGCTTCAAACATATAAGTTTGTTAAACAATATATAGAAAGTTATTACCAGGCCCAGGCCCACAGACTCGGGGTAAGTTGGTATGCTATTGATAAAAGGGACATATATCTTTGTATTGCCATTGCATAGGAGCTGATTATTTTATCAAAAGAAATGTGGGTGTAATGCTCAAGTTAGATTTTGCCAACACATGATATGATAATGATATGATATGATTGACTGGAGTTTCTTTTGGTATTGTCCTTAGGTTTTGGGTCCAATTGGGTAGGCTGGGTTCTTTTCTAGTGGGTGGGTTTCTCAACTATTATTAGCAGTTCCATTGGTGAACTTACACTATCTAAAAGAGGGCTCAGGCAGGAGACCTGTTTCCCCTTGTTTTGTTTCTCTCTAGCTACTAATGAATTTCTCTAGAACTATTATAAACATTTTTGTCAATATATTCTTCCTGGGTGGTCTTCATCTTGTTCAAGAGTGTATATTTGCACTTCAATACGCATGCCTTTTTCTGTCATCATGATGTAAACGAATTGACTGCCCTTAAATTGATCTCCTATCACTCATTTGCAACCAAATACAAATTTTGTTCATTAGCAACTTGTTACCCCCTCAACCAAAAGACAATTCTGCACCTGCTCTTGATCGAGCAAAGAAAAGCAAGAAAGTGGTGACAAACAAGATGCTGTGACTGCTGCCGTGCCGGCCTCCACTTGATCTTGAACTTGCACAGACATTCCGAAATACAATAGGATGCCACAATAGGTGCTGAATCAGTATTGTCTGCAACTTGTCGTGCCGAATCCGCCATACAACATAGTGATCAATTAACGGAGGGTAGTTAACTATAGAAATATGGAAGCTCGGAGCTAAACAATTATAAAGAACTCCAAACTGGTTTAGCTCAGGGTAGCATGTTGCTAATAAAACAAAGTTGCGGACGTTTAGATGCAAATAAGTCTGTTCAGGGTAGATACTTACAAATTAGACAGAACTGATTTTCGCTCAATTTTAGGTCTAACTTAGATGGGTCGACTTAACAAATAAGGTTGTGTGTGTTTGATTGGGCTTTGTTCCATGGAAAATATTTCCATCACAAATTTTCCACTGTGTAGTGTTTGATAGCTTATATTTTCCATGGAAATATTTTCCAAAAAAACTATCATTTTCTACATTTTCCTCCAAATTGGTGGAAAATAAAACTTGCCCAACCCATAGAAAAATCTCATTTTACATGGAAAATAACTATTTTCCGTGAAAAATAATGACAATCAAACACCCAAATTAAGTTTTCCATAAGAAAATTTCAAATTTCCATGGAATTTTTTTCCTAGTAAAATAATTCCGGGGAATTAATATTTGGGGATCTATAATGGAAAGAATATTGGCAACGTGGAAGGATTATGTTCTATCCAACTCTTAATTATTGTCTCATATGATCTTACACCACTCTGCAATTGCTCTCCATGTTTTAATTGTGATTGAGAAAATTGATAAAGATATAATAAGTAAAGATTTTAAAGAAATCTGAAACCGTCAAAAGAGAGTGATAACAGGAGCGTACCTCTACTGAAATTTTGCACCGGTGGCAGAGGGGAGAAAGAGGATGGGGTAGGGAAGGGGTTGATTTCTAGAGAGCCATGCTCCTGACCGAAGGAAGGAGGGAAAAAAAGTGTGTTTACAGACGGTTCTATAAGGGGTTTTATCTCACTTCTATATGGGTCGGGCCGAACCCAATTTTAGAAGGCAAATTATAAGGGCAGTACACTTATTACTTGGGGCTAGTCCAGGATTGGGACTAGCCCATTAATAAGCAAAGTTTACTCACACTAGCCCATTAGTTTACTCATACTAGCCTACTTTGAAACCCTCCTCCCAAACACTCCCAAACCCTCCCCACACCACCGGAGCCCTCCCCCCTCCCGCCGGCCATTCTCCGAGACTTCGTCCTCCTCCTCCTTGTCGATGGCTCTCAAAGTCTCGAAAGAATCAAGGTACAAATCTTCTTTCTCCTTGTTCTATTGCATTTACAAAAATTTTCAAAAATTTTAAAAAATTCTATTGCATTTCGAAAAATTTTAGTGGTTTTCTTTCCATTCTTCAAATGAGGGCATACAAGTCCTGAATGTAGTTTATGATGTAGTTTAGACGTTTACTTAGTTGATCGAACACGATTTTAGGGCATACAATGTCGACAATCGTCGACATTGTCGAGCAGTATCGGGCGGGACTGTAGATTTTTCTACAGTCCTATATTGATTTAGGACTGTAGAAAAATCGACAGTCCTATTTATATTAAGGACTGTAGAATTTTCTACAGTCCTAAATTTATATAGGACTGTAGGCATTTCAACAGTCCTAAAAAATTAGGACTGTGGAAAATTCTGCAGTCCTGTATACTTATAGGACTGTAGAAATTTCTACAGTCCTGAATGTTAAATTAAATTAGGATGTTAAAATATAATTTATTTGTTTGTCTTATAGTCATGCCCCTCGGAAGGACACTGTGGATGAAGATATCATGAGAAGACGTCCTACTGCATCGATGCGTAAGGAACGCACTGTTTCGCGTACTATTGAACCAGGCGTCACTATCTGCGAGCCCGAGGCACGCCCTGAAGTGAGGAAACGTCGATTGACGAATAAGACTGTCACTCGTTCGAAGAGACGTGCTCCTCCTAGTTCTTCTGGTTCTTCTTCCTCCTCCGATGAGGACATGCCAAATGTCCCAAATCGGCCTACTGATGGTTCAGGACCTTCTCAGCCTGCAGATAGTCCTGTCGAGAGTCTCCCACAAACTCTCGAAAACCGGGCTACTAATGGTTCAGTACCTTCTGAGCAGCCAGATAGTCCAGTCGACACTCGTCCAAACGGTTGCTCTATGTTACCGTCGATCGAAAACCATATTGCATACCAAATATGGAACAATCCGGTAAGTACATTACGTTATGATAAATTTATATATAGTTGTAAGTTCAAAGTTCATCCAATTATTTATAGATAAGTACATTTTACATAGAGGTATAATTGCATCCAATTGTTTACTTTTCAGGAGAGTTCTCGTATGTTGACGGTGATCAACCACGGAAAAAAATGCAAAACATGGAGGTATAAATTATTGGGAGACGATGTGAAGGCAAAAATCAGTCCCACCGGTCTACAACATTTGGGTAGCTACTCATATACGACGGTGGATAATGCACTGATTTCAGCATTTGTAGAACGATGGCATCCAGAAACCAACACTTTTCATCTACCCAATGGGGAGTTGACGATTACCCTTGATGACGTCCATCATATATTGGGACTTAGGGTTGATGGTCGAGTCATGATGAATCAAACTTTTGATGAGTCGAGCATCAACTTTTACGACCATATTGTGGATTATGTATCAGGGTGTCTGGGAGTTGATGCCACTAGTTTTACTAGTCTTCGAGAATTCAAGAAGTCCTACGGACTTCCTCTAAAATATTTGGAGGACATATTCGCTGAGCCGGCCCCCGAAATTGATAATAGCGAAAATGTGGCCCACGGATATATGCAATTCATCTTAGGGGCTGTCGGCATTACGGATAAGTCTGGAACGTCCATACATGCCAAATATCTCCTCAATTTGGACAACATTGACACGGTGGATGAAATTTCTTGGGGAAGCGGTATACTAGCATACCTTTACCGCGAGCTTGGTGTGGCATCCCGCGAGGGTTCGAAGACAATATCCGGATGCCAGACTCTACTCCATGTATAGATATATCTTTGTCAACTTGTATACATAAATTTAAATTTTGTTGTTTATTTTTGGACTAATGTTTTTTTAACCTGGTTACGTAAATGCATGGATATACGAGCACTTTCCAACCCCTGCAGCGGGTGAAACTGAACCGAGGGTATGACGAGAACCTGCCTAGAATATGCCGATAGAAGCCAACTAAGGAAGATGCCAAACGTTCTCACACATTGGCCGTCCTTCGGAATGCACTCGAAGATATGACGACAGAAGAGGTGAATTTAGACCTAAATTTGTACTTAATTGGTATTAATTGACTACGTTATGCTAAATGACGTTATGCTAAATTTTATGCGGTGCAGATTGTTTGGGATCCATACCGTGATTTGCAACAGACAACCCGTCCATTGCAACCAGTCGCTTTATATCACGGTCTTATCAGTTGTCATAAAATCGAGGAGGCTTAAATGCCGGATAGAGTGCTCCGTCAGTTTGGCTACGTACAAACTGTCCCAAGGCGCACTTTGAAAATGATAACTCCTCCGCGTGGTACAAAACCGCTAAACTATATTCCTGCGGCGTTCAACTGGGTATCGGACTTCTTCACCGAGTGGCAACGCCACGTTATTAGAGATACCGAACGGCAAGCAGCAGTCAATATGACGGAGTGTAGCGACGACTACCTCGCCTACTACGCCGGTGTCGGACTACATACCTTGTTCCAATACGGAGGGGATATTGTGCGTGTACCTTCAGATCTTCCTGCCAAATCGGTCTTGTATACTGCACTGGTCAAGATGGTGAGCCAACTTCTAGACTTTAAGTTTGATATTTGTAACTGTTTATAACCAAATTTTTTAATTCTCATGAATAGGCAAGAAAAGTGAAAAAGTTGGGAAGAAGTCTCGTAAGTTGCCAGGGTTCGAATTATATGGCAATCAATGACGAACTCCAACAAATTGACAACGCTGAAGATTTTCCTTTCTTGAAAAATAGAGAGCAACGTACAAAGAGACGGCATGAAGTTTAGGCCCTGTTTGAAGACTTGTAAAACTTTCAATGAATATGACTTTTGAGAATTGTAAAAGTTTAAACTATGAATTTGAGTTGTATAACTTTGATTGAATTGCTACTATTGACACTTTGAATGAATTTGCTTCAAATGCTATAATTTGGTAATTTGCTACAATTGCTACATACAAACAATTTGTATTCAAAGCTTCAAATTTTGATGCATACATACAGTTGTCAAATGTGCAGATAGTGGAGCTAATTTTACTTATAACTGTGCATACAGACAGTGGATAAAGTTTAGGACTGTCACTATTGTGACAGTCCTAGTAATTACTAGGACTGTAAAAATTGTGACAGTCCTAAACTTACATATAACTGTGCATACAGGCAGTGGGTAAAGTTTAGGACTGTCACTATTGTGACAGTCCTAGTAAATACTAGGACTGTCAAAATTATGACAGTCCTAAACTTACATATAACTGTGCTTACAGACAGTGGGTAAAGTTTATGACTGTCATAATTTGGACAGTCCTAGTATACTAGGACTGTCAAAATTGTGACAGTTCTAAACTTACATATAACTGTGCATACACAGTGGGTAAAGTTTAGGACTGTCAAAATTTTATCTTATACCTATTAGAGAATACGTAAGCAGCAGGTGGGACATCCATGTAATGGTCTGGTCCGGTAATTGTTTCTGTACAAGGTATGCCTGCCAACAAATCTCCAACAATTTCTTCGCCAAGTATCTGGCTATAGAAGGCTAGTCGCGACTCCAACTCCTCGTACAGCTCTTCCCTAACCTGTCTCTATCCTGCTTCAACTGAATAGCCTAGTTGTCTTGCTAGTGCATGATATCCACAATGGCCATCCTTAAGAACATCAACAATAGACCAAATGAAATTTCGTATCTCATGTAGAAAATTTTCAATGTATAGACTATAAGAATCAGAAAAATTATCAAAACCCTCCGCCGTGACTGCATCGTTCGTTTTCTGTTTCTTTCCCCTTCGAATAGTAAGCTTACTCTTTTTCTGCGGAAATACCCCCTATCCATTACGGACTTTGCCTCCATACTGCGTTCGATATGTTCAAATAAGGATGGATCTCTTTTAGTTGACTCCTCCTCCTTCTTTTTTGCTCTACTCTTTCTTGACTGTGGTCTTCCCTTAGGAGTTCGAACAACGGATGGCTCTTGCAATCGAGTTATTGCCGGGTCTACAATCTCTTGGATTTTAACCTCAATGGATCTTCTCTCCGGTTCCGATGTGCCACACCATCTTGCGTGCAGGAGTTTCACTTGTGGCAACGCAAAGAAATCATCTTGAACTTCCACCGTCGGCATTATCGACAGCTGTCTCCAACGTTGATCAACAACATCTATTGGAATAGGTATAGATTCACGACGATATTCGTTGATCTCATGTGCACAAGAAAGTCCGAGTGAATATCGATATGAACAACCGCAAACCTCGGGATCATAACCCACCGACTTCGACCTACCAATCTCCTCAAACAATAAGCCCAAGGCCTTGTGAGATACTACATGGGTTAAACCATCCAAGAGGTGTTCATGCTTGTATTCATGCTTTACAATATTGAGGTTCATCTCAAATGATGCTACAATATCGTTCATCGTGGAAATAATCATGAAATGAATCGATTGCCAAACGGAGACAAAATTATCGACCGATGACCGTAGATATCTTTTTAAACTTGAGTGTGCTCCTTCGACCCGGTTCGTAGTGATTGTGCCATAATGCTTCACCACGTTGGTCCATGCAAAGACGAATTGCTCTTTATGTGGTTCTAGCAAAGTATCTTTGATATAAGATATGCATGTCGGGTTACTCGTCTCCCACTTTTGTTGGAACATGTACCATGTTGTGTCATAGCTGTCTGTAGTACTTGCTCGCCATACAAGACTCCAATCACTGTAGAATTCTTCGAAGCGAAGCATGTCGATTTTACCGTACATTTTTATAAATTTTCTCTTGCATTGAGCTTGGATATTTCGATTTATATGCCAAGTTCATAGTAGTCTATGCGCATGAGGAAATACAATATCTATAGCATTTATCAGCGCATATTTTCTGTCGGTAACAAAAATAGAGGGCTCTTTGTAACCTGTGTAAAGGGATTATAGTTTTCTCAATGCCCATGTGTAATCCTCTACTGTCCCACTCTTCATAAAACAAAAAGCGACTGTAAATATTTTTCCCCTAGACGTAAACCCAACAACGTAAAAAAGAGGCATCTTGAACTTGTTGGTCTTATATGTACAATCAAGGATCAACACGTCTGCGAAGGACCGAGCCAAGTGTGTACAATCAGGATGAGCCCAAAACAACGAAAGGAGTTCATCAGTTTGTGGATGTCTTCTATGGTACTCCACGTAGTGATGCTCCCCAAGCAACTTCAATACTTGCTGCATCGCCATTCTTCCTTTCATACTATTACATTTCGTTCTGGCCAAACTATTATAGATCGTCCTCATGGTAGACTTGTTCCCATCTTCTTTTTGTCGCACAGCAGAATAAATTTATTTTGGTGTAACTCCGGAAAGGAACAATTCTTCAACCAACTTTCTCTCATCCTCCTTCAACCGTGCCACGTAGGCATGACCCGTAAGTGTCCCTGGAATAGGATGATTGTGTCTTCCATTCTTAACTTCGATTATCCACTTCACATCTTCAACTTTTACAATCAACACCTTCAATGGACAACCACATTTTCTCGTCCCAACGTTTTTCTTAGAATTTTTTTTCAATAACACCCTTTTTTTTAGATGCTCCCTAAACACACCTCCTCTTTCGTATCCCAGCTCAACATATTTTCGGCCCGGCCGAGTTCTGATGGATCTTGCAATGACAATTACTACGTTATGTCGTCTTCCAACTTCTCTGCACCACTCTAATGCTTCTTCCTAGGTTGCAAATTGAATATCCGTTGAGAATATATCATCCACATCAACACCAACAACAGGATGTACCACAATATCTGAACAAAGTTGGTCCTATAACCAATATAAAATAATATAAAAATTAATAACTTCATATAATTATCTAGGACTGTCACTATTTTGACAGTCCTATTTTTATATAGGACTGTCAAAATTATGACAGTCCTACTTTTATATAGGACTGTCGAATTTATGACAGTCCTATATTTATATAAGACTGTAGAATTTTTGACAGTCCTATATTTATATAGGACTGTCTAATTTTTACAGTCCTTACATGATGACTGTCAAATTAGGGTTGTCGTTTTACGTACCGTACGTGCTTCGGAACAACCGACATGTTCTTCGGAACGTCCGGAGTGCATATTTAATGGATTGGAGGATCCGACTTCGTCATCGAACATATTTTCATGCATTGTTCCTACAATAGTAAAAAAAACTAAATTTTTTTCTGACAATCGCAAAACTTATTCATCGTATGTTGTCGAAGACATACCGGAAGAATATTCGTTGGACAATCACCAAAGTAAAATTCTCCTCCAACCACAACTATCAATTTCCAAATTTAGGTTTAGACTTGGAGAATTAGGGTTTCTTCAAGTCTAGGTAGAATGCCAAAAATAGAAAAAAAATTCACTTATATACCTTGGTGTGGGCTAGCCCCAAGTAACTTTAAGAGTGGCAAACATGTAATTTTGGGAAAATTGACATTGGGCTAGCCCCAAGTAATAAGTGTAGTGCCCTTATAATTTGCCTTTTAGAAGGAATAATTTGGATATTGGGCTTGGATATATAAAAAAGAAAACTAGAGCATAGATACACTATACACTTTCTTCTTGGAAGTTCGTTCTTTTTATTTATTTACTAACTGGTGATTCATCTCGCTGGCATTGTGATCTATGTGTCTCAACACTCTTTCTACATTCTCCTGAATATTTTATTTTATCCAATAAATAATAATAAACAAAATATCAAAATAAAATGCATTCTAAATAAATTAAATATATAAATGATAATAAGTGAAATGGAGACCTAACATATGGTCAAATTTGATTTTCCAACTAGGTTTCCCAATTCCTTTATATTGTACGGTCTGCCAAAATATTACAGGACCTAAGATAGGGTTGAATTTGATTTTCCAACATGCCCTAGCTCCCCAAGCATCGGTTGAGCCTATTCGATACTTCCACCATTAGTGCCTCGTACAACAACAACTATCACACCATAAAATTAGAATACTGGAGAGTGGAAGAGGACATAGGCCAGCTACACATACGAAATATACTAGTACCCTGAATACAGTCATGGTTGTACACTGGACTTGGGGTAACTCTAGCAAACATTAGTCGAGTCCTATTAGCATATAGGCAAACCTTAATTTTCTCAGTCCATTATCAACACACTAAACAATAGTAATATATAATAAAATTCACTAAGGTGTCCCAAAATGCATATTAATACTACAAAGCCTAGAATTCAAAGAGAAAACTATAACATAAAAGATAATATCAAGTGCACATAGCCAAAGACTAGTTGTGATCTAGAGATATCACTATGTTGTCAAAATGACTTTGAACATGCTCTCGAAATAAGTGCTAATACATGCTCTATAAAAGTACGATAAAGAAATGACAGATAAAAGAGTGGTCAAAGGTACATGAATGTCACGTCCAGTCCCAAATACGCGAGACCAGGCCACGTAGAAATAATCAGCTACGTATCAAGTGGACTCTAGCCAAACTCGAATACGTATACAATGTCCATGGTCAAGTAATATGGATATCTATCTCTATGATCAAACAACTAACTATATCTCAATCTATGATGTATAAATCTTAAGAAAGAACGATATGCATCAAAGGTCTGCAGTTCAATCACACATTCGTTCGAATGGACCAAGAGAATAGTATAGGCATATAAACACTAGACTAAAATAGCAAAAAGTATATGTCAGGCCTCGGGCCCAGAATACTGGAGAGCGGGGGCCGACAAAGCCAGCTACATATATCAGAGTACACCAGTACCCCGAGATACGGTCACGACTGTGAATAGACATGGGGGGTTAATACTACAAGTCATCAGTCAACCTAGGTCAAGCAATCCTAGTATCTTAATCACAAGCATGAATCCACAATGTACAAAAAATATAATCATCAGAAGCAAAATAGTAAAGCGTCCCAAACCATATATACATAACTGATCATGAAGCTAGTAATACAAAATAAAGAACTAGCAAGAGTGCAAGTCATACATGATCAACTCTACCTATAGTCTAGAATATGCTAATCTTACCATGCCTAGTAGACGATGTATCAAGTCCAAAATATGAGCTAACAGGTGCTCGGGGCTAAATGTCACAAAAGATATGTACAATAAGTGGGAGAACAAGATAGAAACCCACTCAATCGGTCTGGTGCTCCGTGTGGTCACCATCATTGGGAATAAACGAAAGATACTCTAGCTCTGCTATCGGATCAGGCTAAGCAAAACCAGTAGGGTCAGACCCCAAATAACAAGTACCACAAAGGAGGCCAAACTAATAAACTAAAACTAGCAATACAACAAAGAGCTACAATATCCTAAGCAACATGTAACTACCATGTCATACGTAAAGTGCACTGGGAAACAAGAAAATAAACGGAAAACATGTAAAGAAAACTGGACGGGGACATGTACAGGATCATGCAAGATGAACATATACATATAAGTAAACTGGTACATATAGCATATATAGTGAACTGGGCAAGAAAAATAACGAGAACATAGCTAGTACATGGTCGGGATCATGGCAAGGAAAACATGTAAGGAACATCGCATATATAAAATAAAAGGACATACAAGACAATAGACCGGAGTGCACCGCGATGGATCACTATCAGGCAAGCAAGCAATATAAGACAAGATAATACATGGACTCCATCCATCAATCACGGCCAAGCAAGAAGTAAGGCTTGTTATGTTAGCTAACTAGGGTTATCACAGGTCCTAATTGCTAACAAATGCAATTTAGGATTTTTATACGGTCATATGCCCTGCAGACTGTCCAAGCTACCCAAACGTCGGACGACAGTAAAGTAAATAATAGTGGATACACCAACCACATGAGAGATGTGCACCTAAATCCAAGTTACTCAAAGGTGAACCTGAGTTAGTCAGTACAATATGCCCCACACGATGGTGAGCTAGAACTCCTTGGGTAACCTGTCTCCCCTTCTACAGATAGTACCCTAAGAGTAGGCTGAACTCCTTGCTCTACTGCTCCCCGAAGAAACTCAAATTCTAGATGTCCAGGTGGTCTAAATATAACCCGTCCAAGTCGGCAATCAAGAGTCGCATGGTACTGACTTAACCAGTCCATACCAAGTACAACATCATAATTCGGCATGAAAAAGATCAGAAATTGAGCTTGCATCTCTCTTCCACAGACTACTACAGAACATGATCTACAGACGTCACTAACTGGGATAATTCTACCTCCCGTAAGAATTCTTTTCATCTTCGGAAGGGGTCGGTAGCTACTCTATGGGTGGCTACAAAGCTAGCTGCTATAAATGAATGCGATGCTCCAGAATCAAATAAAACTACAGCTGGTAATGAAGCTACAAAAACAGTACCTACGATAACCTCTCCTGCGGTAGCTTCCTCTTCAACGGCCAATGTAAATGCCTGGCCTCGTCCCTGAGCTTGGCCTCTCTGCTGCTGAACCTGCTGAAATAGAGCTGCCTGTGGTGCCAGTGGTGGTCTCTGCTGATTTCCTCCTGAAACTGGTGGTCTGACTTCTCTAACTCCTATCTGCGGTGCTCCTACTGCTGGATAAGCTGGTCGTGGTGCAGGTAAAGCTAGTCTCGGTGCTCCCTCTCTGCGCTCGGTGCAGTCTCTGGTTGAATGCTGGTTGGATCAGCAAGCCAGGCATAGTCCTAACTTGCGTCTGCATTCTCTCTCAATGTGACCTACCTTGCCGCAGTGGTGACAAGTAGGGAGAGATATGGCCCTGTGTGCTGTTCTCTCTGGCATACTCCTCTGGGATCATTTTGCAGAATCCCCATGTGTTATCCTGGATGG
Organism: Iris macrosiphon; assembly: GCA_036927795.1. Classification (NCBI taxonomy): domain Eukaryota; kingdom Viridiplantae; phylum Streptophyta; class Magnoliopsida; order Asparagales; family Iridaceae; genus Iris; species Iris macrosiphon. The sequence goes on along the minus strand of JAYESA010000007.1, from coordinate 180,081,115 downwards.
TACTGATGTGATTGGCCTCTTCAGATTTGACTCCCTTATAGTGACGCGCTCCATGCGTCATGCTGCTGCCAGGACGTCGGTATATGATGTAGGTACGACCGATCCAATCAACCTCTGTAGCTCGAACTTCAGTCCGTCAAAGAACTTCTCAGCTTTCTCTTCCTCTGTCGAAATCAAGGTTGGGGCGAAGCGACTCAGACGAATAAATTCTGCGTTGTATTCTTCCACTGACATATTGCCTTGGATAAGGCGGTTGAACTTGTCTCTGAGCTCCGACCGTGCAACTGCTGGAATATACATCTCTCGGAAGAGTCGAGAGAACTCTTCCCAAGTGACTCGATCCTGTCCGAGCCTCCTTTCTTCTGATAACCACCAATGATGTGCATTTTCAGTCAACTGCATTCCGACCGAAGTCATCCATTTCTCTCTCGGAAGTTCAGCTGCTTCCAACTGGTGCTGTATGTTAGTGAGCCATTCATGAACTTCTGTTGGCCCCTCTTTACCAGAAAAGGTACGAGGCTTGAGCTGACGAAAATCGGTGATATATCCCGTCGCTGATCGCCTCGCTGGTAGGTTTGCCTGCTCCATTGCTGATACCAGGCTGGTTCTCAAATACTCTGCCTCGTGACGATGTGCCTCTTGCTGAACCTGCTGTTGGGCTTGCATCATGGCATACATTATCTGAAACATCTGTTGCCCATCCATGGCTTGCCCTGGTGGGAAAACTGGCATCTGTGGAGTGAACTGTGGCGGAGGTGGGATGTCATCACGCCGGAACCTTGGATTAGGCTGGCCGGTTTGATTGCTTTGCGATGTTTGTCCTCCATTTCCTGGTGTCACTCCATCTATATAAGTAACCACAACGTCGTGTGGTGTATCCAAGGGATTCTCATCTCCGTTCCTGGGATCCATTACTCTACAACCAAAAGATAAACTATAAGAACGCTAAGAGGAATCAACACAGGATGCAAATCAAGTAACAAATTCGAGTTCGATATAGAGTTCAAAAATGGTTCAAATAATGGATGAGATCCTATAACTTATCCTATCCTTAGGGCAGGCTTGTTCGGTCCCTAAGTTGAAACCGAACGATTTAGTCGTGACCTGCATGGGCCACCACAAAAACCATGTCACGCCCCAGTCCCAAAATACCGAGGGATTAGACACGTGGCAATGGCCAGCAGCACGCACCGATGGACAAACCCAATTTAATGGATCCATCAGGGCGTACTTAAGCTGTAAAACAAAGTCTACGATAATATGGCACAACTAATCTCATCCACACAAGATAAAATATGATCCACAGATATAAGAAATGTAAATCATCAAACAGTCTCACAAAGTGCTTCGGGGAACAACCCGATAAAATCTGATACAATGGTTCAACAGACCAAAATATAAATGACTGAATAAAATAAATACTGAGCATGTAACATGGATGCTCAGGAAAAGTCTTCAGCTAACACCTCGTCCTCGGGTGTCGGTATAGCTCCTGTATCTGCTTCTGCTCCTGCTACTGCTGCTGTCCCGTATACCTCGGGATAAATCTCGTCTGCAAATCCTGGGGACATAATCCGGATCCAGGTCCTCAGGGGACATAGCAAGGTACAGATAATACAAGCCAAAATAAATACAGTGCAACAAATAATAAAATAAATAGGGTAAGCTATATAACCATCTATGTGAAATACAAGATGAGAGCATCACGAGTACTCAGGCTGAGCCACTACAAGCTCTGTGTCGGGGAGCCGGTAGCAGTAATAATGAGTAATGGGCCAAGCTCGGGTTTCAGAGTCTTGTGCCTCACAGTAGTAGGGGATATATATGTAATCAGCCTGTAGCCTGTGTGTCTCTCCCCACCCAATGTAATCATACGTCTCATATCCATAACGTCTCATGCACATGGCACGCAAGATCATAGCTAATGCAGTAAGTCATAGAGTATCTATGAATATAATATCTCTGTCAGAAGTCTGTATCCTATACAGAATCACCATGAATATCTCAGAAAGATCCTGTCACATGTATAGTGTCAAGTGTCCTGGGTATAATGTACTTGATAAGACCAGTATGAGAATGTAAAGGGTCACGAATGTCCATCTCTAGATGACATACACAATATCGCGTACGGTGTTGGCACCCGACTAATAATCGGACGCTAAGTAAGTCACACGGTCCTGGGTTAAGCATGCACAATGATATAAATAAAGCAAGAAAATATGCAACAAGAACTATAAAGTTGGCAAGGTATACTTGCCCACTGATGTATAAATAAGTCAAGAAAATAAGTAGCAAAGCTGCAGGGTTTGGCAATGTACACTTGCCTGGGGTTTGAATACCAACAGTTGTCCCTGTATCAGTGGATACTGCAGGTACTCCTCCAAAAACTGAAATAAGCATCACCAACAGTCTCAGAAAATATCAAATAGCTAGAAACGCCTGTCCTTAGGTCCAATTTGGACACAAGGTAAAAATGATATTTCCGGATCAAAGCGGTGTCCACATGTAGGCCACTTTGTACCGAAAAGCGGGTCAGGGTCAAAGATCTCAAAATTTGTCAAACTTAGTGTCAACAAGTCAGGAACAATGATATAAACTCAACGGAACTTCCAGAATTGGATTCCGATGAGCCGATCATAAAATCGCCCGTCAAGTGGAGCCGGTGGGGCCCACGATATACGATTTTGTCAACGTTCTCAGAATCGAACCAAACTTGGGTCACAGGACCAGCGTATCGCTAAGAGTCCGATGGCGTAAGTTTTGTCTCGATCTGACATGTGTACACAAAGTTACAGCATATTCCAGAATAGGCGGATACGGGACGTTGTCGGCGGATACGCGTTAATTACGGTGTACACGCACATCTAAATCAACTTCTGCGAAATCCTGCACGTCCGTATCAATGATGCGCATATTTCGATAAAGACCGCGTGCGACCAAGTCATCCCGTTTGGCGAGGCGCACTCAGTTCTGGGGTGAAATAGGGCGTTGGTTTTTCTTTTTTGGAGCACGGTTTGCGATCACCACAGGACGCGACGCACCGAACGGGCTGCACGGGCATCGAGAGGGTTATATAGTCTACGCGGCGCAACTGACGGGACAAAAAATGGAATAACGAGGAGAGAGAAAATGCTACCTGAACAGGGCTCCGTGAAATCTGAATTCTCGTGTCCGAGTGTCTGGATCGCGTCCTGGTCCTGTGTCCGCTGTGTCTCCTTGACACAAACTGTGTCTGGGTCGGGGGCGACTGTGCCTAGGGCTGCTAGAGGTTGGTCGTTCTGGTTGGCGGAGCCCGTCGACGGCGAGGGTGGAACGGGGACGAGTCAACGAGGCGGAGGCGGCTCGGCTGCCCACTGCTGCGGAGGGGAGCGGGGTCGCTGGGGTTGCTGCGGGCCGGAGTCGTCGAAGGGGGTGGCGCTCAGGTTTCAGCGGCTCGGATGGGCGGAGATGAGTCGAGGCGGAGGGAGGCTTGTGGAGGCGGTGAAGGCCGTGGGTGGAGCGGGGAGATGGTCGTCGGGGCTGTGGAGTTCGGGTCGGCGGCGGCGGAAGGATGGAGAAGAGGGAGTCGAGGGGTTTGTGGAGAGAGGACGACGGGAAGTGTCCGAAGCAGGGCTGCGGCGGAGTCGGCTGCGTCGGCGGGGATGAGAGGAGAGAGAGGGTTCGATGGCGGCGGGCACAGAAGTCGAGGGGCTTTTATAGCCGGTGAACAGTGAATCCGGCAAGGGTTCAGGGTTCGGTCGGGTTTCGGGTTTGGGTCAGGTTTCATGGATCTGACCCGACCCGACCCGTTAAGGATGGGTTGGTCCGGTTCGGTTCACTGTGGTTTGGTTTATTTTGGTTCAAGTGAACCGGGTTCAGTCAGGTTTAAATAGGTTTAATTCTACCTTGGTTTTTAGGGCTTTAAAAATGATTCCGGAGTCCAATAAATTCGCAGAAAATTATCCTATGTCCGGTTTTCTATTTTGTACCATAAAATATTATTTCCATAATATTTTAATATCAAGTAACAGTATATAAAAATATTTTAATCATAAATTCCTAAGTTTTAATTCCAGAAAAATACCAAAAAATTGGAAAAAATTATATTAAAATATTCTGAAAAATTAGGGTATTTACAGAGACAAGTGTATAACGGGTAGGAGGCCCAAACTATACTGGTACTGGTACGAGACAGATGTATAATGGGTAGGTAACCCCAAAGCTATGCACGATATGTGTATAATTGTGAGACTCGTCTCACAGTATTCGTATTTTATGCGAATACATATTTTTGTGCTATTTATTATATTTTATTAGTTATCGAGGAAGCTCGAAAATTCTCAAAATTGAAACTTTACTACCTGACCGGTATACCGACGGTATACTACAGTATACCGACGGTATACTACAGTATACCGACGGTACACTGCTCGACAGATATTTGTTTTACTTTTCGAGATATTTTCGAGAATTTCTCTATAAATAGTACTTGAGTTTATTTCATTTCTTTCTTTCTCTTTCTCTCTTTTCTCTTCTTTATTTCTCTCTCGAGCTTGGAGCTTGGTCTTGAGACCTGGAGTGTGATTTCTGAACCCCTTCGTGGTGGTGGACTAGAAGGTTTAGGCTGGGAGCTCGCTTTAGGCAAGTACACCTTGCTGATTTCGTGAACTTCTTTTACTTTCTGTCATTTTACTTTCTTGGAGCTTTGATTATTACTTTTTAGCTTATACTTGCTTTACTATTATTATTTATCTCGTGTTTTCTAGCCTTTTGATCATCTCGGTTTTGATTTCTGGTTGAGTCTTGTTCCGTCCCTTTTTGGTAACTCGGTAACAGGAATGGTACATGAGTTATGACCGTGAGAATTAGTCCATATTATGATACGAGACTTACCCTAGACTTGACTTCTTGTTAGACTTGGTTCTGGTAATTTTTTGGATTTGATTTGGTCCCAAAAATCAGACTTGACTTTAACCATGTTTATCCTTGAAAACCGGTATACCGAAGGTATACTACTGTCACGTCCTAGTCCCAAAATATCGAGGGACTAGACACGTGGCAATGGCCAACAGCACACACCGATGGATAAACCCAATTTAATGGATCCATCAGGACGTACTTAAGCTGTAATACAACAATCATGGTCTACTAATCTCATCCACAGAATAAATACAACAATATCAACAAAAGGAAATAAACATCATCCAGTCACAAGTAAATAAAATCGGGGAACAACCTGATATTAAGTCTGTTACAATTATTCATTTAAACAAGAATTTAAAAGAGTTTAATTGTATCAAGACTGAGCATATAAGAAACATATACTCAGGAGAAATCCTCTGCAATCACCTCTTCCTCGGTTCCTGGTTCTACTCCTGCTAATGCTTCTATTCCATAGACCTCAGGATAGATATCCTCTGCTAACCCTGGGGACATAATCCGGATCCAGGTCCTCAGGGGACATAGCAAGGTACAAAATAACTCATGCCAAAATATATGTAGTGCAGCAATAAATAAAACAATAAGGTAAACTATATAACCAACTAAGTGATATGCAAGTGAGAGTTTTAATCATAATCGGGCTGAGACTACTATAGGTGTCACGCCCCAGTCCCAAAATACCGAGGGACTGGACACGTGGCAATGGCCAGCAGCATGCACCGATGGACAAACCCAATTTAATGGATCCATCGGGCATACTTAAGCTGTATTACATCAGTCAGGGTTTTACTATTCTCATCCACAGATATAAGATAGCAATAACATCAAAAGAAATACTAAACAACAACAGTCAAAGTAAATAAAATCGGAAAACAATCCGATATTAAGTCTGTTACAAAGTTCTCAGATTCAGGAAATAAAGAGTTCATTTAAACAGGAATTAAAGAGTTCAATTAAACAGAAATAAAGTCTAATTGTCATAAGACTGAGCATGGCGCAGCAATTATTCAGGAGAAGTCCTCAGCGATCACCTCATCGTCAGGTTCAGGTACTGCTCCGAGTAGTGCCCCTGTTCTGTACACCCCAGGGTAGATCTCGTCTGCTATAATTGGAGAACAAAACCAGGTCCTCAGAGGGACGTAACAAGATACAGAAGAATACGAGCCATAATACAGTGAATGAACATGCAAGTCAACCAAGATGTTAAACTCAAGAGTAGCATCAGAAATTAATAAGTCTAAGACAGTGGCATGCCGATGTTGCTATCAAACAATTCTGGGTACATAATTAAACTAGCTAAGTGATCATGCAAGTGAGAGTTATCATTCATACTCAGGCTGAGACTACTACTGGATCAGTGACAAGAAACCATAGCAGTGTTTTCTCGAAGGGCCAGTACAGGTGCCAAAGCTCTGTGTCAGAGACTAGGACACTTCCAGATAACCATATATATAATATAATCAGCCTTGATATGGTAATACTCTCCCCACCCAATGTAATCTCACGTCACAGATCTCAATGTTCATGTTACGCAAGATTAAAACTAATGCAGTCAGTCCTTTATCAAGATCTAAGAAATAAAGCTCAAGTTATGAAATCTATATCCTATACAGATCCTCCTTGAATAATCAGAAAGATTCTATATCATGCTTTGTGTCAAGTGTCCTGAGTATAAAGTACTTGATAGGGCAGGTACAACAGTCACAAAAATTAAAGCAAAAGAAAATGAATCAATAAACTGCAATTTATGGCAAGGTACACTTGCCTGGATTTCCTGTTTCAGTTGTAGCTCGAGCTTCATCTGGATTTCTAGGCAGTACTCCGGTTGCTGAAATAGACATCACCATCAGGTCCAGAATACATCAATCAGCTAGGAATGCCTGTCCTTGGGTCCAATTTGGAGACAAGGGCAAAAACGTCATTTTCGGGTCAAGGCGGGGTCCAATTGTGGGCCGCTTTGCACCGAAAAATGCGTCAGGGTCAAAGGTCTCAAAAACAGTCCAACTTAGTGTCAACAGGTCAGGAACGATGATACGAACCCAACGGAACTTTCAGAATTGGATTCCGATGAGCCGTTCTCAAAATCGCCCGTCGGATGGAGCCTGTGGGGCCTACGACACACGATTTTGTCAACGTTCTCAGAATCGAACCAAACTTGGCTCACAGGTCCAGCGTATTGGTACGAGTCCAATGGCGCAAGTTTCGTCTCGATCTGACTTGTGTACACTAAGTTACAGCGAAAATCAGAAAGTACGGATATGAGACGATGTCCGCGGATACGCACTGATTCCGGTGTGCACGCACATCCGAATCAGCTTCTGCAAAATCCCGCACGTCCGTATCAACGACGCGCACGTATCTGTGAAGACCGCACGCGACCAAGTCGTGCCGTTTGGCGGGGCGTACTCGATACCGGGGTGAAACAGGGTATGGTTTTTCCTGTTTTTGGATCGCGGTGTGCGATCACCACAGGACGCGATGCCCCGAGCGGTTTGTCCGGGCACCGAGAGGGTCATACAGGCTTCGCAACGCAAAAGACGGAATCGAAAACGGGGTTACGAGGTAGAAAATACAAGTACCTGAACAGACTCAGAAAATTAGGGTTTTACTCGTGTCCGACACAACACTATGTCCGAGTACTGTTCACTAGGGTTAGGGTTTCCCTGTGTCCGGCCTTCTGTGTCGAGTCTTCCTATATCCGTGTCTGTGTCCTCGGTTATGGTTTAGTGCTCAGGCGGCTGGGCTTCGCCGGAGCAGGCCGAGGAAGGGCTGGAGTGCGGAGGTGTGCTGGCCGGAGGCTCAGCGGAGGAGCCGGGGCTTCACTTGGCCGGAGGCGGCGGGTTTAGGAGGAAGTCGAGGGGAGACTTCGGCTGGGGGCGGGCTGCTGCGGGCTATGCCGGAGAAGACGGCTGGGCGGAGGGGAGACGCGGCGTCGCTGCTGGCCGGAGGAGGCAGGGCAAAGGCGGCGAGGAGACGGTGGTCGAGGGGGCGGAGCCGAGGAGATGGGGTTAGGGTTTTATAGGGTGATCGGGGAGGGTGAGCGCCGGCGGGTGAGGGAAGAAGAAGGGAGGCGGTCGGCGGTTACGAGGGAGGCGAAGGGGAGGCGACGGGAGGCCAGGCGGCGCGGGTAGGCGAGCGGGCGGCGGGTGCGGCCGGCGGAGCGGAAGCGGCAGGGTCGGGGCTGCAGGCGTTTGGGGAAGAAGGATTGGCGGGTCGGGTCGGGCGGCGGATCCGCCCGACCCGCTAAGCTAGGGCTGGGCTGGGCTGGGTTTCGGCCCACTGGGCCGGGCCGGAAAATAAAAATAACAATAATAATAATAATAATAATAATAATAATTAGATAAATCCAATCAATAGTATTTAGGGCTTTAAAAATCCATCCGGGGTCCAATAAATTCCCGGAAATTTACCCTATGCTTGGTTTTTAATTTTACACTTGAAAATATAATTTTCATAATATTTTAATATTAATTATCCACATTTAAAAATCCTTTAATAATTAAAGAACATGAATTTAATTCCAGAAAAATCCAAGAAAAATTCCAGAAAATTCAGAAAAATCCAATTTAAAATTCTTTGAAAATCAGGGGGATTACAATAGGATCGGTGTTGGAGAAACCCATAGCAGTATTTTTCCGAAGGGCCAGTAATGTACCAAAGCTCTGTGTCAGAATCTAAGGCACTTCAAGTAAAATAATATATATATATATATAATCAGCCTTTTGTATGGTAAATCTTTCCCCACCCAATGTAATCACACGTCTCATGTCCATGACACGCAGGATCAAAACTAATGCAGCAAGTCATAATAAGATCTAAGAAAATAATGTCTATGTCATGAAACCTGTATCCTATACAAAATCACCTTGAATATTTCAGAAAGATTTTGTCTCATGATTAGTGTCAGGTGTCCTGGGTATAACGTACTTGATAATGCAAGCACGAGAAGTATAGGGTCTCGGTATCCATGTCTAGGTGACGTTACACAACTCCGCGTACGGGATTGGCACCCGACTATTAATCGGACGCTAAGTAAATTCACACGATCCTAGGTTAGGCATGTACAAGATATAAATAAATCAAGAAAATATGTAACAAGAACTGCAATATTGGCTAGGTACACTTGCCTGGGATTCTGGCTCCAACTGTAGCTCTGACCTCAGTAGAAATTGCAGGTACTGCTCGGGTTGCTGAAATAAACATCACCATCAGATTCAGAAAATATCAAATAGCTAGAAACGCCTGTCCTTGAGTCCAATTTGGACACAGGGGCAAAAATGACAGTTTCTGGTCAAAGCGGGGTCCACATGTGGGCCGCTTCGCACCGAAAAATGTGTCAGAACTAATGGTCTCCAAATTCATCAAACTTAGTGTCAACAGGTCCAGAATGTTGATACGAACCCAACAGAACTTTCAAAATTGGATTCCGATGAGCCGATCCCAAAATCGCCCGTCAAGTGGAGCCGTGGGGCCCACGATACGCAATTTTGTCAACGTTCTCAGAATCGAACCAAACTTGGGTCACAGGACCAACGTATTGCTACGAGTCCGATGACGCAAGTTTCGTTTCGATCCGATGCAGCGAGATCCAGAACAGACGGATACGGGACGTTATCGGCGGATACGCGTTGATTCCGGTGTGCACGCACATCCAAATCAACTTCTGCAAAATCTCGCACGTTCGTATCAACGGTGCGCACCTTTCGGTGAAGATCACACGCGACCAAGTCGTCCCGTTTGGCGGGACACACTCAGTTTCGGGAGAAAATGGGGTATTATTTTCCTTTTTTTTATCGCAGTTCGCGATCGCCACAGGACGCGACACACCGAGCGGATTGCACGGGCATCGAGAGGGTCACGCAGGGTTCGCGTCACAACAGACGGAACGGAAAATGGGGCAACGAAGAGAGAGAAAAGGCTACCTGAATAGGGCTCCGCAGAACGAGGTTTCTCGTGTCCGCGTGGAGACGCGACACAAAGCGATATGGCACGATACTGTGTCCACTGCACAGTGCCTAGGGTTTCGGTTTCTTGCTCGCCAGAGCTGCGACGGCCGGAGGGAGGCTGAGGCGGCTGCGGGGTGGCGTCGACGGAGGCTCGGAGCGCGCTGGGGAGGGCAGAGCGTCGCCGGGGGCTCGGGCGGCCGGAGGCGATGCTGCGGCTGCTGCTGCTGCGGGTGGCGGCTAGGGCACAGCTCGTCGGCTTGCGGGGAAGCGGAGCCGTGGGGCCCACGATACGCGATTTTGTCAATGTTCTCATAATCGAACCAAACTTGGGTCACAGGACCAACGTATTGCTACGAGTCCGATGACGCAAGTTTCATTTCGATCCGACGTGTGTACATAAAGTTACAGCGAGATCCAGAACAGACGGATACGGGACGTTGTCAGCGGATACGCGTTGATTCCGGTGTGCATGCACATCCAAATCAACTTTTGCAAAATCCCGCACGTCCGTATCAACGGTGTGCACCTTTCGGTGAAGACCGCACGCGACCAAGTCGTCCCGTTTGGCGGGGCGCACTCAGTTCCGGGAGAAAATGGGGTATTATTTTTCTGTTTTTGGATCGCGGTTCGCGATCGCCACAGGACGCGACACACCGAGCGGGTTGCACGGGCATCGAGAGGGTCACGCAGGGTTCGCGTCACAACAGACAGAACGAAAAATAGGGCAACGAGGAGAGAGAAAAGGCTAGCTGAACAGGGCTCCGCAGAACGAGGTTTCTCGTGTCCGCGTGGAGACGCGACACAAAGCGACACGGCACGATACTGTGTCCACTGCACAGTGCCTAGGGTTTCGGTTTCTTGCTCCCCGGAGCTGCGGCGGCCAGAGGGAGGCTGAGGCGGCTGCGGGGTGGCGTCGCCGGAGGCTCGGAGCACGCTGGGAGGGCAGAGCGTCGCCGGGGGCTCGGGCGGCCGGAGGCGATGCTGCGGCTGCTGCGGGTGGCGGCTAGGGCACGACTCGTCGTCGAGGTAGCCGGGGTCAGAGAAGATGGAGGAGATGGTGGAGGGAAGGCCGAGGTAGGGGGCGGCGCTGAGGGGTTCGACGGTGGCTAGGGCACGGAGGGGTTCAGGGCGGAGAGGGGGACAGGTGGTGGTGGAGACGACGGGGAGAGGGTGCTGGTCGGCGACCGGAGCGAGGGGTTTTATAGGGCAAGGAAGGGAGGCGGAGCGGTGGCCGTTGCGGGGAAGGGGAGGCGGAACGACGGGCGTTGCGGGGAGCCGGAGCGGCGCCGGGGAGCGAGAAAGCCGCGGCGGGTTGCGGCGGAGCGGAATCGCCAAGGTCGGGGGAAAAGGGGGTTGGGGGTGCACTGTAGCACGGGTCGGGTAGGCGGGTCGGGTCGGGCGGCGGATCCAGCCCGATCCACTAAGGCTAGGGTGCGGGTCGGGTAGGCGGGTTTCGGATAGGCGAGTTTGACCCGGATCCGACCCGCAGGGTTCGGTTCAATTGAACCGGGTCCAGTTCGGGTTGGTTTGATTTATTTAAAATAAATTGGGTTTTATTCAGGGTTTAATTAGGGTTTAATTAAAACTTGGTTTTTAGGTCTTTAAAAATACTTCCGGGGTCCAATAAAATCCAAAAAAATTATCCTATGTCTAATTTTTCATTTAACACCAGAAAATATTATTTTCATAATATTTTAATATTATTTAATATTATTTAAAAATTATTTAATTATAAAATACCTTGATTTTAATTACAAAAAAATTCTAGAAAATTCCAGAAAAATTATAAAATCCATTTTAAAAATTTCTGAAAAAATCAGGGGGTTTACAACTACAGTATACCGATGGTATACCAATTTTGACCGACTTGGATTTCTAAATATTTTCTGGGAACCCTATCGGCATACCGATAGTGTACTACAATGTACAGACGGTATACCAATCCTTGTCGACATTGTTAACCGACTTCAGGATATTTGTCTTGGCCGGCATACCGACTGTCATGCCCCAGTCCCAAAAATACGTAGGACTAGGACACGTAAGCATGCCAACCGCATGGTTATGGCACTCCAATATATGGAAACCAAAACCCATACGTACGATGTCATATGAATATCAAATCCATAAGTGGTATAAATCTATCACAAGTCACAGGGTACAATCTAAATCTCATCCACAGAAAATTATATATAAATAATTAACCAATATCTATGAAACTAGATCTCAATATAAAGTATCTAAGATGATAGTCAGATGGAAACAAATCCACTGCCGAACTAGAATATAAAAGCAAACATAACATAAGTACATCGCCAATAATCACGAGGCACGAAGGGAAGACCTCCTCAAAACATATATAACCATCAGAATCTGCGCTCCTGCGAATACTCAAGAACAGCGACACCTGGAAGGGCCAGGTCCTCAGAGGGACATAACAAGATACATAAAAGTATGCCAATAAAGTACTGAAATAAATATCCAATAGGGTCGCCTAACCATCTATGTGAATGCAGTTTGAGAATAACTTTCTAACAAGTGGGCTATCTGGCCATAAATGGGATTGGCATGATTCTCTCGGAGAATCAGGGGCCTACAAAGCATGTCGTCTTTTGAACGGCAGACGCCGCCTGTAATATATGGGGTCATCACCGCCCGTATCTCCAGCGGAGCTTCCGGGTTACAATAAGAAAAGTGCAAAGGAGCCCAAATGCGGTACTTGTTGTTTTCCCCACCCCATGCTCTAAGCATGTCACATCCATGACACGATAATACGTCTAATAACTGCCAAGTCTACTAGAATGCAAAGTTTTTAACAGCAGTTATTCCTAACGCACGTCCCACACGTATCAATGATCAGTCAATACATGAGTCCGTGATCTATATGAGACTCACAACTCGTGTAAAATATGTCACAACCAAATAAAACCTAATGATGCTTCATGATAATGGGGCGGTCTCATAAACAAGGTTAATGCATATACATAAATAAAAACAATCACGACGACACCGTCGTTGCACCCAAGTTTCCTTGGACGCACAGTTTATATAGCAGTTAAAATATATGAACTAAAGACAGAAAATAAAGATGCATTCAATATATGGAATATGAATAACAGTACAATGGCAAGGTATACTTGCCTGGCAAGAAGCTGCAAAATATAACGTCCAGATGTCAAACACCAAGAGTCAGAAACTATGGCCTCAGAATGAACATCTCCAGATGCTGAAATAGACATCACCAACATTTCCGGAATCATCGAGATAGCTAAAAATTACTACCCTTTCGTCCAATTTGGACACAGGGGCAAAATGGTAATTTTGGGTCAAAGTGGGGTCCACGTGTGGCCCACTTTGCACCGAAAAATGTGCCAAGGGTAACAGTCTCTAAATGGGACAAATTATAGGTCAAACAATCTCTAAATGTCAGTACGAACTCAACGGTATGTACAAATATGGATTTCGGTGAGCCGAACATAAATTCGCCCAAAAAATCAATCGTGGGGTCCGCCAATTGGCGATTTGGTCAACTGTCTCAGAATTGCATGAAAATTGGGTCACAGGACCAGCACATTAGCACGAGTCCAGTGGCATAAGTTTCGTCGCATTCTGACGAGCGTGCACAAAATGCGCAGGACTTTTGCAAAAGTTGCGACATAGGAGGTTTGCTGCGGATACATGCTGATTTCGACGCGCATACGCGTCCAAATCAATTTTCGCAAAATCTCACACGTCCAGGTACACTGCGCGCACCTTTTGGTATACTTGGTACACGACGGGGCGGTCCCGTTTGGCGGGGCGTGCTCCGTATCGCAATTTCTGGAATTTGGGAAAAAATATATTTTCAGAATTTTCTAACTGGTTTAATTCTACACACAACAGTTAATAAATTAATGTAAATAACAGAAATTAAACTAGGTCAAGTGGTCTCCACATACAAAAAAAATCGAATTCGGATCTCTGTAGTGGGAGATACGAATCCGGGAACATAGGTAGTTACCGCAGTTTTTTGCGATACCTAAAAGTTGTCTTTTTTCGGCAACTTGGGCGTTGTTTTCACCTAGGGTTACGCGCTGTTTGAGGTCAACTATCATATAGATATTGAAGGGGGTTAAGTGGTGAACGTACCGGTGAAGGCGGGGTCGAGTTTGGTCGAGCGGAGGGACGGAAAATAGGACGTGAACACAGGTAAGTCGTTATATTTTCTGTCTAGTGCACGGTCGCGCGGTGCTCGCACGAGGCACGGGGGTGGCGGTCGTGCAGTCTTCGGCGGCTGCGTGCGATCGACGTCATGCTGGAGGCGGCGGTGTCGTGGCAAGGAGAGGGAGGATTAGGGTTAGGATTTTGGATTCGTGATGAAATATATATAGAAGAGAGAGAGAGAGAGAGAGATCGAGCGAGCGGGTCGGGGGGGGGGGGGCGAATATGGCTTTGAGCTGCTGCTGCTATTGCCTAATATGTATTAATGGGTCCGGGTTTTTGGGATTTGCGGGTAGGATCTTAGGTAAATGGGTTAGGGTTCAAGTGGTTTGGGTTTTAGACCCAATAAGAATTCTTATTTCCTTTTATATTCTCTTTTCTATTTACTATTTCAATTTTCTTTTTCTTTCTAAATAAACTATATATATATATATACATACATACATACATACATACATATACATAGAAAAATCCTAAAAATTATATTATTGCATACCATTAAGTTAGCAACTGACCAAAGGGTCTCCTACATAAAATAAATTAGAAAAAAATTTATACCGGCTCCATAAATCCCCTAAATGCACAGACACCTAAAATAAAAAATTAAATAAATTCTATTTTCTTTAATTAACTCATAATTACTACAATTTAATTATTAATTAATTAAAAAGGTTAATGCGGTTTTTAGGATTAGGGGTTTTACATTCTACCCAACTTATAAAAATTTCGTCCTCGAAATTAAAACTAAGCCGCGGTAGAAAGTCAAGAATGGTTTAAGATAGAGATTTGCAGCTTTTCTGTCCATTCCTCCATCCTAACCTTCATGATTTTCCAATTGTCATGGGAACATTTGGAGGGCTATAATTTGCATTATAAAATGCAAGGCCAGGTTTAAATTAGGGGACGATATTGCGCGACCAAAATGTAGCACAAGGGAACTTAATTATAAGTTGCACAAAGGTCAGAATGGAAGATGGGCATGTCTAGGACAAGGATGTGAAATTTGTAGGAAGGCAGTGGCTAGTATAGTGATCCAATTATCGAAGCAACGGTAAGGTGCGCTAAATGATACAATGTTCTAAAATTAAATAAAAATACCGTGTTCTATTTCTAATTAGATTCAAACTAGCCTTAGTCTCACTATCTAAGCCAAGTAGGTCTAATTTTGGGTGAGGGAGTTTACAATCCAGCCAACTTAAAATAATTTCGTCCTCAAAATTAAAATAAGGTATAATTTGTGAATCCTTCCTGTACATAAGGCAAGTCAATCACAATCTCTTTGCAATAATTAAAATTCTAATCAAACCCATCGCAATCACTTCAAGGTTAGGATAATCACTGTTCCAATCAAAATTCAACCTATTGTAATCTCTTCTCACTTTTTCAAATTATCAATATCCAAATTTAAATTAAATCTATATAACATCTTCAAGAATTAAATACGCATATAAATTTTACATCACGATCTCCAACTATCATAATCTCCTCTAGAAAACAATTCTAGTCCAATATTATTCCTATTTTCACTTATGAATTTTTGTATTCTTAAAATTTTAAATTCAATTCACATCCTCAATATTTTAAATTGGTAATCCAACAATCAAATTTTAACTCTTAATTCAAATCATCAAATTATAAAATTTTAAATTCAATGCACCAATGTTCAAGTCTGAAATTCTATATCTATCCTCAAAATTCAAATTGATGATTTACCTTCAATATTCAAATTTTAAATCATGTACTTAAAGTATAAATATTTGGTCCGACATATCAAGATTTAAAAATTCATTAAATACTCATCATCTAACTCCTTCTTCTAAAATTATCCATATTTAAAATGACTTAATCTTTCAATCTAATCCTACATGATCACAATCTAAAAGAATTTAATCTCAATTTAACAATGCGACTTCTACCCAACTTAGAATTTACCCATCTATCATATAAGGCTATACACTTAAGAAAATATTCCTTAATTTATTTACTCATGTCATTCAATCCTCAAAACTTTAACACCAATTATATCATATATGATATGCCCTTAATCAATTATAAAAAATAGTCACCAAATAATACGATTGGCCTATGGGGTATATCTAGTACTATCCGTATCAAACTTATACCAAGCACGAGGTTTCGTCTTTCCGAAATAAGGGAAGACGAAGATCAATAATAAAGAGTTCAAGGGGGAGGTAATAGAATAGAAGTATGGGGATCAAGGCATTTAAAGAATTCAAATAGGAATTGTCAAGGCAGGTGTGGATTAAAATCCTATTTGGTAGATTCTTATTCACATGCTCGTATCAGTACAGTTATGTAATCGATATGATACGCTCAGACATGTCTAGAGGGCAAGTACATTCGTCTAAGAAGTTAAGTCAATTTTATCTCAATCCACGCAAAGTAGTTATGCGAAGGGCGAACCAAGCGCACTAAGGTTAGCTAGACCTTAATACACTAATTCTGAAATGTATTAGTGTAGCGCTCCAATAATACATATGTCATGAACAAGCTTGATAAAGAATAAGTTTCCAAAACTAAGCTATAATAGCAGCATAAGTCAAGGTAGTACAAAAAATATAAGTACGCTAGATTATGATGAGAGATGTTACAAAATAATTCAAGTTCACAAAAGAAATAAGACTCCACAATCTCTACAGTTGTCATACTAACTCCTTGTCTAAGTCGCTTGTCGACCAAATAGGGGTATAGCCTCTAAGTTCTATAGTCTGGATAAACACTATCGTCTTATGCTAGTATACAGTTAATGTCATTATGTTATACTTTATTAGTGGGTCAAGAGGATTATGTGATACTAGGTTGTGAGGCATACTATCCAACGTAAAATAATAAACTAATAATATGACAGTCTTAAGGGGATTCCACAAAATAACCTTGCACTTGCAAATAAAGTAGAAACTCTTATTAGGGTACACGAGAAAAATATCTTGGTACTTATTAGGGTATCCTCTCGTATTATATAGGTAGTGGTCATCTTAAGTCTTAATCATGGTGCTCATAGAACAAGTGTTAATAGTAAGGATAAAAGAGTTATTGGCCTTCAAGGGAAAAGGGGATATAACTTATATGGAGATATGGATTCAATTATGTGATTTAAAACTAAGGTATAACCATAAATTATAATCTAAATGAATACTCAACTATCAAGTTCTAACTACCAAGCACAAAAATTTAAAATTCAAGATTACAACTATATCCTTAGCAAACTATATATCCTAACATAGAATACAATCACTCTGTCCTCAATCAGAAGTGTCAGGTGGCACGATTTGAAAGATGAAGAAAAGAAGAACGTAAGTTTAGTCGTCGCGCAATTAGCGAACACTAAGGGTTCATAGGAACTAGCCATGAAATAAAATAGAGAGGCTATTGATAATGTCATGGTTTCCTAAGGGAAGATGCTACGCTAATCTCTGTGTTTGAGGTATGATCAAGAAAATATTCTATGCATTGCTCTTAGCTTTCTAAGGTACTGTCTGCTAATCTCAAGACAAGAATCTAAATTTATAGTTCTCCAATACTATCTAACTATGAAGGTTAGGTTCAGTCCTAATATTCAATTTTGGTTTTCTATTGGTTCCTCAATACTTGGGTCAAACACTATTGTCAAATTTTAAACTAATCCTAGTAGTGTTTATACTACTCTCAAGTCTTCATAAATACATCAAAGGGTAATGGTAAACCTGTCACGCCCCAGTCCCAAAAATACGTAGGACTAGGACACGTAAGCATGCCAGCCGCATGGATATGACAACTCCAATAATGGAAACCAAATCCATACGTACGCTGTTTTATGAATATCAAATCCACAAGTGGTGAAACTGTAATACAAGTCACAGGGTAAAATCTAAATCTTATCCACCAAAATCATATAGAAATAAATAATCAGTATCTATAAAACTAGATCTCAACAAGAAGTATCTAAGGATGATAGTTGGGTGGAAACAAATCCACTACCAACTCAAATGGGAAAAGTAAATACAATATAAGTACAACTCACTCAAACAATATAAGTACCAGCTACCAATCACGGCTCGAAGGGAAGACATCCACGAAGCTTCTATATCCTTCCAATCTGCGCTCCTGCAAATACTCAAGAACAGGTACACCTGGCAGCGGACCAGGTCCTCAGAGGGACATAACAAGTATACTTAAACACATGCCAATAAAGTACTGAAATAAATATCCAATGGGTCGCCTAACCGTCTAAAGTGAATGCAGTTAAGAACAACTTTCCCCACAAGTGAGCTATCTGGCTGAAAACCTGGGATTTGGCATGGTTCTCTTTTGAAGATCCAGGGGCCTAAAAGGCACGTCGTCTTTTGAACGCCGATGGCCCGCCTGATAGTACATAATATATAGTGGTCACCATGACCCGTATCTCCAGCGGAGAATCCGGGCGTACAGGAGAAAGTGCAAAGGAGCTCAAATGCGGTACTTGTTGTTCTCCCCACCCCATGCTCTAAGCATGTCATATCCATGACACGATAACACCTCTAATAACTGCCAAGTCTACTAGCATACAAAGTTTCTAACAGCAGTTATTCCTAACGCACGGTTCATACGTACAGGAGGCCAGACCTGTCACGCAGTCCGTGATCTATATGAGACTTACAACTCGTGTAAAAATATGTGTCACGGCCAAATGAAGCTAATGATAATATATGATAATGGGGTAGTCTCATGAACAGGGTCAATGCAATACATAAATAAAAATATATTGCGACGTCACCGTCGCGCACATTTTATATAACAATTAAAATATATGAACTAAGGACAGAAAGTAAAGATGCATGCAACATATGGAACATAAATAATAGTACAATGGCAAGGTATACTTGCCTGGCAAGGAAGCTGCAATGTACCAATAACCTGCTCCAGAAATCGCGCAGAATAATCCAATATCCTATGTACACATAAATATAATATAATAGAATCATTAGTCATTACACTAGCACATACTCAACCATATTTACACTGGAATCAGGGGGTATACTAGGGGTAACACTAGTCATCTAACACGGTCAATTATGCATTGAATTACGTGGGTGTCGCGTCTTCAAGTACTGTACGAAATCAGTCAGTCAACTGACAGGTGTCTATGCCGGTACGTTAGTGTACGCAAGGCAGACAAATTCACAAGTTCTTAGGGTCAACATGGTCAAGGTAAGTATTGGATAGTCCACGATATCCTAGGGTCATACAGTCTGAATATTTAGTCATAATTATCAATTAGCATTTACTTACATATATATTCATATAACTATATAATAATATAACCATTAATTTATTTTAATTTATTTAATTCTGGAATAATTACTCTAAAATCTTATTTTAATCTTATTATTCTGATTTTTATGTTAATTCCTAAATTTTGTCCAAAGAAACTGAATTTTATCAACTCGAGACTCATGGCACGCAAATCGAGGCAATATGTTGACCAAAAAGTCAACCGATACAAACTCGACTTTTATGCATGATTTCCTGTAGATTTCAGCATAAAAAATATACTGGAATTTATGGCTCATCTGAATTCAAATTCGTTTGAGAATTATGGCACATACAAATTTTGTATTGTGCACCGATGGTTAAATTCTAACCTAGAAGTTCTATAGAATTAACAGTATGTAAATACTTCGAAATAAATTCTGGGAAAAATATATGTCGATGATCTCGACATTAGCTTTCCGAAACTTTAAACGGTTCGTGATTCTGATTCCTGGTTCTCCCGGAATCGCAAAAATATCGAAACATGTCTATTTTCGGACATGCTGTGCTCTACGAATTTTCCAGAATTAATACTAATAATTTAGAAAAACAATTTATATTATCAGAAAGCTAACCTCATTATCGTTCTAACAAAAAAACTGGAGCATGTTTGGAGTCCGGAGCTATGAGATATCGTCTTTTTAATTCGTCATAACTAGTAGAAAATGTGGCTGAATTTATGACGAATTTTGAATATTTTTTTTGGACGAAAAAGAGAGGAATTTGGGAAAGAAAAATATGAAGGATGAGGTATATATAATGGTGGACACTACTTAATTAAATAAGAATATGATTGGTTAATTTGGATAGGATTATGATGAATTTAAATAAGGATAGGATATGCATGAAGTTGATTTCCTAGTAGGTTCAGGATTTGAATTAATTTAAAATAGATTTTGAATTTATCTCAATAATTTATAATCTTAAATATAATTAAAGATAATACAAATAATTTATAAAATCTTATTAATATCTATTAACTCTAAATTAGTATATATCTAATATTAAGACTATATATATCCAAATAAATCCTAAATAATTTTAAAATCTAAATAAATTTCTTAAAATTCTAAATAAATTACAAAAAATATAATTAAATATTTTAAACTAAAATAAATATTTTTTAGGAACGACATGCAAGTATGGTCGTATAGTAAATCATAGAAGTCCTAGAAATTTATGTTTTCTAAGTTTTAATTACCAAAAAAATTCTAGAAAAATCTCCAAAAATCTAAAACAACCTAAAATAATTCTAAATGAATATTTATATAAGTAAATATATCAAGAAATTTATTTTCTAATTAACTAAGAGCATATTCTAAATAAATTCAACATATATAATAAATATAATAATATAAAATATACACAAAATACCTATTTTGGGTGAGGGAGTTTACAAAACCAATCTATAGATAAGGGATGCTAGGGTTCATTAGGTATTAGGATCTTAGTGCTGTGTACGTCCAGACAAAATACTCCGGTAACTACGCAGGCGAATTCTGGAACTTCCAAACCTAAAGAAGAATATTCTTTTGACGACAATGATATTCCAAGCATATTTGATTGTCTAGTCAAAAGTGGCAAGCTTACTCTACCAGAGATAAAGCGTCCAAATGAAGTCGGCAGTACAGATAATCCTAAGTACTGTATTTTTCACAGATACATACATCATCCCACAAAGGCATGCTATGTACTGAAAAGGAAAATCCAGGAGTTAATCGACGCCAAAGCCATCATTTTGCGTAATAACGAGAAGACGGTCACTGCAAATATGATCTCACTCCAATTTGGCCATTTTCCCCCTCAAGAAGTATCGGATGATGTGGTACCTATTCCACGGGTAATGATGGATATTGTTAATCTCCCTCCTACCAGGGGTCAAAATCAAGATTTAGTGCCCCTAACTACCAAGCGTGGGAAGATCATATTGATTCATCCGGGAAGAACAACATCCTGATTGGGTCGCTAATGTTGTCAGAGTTATGAAGAAAAATGGAAAAGTGCGTGCTTGCATCGACTTCCGAGATCTAAATGCGGCCTGCCCTAAAGATGAATTATATCTTCCCATTACAGACGACATGATCGATAATACATGTGGTTTTGAGCGCATGTCTTTCATGGACGAATTTTTAGGATATAATCAAATTAAAATGAATCCTGAAGATGAGAAGCATACTGCTTGTCGTACACAATTAGGAGTATATTGCTATACAGTCATGCCTTTTGGATTGAAGAATGTCGGGGCCACATATCAACGAGCTATGAGTAACATATTCCATGAACATTTACGCAAAACGGTAGAATATTACGTAGATGATATTACTGTCAAAAGCTTCCTCAAGGATAATCATATTCAAGACTTGAAGATAATATTTGATTTGATGCGCCAACATCAACTCAAAATGAACCCTAAAAAGTCCTTTCTTGGTGTATCCAGTGGCAAATTTCTGGGATTTGTCATTACTGCTAAAGGCATTCAAGTTGACCCTGATAAAGTAAAAGCTATCCTAGAAATGCGACTGCCCCGTAATCTTAGAGAACTTAGGGGATTTCAGGGTTGTCTAGCTTATATCAGGAGATTCATATCCAATCTCTTTGGAAGATATCAACCTTTTTCTCGTCTAATAAAGAAAGGTGTGTCATTTGTATGGGACAAAGCCTGTCAACAAGCGTTTAATGACATCAAACGCTATCTTACTAATCCTCCAGATCTGGTGCCTCCTGTCATAGGAAGACCATTTTTGTTGTATGTTCAAGCAATGGATCATTCTTTAGGGGCTCTCCTCGCACAGAAGAACAATGAGGGTCATGAACAGGCTATTTACTATCTAAGCAGGATGATGGTCGGAGCAGAACACAGGTATAACCCAGTGGAAAAAGAATGCTTGGCCCTAATGTTTGCCATTCAGAAGACGCGATATTACGTGACAGGCCAAACTATTCATATCATATCCAGAATCAATCCACTTCGGGTATTGATGAATAAGCCAAGTATTCTTAATTCCCGACTCGCGACTTGGACAATGCTATTGACACCGTATGATATGGTGTACGTCCCTTAGAAATCCGTGAAAGGTCAAGCCTTGGCTGATTTCTTAGCTGCCCATCCAATTCCTGAAACCTTCAAATTATATGAGGACATTCCCGACGAAGTTGCAGAATATAATTTGGCAATGGAAGGTGATACATGGCAGCTATTCTTTTATGGTGCTTCCAGAACTGGTCCCAAGGGAAACGTGGTTTCAGGGGTAGGGATTGTTCTGGTAACTCCTGATAAACTCGTTATTTATCGAGCATATTCTCTTAGTGAACCATGCTCTAATAATGTGGCAGAGTATAATGCTCTATTAATTAGGCTTCAAGTTGCTAAAGAATTGGATATTGAATACTTGGAAGCTTTTGGTGATTCTCAGCTGATCGTCAATCAGGTCAGAGGAATATATGAAGTCCGCAATCCAGATCTCATTCCTTATCACCGAACAACAATCGAGATAGCAATGTCTTTTAAAGGATTCTTCTTAGAACATGTTTCTCGATCTCAAAATTTGGAAGCTGATACTCTGGCCAGTCTAGCTGCAGATCTAGCTATTCCTATAAGAAGGCAGAATTCGGTGATCCTTCTTAACAGAGATTTGTTTTGTGTGAAAAATAATTTTTACATAGAACACAGCTATATTATAAACACGGTTCCTCCTAAAAGAGATTGGATAAGTCCCTTTATAGACTTCGTGTCATATGGAATCTTACCAGAGGATCCTAAAGAAGTAGCATCTATCAAAAGACGATCGCTACGTTTCTATTTTGATGCTTCTTCATAAAGTTTGTATCGTCGAACATATGATGGACTATTATTACGATGTCTCTCTAGTGGTGATGCAAAGCGGGTTATTCGAGAAGCTCATGATGGAGTATATGGAGCACATCAACTCGGTCCTAAGTTACAGGATCGTATCAGGAGGATGGGCTACTACTGGCCTACTATGATTGCAGATGCCGTGGAATATGCAAGAAAATGCAAAGCCTGTCAGGTTCATACAGATTTTATGCATCAACCTTCTGAATATTTACATCCTACTATTTCATCTTGGCCCTTTGAAGCATGGGGTATGGATAATATTAGTCCTATTCATCCTTCATCTTCTAGAGGACATCGGTTTATATTAGCTATCACTGATTATTTCTCCAAATGGGCGGAGATAATTCCTCTTGTTGAGGTAAAGATATCTAATGTGATCAGCTTTATCAAGCATCATATAATTTATCGCTTTGGGATACCCCGAAGGATAATTCATGACAATGGGCCTAAATTCATCAGTCAAGCATTTCACCGATTTTGCGATAATAATCGGATACAAAATATGGCCTCAACGGCATATAATCCTGCTGCCAATGGTTTGGCGGAAGCCTTCAACAAAAGCATTATCAAAATCTTGAAGAAATTTGTCTCTTCGAACAAAAAAGATTGGAACGAGAAATTGGGAGAATGTCTGTGGGCATACCGCACAACGGTACGAACACCAACGGATTGTACTCCATTTTTATTAGTTTACGGGTGTAAAAAAGTTCTCCCTATTGAAATTCAAATTCCATCACTCAGAATAGCAGTAGCTAATGAGCTGACTGAGAAAAATAATGATCGTTTAAAACTTCAAGAGCTAGAAGGGTTAGACGAAAAATGCCTTCAAGCTCAACAACGCATTGAGTTCTACCAAGCACGCATCTCCAGAGCTTTTAATCAAAAAGTGAAGAAAAGAGTGTTCAAAGTTGGTGAGCTAGTTTTAGTTGTGAAGAGGCCAATGATCATTACACATAAAAGTAAGGGGAAATTCCACCCAAATGGGAGGGCCCTTATGTGATTGAAACAACATTTTCAAATGGCGCTTACAGATTAGCCAAGCCTAATGGAGATTTGATAATGGATCCTATCAATGGCAAATTCCTGAAGAAGTATTGTGCTTGATCTCCCTTACTTAATGGAGTACGATGAAGATTTCATTCTGATGATACTACATACAAGATTAGTTGAATCACATTCTATCATGTTCATATGACCTCTGAATATATAAGTTTAACTAATTTGAAACTTCAAAACCTATCATGTCCATATTACCTCTGATAGTGTTTTGTATACAAATTTAGTTGAATCATATTCTATCATGTTCATATTACCTCTGAATAGATATATTCAGCAAAACCAGTTACAAGAGTTTACGCATAAAATGCTCTTTGATTCCATATTGTTTACAAATATTGCAAGGGCCTGAAATACGCAAATATCAGCGTTTGCAAACAGACGATGAGTATTCAGTAACTTCTCTTCTTCTTCTTCTTCAGTCGAGAGGACTTCATCAGACGAAGGGCCAAGGAGTTCCCTGAAAATGTATGTCTTCATTGGAGATAACTTTTCTTCCTTGGCCATTGATAGTTCATTCGAAGTTTAGCCAGAATCTTTTACATCTAGTTCAGGGATGGCCTGTTCGGCGGACATTTCTTGCCCTGTCTCGAGAATCTTTCGAGAAGCCATTTTGAAGATGATGTTCTGAACATATGTTCTTCATATTTATAAAGGAGAAATGATGGTTCAGAATTCAATGTGACTCCTCGTCAAAAACAGCATGACGATTGGATTTTTAAGACAATTTAATGCTAAAGAGTTTTTATGCATCTTCCTTTATGCATAAAAGTTGGAACGTGACTGGATGCATATTTATCAGAGTCTGCGTAAAAATTACTCAAGCGGGTTGAAGCTGCATATTACCAGACTTCCTCACAAGAACATGGCAAATCAATAGTGCATAAAAGAAGACAAGTTTATTAATCATGATTACATATGATGGAAATCCTTTTTTTTACAAATTTTTTTTTATTAATATTCAAGATCATGATTACATATGACGGGAATCTATTACGCTAGGTTATCGTCTGATGGAGATCTTCATTTCTTCTTCTACAGCACTTCTTCAGCTCCTATACGCCGGGTGCCAAGAAAATGATCAATGGTGGGAGGATATAAAACTGGGCCTGTTTAAATTATTCAAGCCTACCTCCCATACGTCATCGGCGGCCATGCTTAGAATTGTGATTGGGATTCAGACCCAACACAATACTAGAAGACACGGCCGAGCTGCACCCCAGGATCCAGCTTCATAATAGAAGAAAATACAGTTAGCAAGATGTGTGGTCTAATGCGACCCTTCCTCTCTCTTTGACGAATTGCCATATAAAATTGTTGATTACCTCGAGCAAAGGAATCTATGATATCCCTCCATGGTCCATCATTGTAGAGAATATTTGCTCGAAGATGTCTCTTTTTACGGCTCCTTACATGCTGGAAAAGCATAATCTTCTTCTTTCTCAGTTCAGCCCAATGAATCTCAATAGTCATCTTTGTGGTGAAGGAAGTATGGAAAACCAAGTTCATTTGCTTGCCCTTATATAGGCAGAAGAGAACATGCAAATTCCAACGACTTCTTAAATATATCCAAAAAATTAGCCTTGAAGAACGAGTTAAATTTGACCATTTCATGCTTCATTCAAAGTATTTCAAATTACGAGGAATTTGAAAACTTTGAAGGGGGTCCTGTAGAAGCAAGAAATATGCTGGGGAATTGTCCGCATATTTTACAGTCAAAACCTCCAACATACTTAAAGTTCCTCCCTACGTAAAACAGAGTTTCAAGGTTGTTTGGCGTAAAATAGGGCTTCAGAGCTGTCTGCGTAAAACAGAGCTTCAAGGTTGTTTGGCGTAAAATAGGGCTTCAAAGCTGTCCGCGTAAAGCAGTGCTTCAAGGCTGTTCTGCGTAAAAGGTTGCTATACCTTCCTACGTAAAGTTTAAAAAACGTTATTTTTAATGCAGTGTAAAGTTGTACGAGGAACACTTCGTATTCTTCGGATGAATTTGTCAAACAAATCAGTGAACCTGACATCTGACAAAAGTACTGCACGGCTGTGATGATGATTTTGCACAGAGACCCAGGTTGTCATTTTGTGACATATTTTTGATACAAGTCATTTTTACGCATTCAAAGGAAGAAAAATGGAATCTTCTGAATACGCTGCCTATTCTACATTGACAGAAATAAGTTTTTACGCTCAAGATAAGACAAAATCAGATGCCTCGTCAAAAGTTGTTTCTTGTACAGAGCTCGAGGCATATCTCTGTATTTTATGCACGAGATTGAGACATATCTCTGTATTTAATGCACGAGATTTTGTTCTATTTTTAATTTGTCATGACTGGGAAAGCTAAGACTGTGACTAATACGCTCACATCACCATCCTTGCATTTTACGCCAACCAGGCTATTTTTAACTATATGAGTACGCTGTATGCTATCTCCTCGAAATATGCCAACTCAGCTATATTTCAAAGGTACGTTGATAAGGCTATTTAGTCCAGAATACGCTCCAGACCTCAGTCGTGAAGGATAATTGGCTATTTTACGCTGGTTATCTATTATTCATGAATCATCAAGTTTTACGCAGGGGCAGTTACCTACGTAGCTTGCATGCCATGATCTTCGATAAGCAGTTATATGCGTTATCTTATAAAGGGATACGTGTCATACGCAGATTCAGAAGATTATTTGAACGTGGGTAGCAGTTGTCATAACTGCAGCATAAAGGAGGCAGTCTTCTTCATAGTTTGGCCTTTTACGCCAACAAGACAGTCATTTGGCTTTTATGCCAACCATTTTACGCAGGGGCAGTTACCTACGTGGCTTGCATGCCATAATTTTTGAGAAGCAGTTATACGCGTTACCTTATAAAGGGATACGTGTCATACACAGATTCAGAAGATTATGGAAACGTGGGTAGCAGTTGTCATAACCGTAGCGTAAACGAGGCAATCTTCTTCACAGTTTGGCCTTTTACACCAACAAGACAGTTATTTGGCTTTTACGCCAACCAGGCAGTTATTTGATTGATCTCTATAAATAGAGATCCCTGGTCACATGGTAGAGGAGAAGTATTTTTGGCTGACAACTTTGGCAACAGGAATTCGATCCTACTTGCAACTTTCCTTTGACTGGCTTTTGCCTTCAGTTCAGAGAAAGTTTGAAGCTTCTTCTACAGCACTTCTTCATCATCGTATAGTCCAAGGAACAAAGTGATCGACTGCAGACCAGACTTCCATAGCAATACTTCCCCAGAATTATTTTATTGTACTTAATATCCTCGTATAGAATTATTTGTACTTTTCTCTTTTCTCGTTTGAAAGCAAAAGTTCCGCATAAACCTTTTATTTATCCAAACAATATCAGGAATGCCATATTCAGGAAATAACCAGGATTAACTAAAATAACGGAATAAAAGAGAACCAGAGTATCATCAAGAGTTAAAGGGTTGATTGTAAGCCATTGGATCATAATATATGTCCCTCTCCTGGGTTCATCACAGCCATGCACACGAAAACCAAGGGACCAACGGTCCAAAGCATGCAACTAAGGAGAAACTTGCAAAAATAACCTAGACAATGCATGAATGGAATAAAGCATAAAGTAAGCAATTTAAACAATAAGCAAGATATACACGTTTAAGACGCATATATCAGGTGTGTATACCAGAACAGTGAGACAAGTCTCACAACTCTCTCCTCCTTAGAAAATTTTGTCCTCAAAATTTTAATAAGGCATGAGGGTCTAGCAAAACTCAGGGGACAAGCACTCAAGGCAAGCAAGGGCATACGGAAATCGAGCACAATCATAGAACAAGAGAACCATGCACAAGTCAAGATCAGGATACAAGATATACGAACAATTATACCTCATGAGTCAAACAAATACGGGTATCGAGCTCGAATATCATCCTCGCGCTCCCAAGTTGACTCGCCCAGTGAGTGATGCCCCCAAGCAACTCGAACTAACCGAATAGTCCGGTTCTTAAGAATTTTCTCTTTCTGGTCCAAAATGGATACAGGCCTTTCCTCGTACGAAAGGTCGGTACCAACGACCAATTCTGAATGATTCAGGACATCGCTTAAATCTGGTATATACCGTCGTAAATGGGATACATGAAAAATATTATGTATTTCACGAAGCGACGACAGAAGAGCAAGACGATAGAAAACATCTCCTACTCGCTCGAGAATATTGAACGGACCTATGTACCACGGACTAAGCTTTCCCCGTACACCGAATTTGATGACTCCGCGGGTAGGCAAAATTCGAAGGAATACATAGTCGCCGACAGAAAACTCAAAAGGTCGCCGATGCGAATCGGCCGAATGACTCTGGCGATCTTAAGCTACCTTGATATGCTTCCGGACTTGCTTGACTACTTCAACTGTGTTAGCAATTATTTCAGGACCAAGTAATTATCTTTCACCAATATCATCCCAAGCTACAGGGGATATGCACTTTCTGCCATACAGTGCCTCGAAGGGTGCCATCTGGATACTTGCTTTCAAACTGTTGTTGTAGGAGAATTTGACCAAGTACAAATGATCCTCCCTCGAACTACCAAAGTCAAGAGTCAAGGGTACATGAACGAAGCTTATCTTCTAAACTATGGATGGTACGTTCTGACTGACCATCTGTCTACGGGTGGTAGGCTGTAATGAACTTTAGACGGGTACCCAAAATTTCTTGAAGACTTTTCCAAAAATGAGAAGTAAACTTAAAATCTCTATCCGAGACTATGCTAACCGGTACACCATGTAGTCTAAGAATCTGATTCATGTACATCTGGGCCAACTTCTCTATAGACTGTCCTACTCTGAAGGGAAAAAAGTGAGCAAACTTCGTGAGTCGATCCACTATTACCCAAATAATACCTCTGTCAATTAGGGATCTAGGAAGACCGGTCACAAAATTCATGGTGATATACTCCCACTTTCACTCAAAAATTGGTAAAGGTTGAAGAAGTCTTGTTGGTCTCTGATGCTCAGCTTTAACCTGTTGGCAAACCAAATACCGAGAGACAAACCTAGCTATCTCTTTCTTCATACTATTCCACCAAAAATGCTAACATATGTCTCTGTACATCTTTGTTCCTCTTGGGTGAACGGAATACTGAGAACTGTGGGACGACCATGGATACATAGGCATAAAATTGTACCCTCCACCCTGCACCAATGCTTCAAATACGTGGACAGTCTAGGAGAGATCAGAACAGAGGTCGGTGACCTCAACCCATTCAAAGGCTTTGAAGCCTATTTCTCTAACTCAATATTCTATACACCGAAGTACATGAAGAAGAGGCTAATCAACCGGATGATGAAGCTAAGAATATGTCAAAAGAAGAACCTCCGATGATCCTAGTCAAAAGACATACTACTCGTCCGATTCCTTTGGAACCTCTCATCATCAACCTGCGCAAGCCAACACATGAGGTGGAAGCCGAAGAGCCATTGGTGATAAATCTTTCTAAAAAGTTGCCCCTGCGGGTCATTAACCTATAACGCAATAAACAATCAATACCGGAGAGTGAGCCACTTGTTATCGACCTCCGTCGTAACAAGCAACCAACTCCAGTAGATCAATCCCTACTCATCAATTTTACCAAGCCTCATATTAAGGATGAAGTTCATGTTGACTATGCAGAGCAAGAAGAGATCTTGTATTTTATGAATAAAGAAGACACTCCTTCGCACTACATTGATATTGATCAATTTGCTAAAAAATTCTTAGAAGCTCTTTATATTTATGAACTCTATCCATACCCGTAACATCTCTATTTCAACACGGTTCATCATATGGACCATATGAGGATGCATACTTCATAGTCCCAACAAGACAAGACAAACAACGTCCGATACTTTTTGGTAAGACTAAAAATAAAAGAGTCACATAGACCAATGATTTTGATGAAGATAGAGGAAAAATACAACTGTATCATTACAGCCAACCAACTAAGAACATTATGCAGGGGGTGGGCTATAACTTGAAGTCTGGTCTGGGGCGTAATAATGGAAAAGGTAGACGGACTCATATATGTCACTTCTCTCCAAAAGGCAAACCTGAAACATATTATCAGCGAACTTGTATAGTTTAGGGCATGTCACACCACCAACAACTCCTGAAAGTTTAGAATCGGAATAAGAGACACATTCTCATTCTTTCGACTCATTATTGTGGAATTCTGATGAAAGCATGAGTGACATATTAAAATATATTTTTCTGTGAATATGGTGTCAACTGGCCCAGATGATGAAGATGTTGAAACCTTAGAACCGTTCGAGAATGATCCATGGACGCAACGGATGGATACTCAATGGGAGCTTCGATTTGAGCAACGTAAACCACCTACAGAGGATGAAGTTGTCTAAATTAATGTAGGAGAAGAATCTTTCCAAAGACCAATCTTTATCAGCAAGAGTCTTCCCGAAGAGGATAAACAGTTCAGTTAAAAAAATATTTATGTCTTCTCCTGAAGTTATGAGGATATTCATGACCTAGATCCTCAAATAGCCACACACAAGCTCAATATTCTTCCTAATGCTAAACCGGTAAAACAACAACAAAGACGATTTCGTCCGGATATGATGGATGCAATCGAAGCAGAAGTAAATAAACTAATAGCATGTGGCTTCGTTCGAGAAGAGCAGCATCCGGACTGGGTGGCCAATGTTGTCCCAGTCATGAAGAAAAATGGGAAGGTCCGTGTCTACATAGATTATCAAGATTTAAACTCTTCCTGTCTAAAAGACGAGTTTTCTCTCCCCATCACATATGTCATGATCAATAATACATGCAGCTTTGAACGTATATCTTTCATGGATGGATTCTCAGGATACAAACAAATCAAGATGTCTTCCAAAGAAGAAAAATATACCTCTTTTTGTACACCACTAGGAGGATACTGCTATACAGTCATGCCCTTCGACTTGAAGAATACGGGAGCAACGTATCAATGGGCCATGAGTACAATTTTCATAAGCACTTACATATGCCAGTAGAATTCCATGTGGACGATATTGTTGTCAAGAGTCGTCTTAAAGATGATCACCTTCAGGATCTAAAGACGGTGTTTGAATTAATGCGTCACCATCAATTAAAAATTAATCCAACCAAATTCTTCATGGGAGTTTCCAGTGGCAAATTTCTTGGATTCGCCATAACTTCCAAAGGTATTCATATTGATCCCAATAAAATCAAAGCTATCATCAAAATGCGACCTCCACGTAATCTCAAAGAACTCCATGGTCTGTAAGGCCGTTTGTCATGATGTTGACCCTTCACTCAGTTAATAAAGAAAGACGTATCCTTTGTCTGAAATAAAGCATGTCGAGCATTCGACGACATCAAACGATATCTCACAAATCCGCCAGTTCTTGTGTCTCCGATCATAGGAAATCCCTTCTTGCTGTATGTTCGAACAATGGATCACTCCCTAGGAGCTCTTCTTGCATAGAAGGGTAATGAAAGCCATGAACAGGCAATCTATTATCTAAGTCGCATGATGGTCAGTGCCGAGCATAGATACAATCTTGTCAAAAGAGAATGCCTCGCATTGATATTTGCTATTCAAAAGACACAACACTATGTGATGGGACAAACTAGTTATATCCTATCCAGGGTGAATCCCCTCCGAGTATTGATGACCAAGCCAAGCATACTCAATTCTTGTTTAGCTACATGGGCAATGCTTCTATCGCCTTATGATATGGTATATGTCCCACAAAAAGCTGTGAAAGGTCAAGCACTAGATAACTTTCTAGCAGCTCACCCTGTACCAGAAACCCCCAAGCTATATGATGACATCCCAGATGAAGTATTAGAATCTAATATGGCAATAGGAGATGACACTTGGCAATTATATTGCACATCAAGAATAAGACCCAAAGGCAACATCGTAGTCGGAGTAGGCATAGTCCTAATATCTCCTGATAAGCTACTCATTTATCGCGCATATTCTCTCAGTGGACCATGTTCCAATAATTTAGTAGAGTATAATGCTTTGCTCATTGGCCTCCAACTTGTCAAATAATTTGACGTAGAGTATCTTGAAGCCTACAAAGATTCAAAATAATAGTCAATCAGATAAGGGAAGAATATGAAGTTCGACATGATGACCTCATCCCTTATCATCAAGCAACATTGGAGTTAGTTTTTACCTTCAAGGGGTTCTTCATTGCGCATGTACCTCGATCATATAATATGGAAGCAGATGCTCTTATCAGTTTAGCAGCATTATTGGCCATCCCTCTGAAAAGACAATATTCGATCACGTTGACAAGTCGAGTGTTGTTCCGTGTCAAGAATAATCTGCACATTGAGCAAAGCTACGTCATAAAGTTAACCTCCATCGATGAAGATTGGAGAAACCCGATTATAAACTATGCAGCTTTTGGGATCCTCCCAGAAGATCCGAAAGAAGCGACTTCTATTAAGAGAGTTCACTCCGTTTCTATTATAATGCCTCGTCTAGGACATTATATCGTCGTTCATATGATGGAATACTATTATGTTCTCTCTCTAACATTGAAGCAAGATAATCACTTCATGAAGCTCATGATGGCGTCTGTGGAGCACATCAACTAGGTCCTAAGTTACAGGATCGTTTCAGGAGGATGGGTTACTATTGGCCTACTATAGTGGCAGACGCGATAGATTATGCTTATAAATATAGAGCATGTCAGATCCATGCCGATTTTATACACTAGCCTTCAGAATTCTTACATCCTACGACTGTATCCTGGCCTTTTAAAGCATGAAGAATGGATATTATTGGTCCTATCCACCGACCTTCTTCTAGGGGACATCGATTTATACTTATAATAATCGATTACCTTTTAAAATGGGCAGAGGCAGTTTCGCTCATCGAGGTAAAGACGTCCAATGTGATCAGTTTCGTAAAATACTATATGATCTATCGTTTTGTTGTTCCCCGAAGGATAATACACAGCAACAGACCATAGTTTGTTAGTCAAGCATTTTATAGGTTCTGTGATAAGAATCGAATCCAGAATGTAGCCTCTATGACTTACAACTCGACAACCAACAGTTTAGCAGAGGCCTTCAACAAAACTATAATCAAGACACTCAAAAAATGTGTCTCATCCAACAAGTGCGATTGGAATGAGAAACTCGGAGAATGCTTATGGGCTTATCGCACGACAGTCTAAACTCCAACTGGTTGCACACCATTCTTCTTGATCTATGGATGTGAAGCGGTCCATCCACTCGATATCCAGATTCCCTCTCCCATGGTAGCTATTGCTAGTGAGATTACAGTAGAGAGTAATGACCGTTTGAGACTTCAAGAGTTAGTAGCCTTGGATGAAAAATGTTTACACTCTCAACAACGTATTGAGCTATATCAAGCACGTATTTCCAGAGCTTTTAATCAAAAAATGAAGGAAAAAATATTCCAATTCGGCGAACTGGTCCTTACAATGAGGAGACCTATGATCACAACCACAAGAGCAAAGGCATGTTCCAAGCTAAATAGGAAGGCCCTTATGTGGTGGAGACAATATTCTCCAATGGTGCTTATAGGCTTGCTAAGCCTAATAGAGATTTGTTAATGAAGCCCATCAACGACAATTTCTCAATAAGTATTATGTCTAGGTACGATATATTCTTCACTTTCTCAAGCAGAGTAAAATAAGATGTTTGCAAGTGCATTTTATCCAGTCTCCAGCAAGTCTAATATAAATGTGCAGCATTTGCATTTACAACTTCGGTAACCTACATGATATCTCGAACTATTATCTATATTCATTCTTGAATAAGATATAGGTAATGGGTCCTCGAAGTTCCCTAGTAGGAAAATCCTCATATCCAACGAAACAATCTTTTTGAGATCATCCAAACAATTCTCTCCAGCAAAATTATCTTATTCTTAAAACCCAGTCATTTTAAGAATGTCCTATTCCTAATCCCCGGTTGGATCGGGTATAATCTTACATGTTTCCTCACCAGTCAATATGAATAATATGATTCATGTCCATATTACCTCTGAATCATATTCTATTCATCATCCCCAAATAGAGAAAATAATAGTTCACATTCGAACTATCATTTTCTCCTTTTTCTCCAGTTGCCTTACAATCTATCAAGTCTATATTACTTCTGCATTATTTTTCTCACAAATATGCAACACATCACGTCCATTTTTATCTCTGACAGTGTTTCATTCTCAAAACTTGCTACCCGTACTTGGTATAAGTATGCCATGGGTATCAGATCCACTAAATAAATTCTACCAAAATATTCTGCCATATCCACATTACCTCTGAGCAGATGTATACAATAGGATTTTATCTAAAAAATATATCATATCCCTATTATTTCTGATGTTGTTATCTATCACAATTTAGTTCAAAATATACAATGGATAATGAGCCCATGAAAATATTTTAAGCTTATTCATTTATAAAATGGAGGAAAAAGATAGCCGTACAACTTTAAGGGAAAATCAAGATCCTCCCGGTCTCTATTATTCACAAAAGTTGCAAGAGCATACAAAATGCAGACATCTGAATATACAAACACCCGACGGGTATGTCACGTCCCGATCTCCCATGGTCCCGATCGCCCCCGCCGGGCGCGAATCACCGTGCCAATGCTCCCGAGGGGTGGTCGTTCCCCTCGGGACGTGATGTCGTGCGAGCCTGGAGATGCTTTCACACAAGGCAATAACATAAGTCATCTTGGTTATCATCAAACCGATCGAGTTTGTAGCGGAGGAGAAGTGATACAAACAATAATCCATCTACGGGGGAAAGGTCAAGGTACGAGGTTCTCTGAATACAGGGGCATCGTTTCATACATTATGTCTCTCTATACAAAAGTAGCTCAAAACAACTCGATACGGCTCAAGGCATCGACACTGGATTTCTGGGTCCTAGCGATGAGGCACGACTATCGCTTCCTCGGATGATCCAGCACCTGCGAACAAGTAAACTGTTGGTAGATCAGTACTTTGGGAAAAGTACTAGTGAGTATAAAAATTAACAAACAGAAGCAACATTTACTAAAACCAACACTAAGTAAGCATATGATAAAATATTATATTACTAGTGATCTTTCTAGTTTTACCTAGGTTCATTACATGCAGTACATGAGCAGAGCTATATTACTTCTTTTGAAAATATCTTTAGTTCAGTTCAACACAACTAAGCATACAAGGCAAGCAGTTCAAGCATGATGTACCAATTCTTATACAATCTGGGTGTGCACAGCATGTCTCGTGAGCTATATTCAAAGACTCTAGGGACAATACATCATCTAATAGACTATTCTTTTATACTATAAGGTGATCACCATATGCAAGCAAGCATGCAAGACAATAAGCAAAATCAACATATCACTTTATTTAGTGATTCTTACCCCTTTGCTGAACGGTTATCCCTGCAACAGACATACAAGTTAGCAACAATTGCATATAGGAATAAGGTTATATTCCCTATCCGTTTCTGCATCAAACAGTTAGGTATGCAAGAAGTCTAGCCTAGCATGCGCCCTAACTATATGATGGACCATGAAAACCATGATTAGTAACGGTGTTATCACGACCCAACACTATACAAATATATTCACTCATATACTAGCTACTTTGACACGTGAACCAGCTAACTAATTAATATAACACCCGCCTAATAACGATGACTTCATTGCCTCAGGGTGTTTCATATAGTCTCTCCCAAGCCGAACGGTCCCAGTGTCCCAGGATACCATCCGAGAGACACAATACTTGTGCACAAGTTGTCCCGACCGATGTGATGAATGCACTCATAACATATAGTTCTATAAAACAAGAAAGCAAGAAAGCAATGTTTCAAGCAAGCTTCTATCTTTTCTTCTTATAAAAAATGATC
Source organism: Iris macrosiphon (assembly GCA_036927795.1). Classification (NCBI taxonomy): domain Eukaryota; kingdom Viridiplantae; phylum Streptophyta; class Magnoliopsida; order Asparagales; family Iridaceae; genus Iris; species Iris macrosiphon. Next base: position 180,044,998 of record JAYESA010000007.1, on the reverse strand, counting down.
GATAGTTCAATTCAAGGCCCAGCACTACACTAGTATACGCTCATACTAGCTACTTTAACACGTGATCAATCTATTTCTCTGAATGAGTTCGATAACAAGCATCTATTTCCAGCATGAGTTCTATCTATCAAGCATCAATGACAAGCAAACATATAAACAATCTATAATTTAAGCAAGCATAGTATGGTTCTTCTATCTCTTCTAGTTAAACATGCAGTTATACTCTTTCTTTAATATAATGAAGAAACTTATTCAAGCATCTTTTATTCTTCTTATTAGAATAACAATGGTTCGTTCGATAGCGGTGCCTATGTAACTTAGCATGCATCATTCATTTCTATACTTAGCATGACAATGTTCTTTTCAATGACAAGCATACAAGTTCTCTAGTTAAGCATGCAGGTTCTTATTCTGTAACGCCCCAGCCCCAAAATACGTAGGACTAGGACACGTAAGCATGTCAACCGCATGGATATGGCAACTCCAATAAATGAAAACCAAAATCCATACGTACGTTGTAATATGAATACCAAATCCACAAGTGGTATAAATTTATCACAAGTCATAGGGTATAATCTAAATCTCATCCACAGAAAATCAAATATAAATAAATAACCAATATCTATGAAAATAGATCTCAACACAAAGTATCTAAAGATGAGAGTTGGATGGAAACAAATCCACTACCAACTAGAATATATAAGTGCAACACAACAACCATAATATAAGAATATCAACTAGCAATCATAAGGCTCGAAGAGAAGACCTCCTCAATACATAAGTAACCAGTCTGGATCTGCGCTCCTGCGAATACTCATGAACAGCTACACCTGAAAAGGGACCAGGTCCTCAGAGGAACATAACAAGATACATAGAAGCATGCCAATAAAGTACTGAAATAAATATCCAATGGGTCGCCTAACTGTCTAAGTGAATGTAGTTTGAGAACAACTTTCTAACAAGTGGGCTATCTAACTAAAAATGGGATTGGCGCGACTCTCTCGGAGAATCAGGGGCCTACAAAGCATGTCGTCTTTTGAACGGCAGAGGCCGCCTGATAATATATAATATATAGGGTCATCACCGTCCGTATCTCCAGCGGAGCTTCCGGGTTACAGAAGGAAAAAGTGCAAAGGAGCCCAAATGCCTTACTTGTTGTTCTCCCCACCCCATGCTTTAAGCATGTCACATCCATGACACGATTTGGTCATAGCCTATCTTTAGTACAATAGCCCAATCCTGCAACCAAACAAGGACAATGATTGGACCACCGTACTACAATAGGCTATGTCCATAGACTACTAATAACTGCTAAGTCCTCTAGCATGAAAAGTTTCTATTAGCAGTTATCCCTAATGCACGGCCCATACGTACAGGAGGCCAGACCTGTCACGCAGTCCGTGATCTATATGAGACTCACACTCATGTAACAACTTTGTCATGGCCAATGAAACCTAATGATGCTTCATGATAATAGGGTGGTCTCATAAACAAGGTCAATGCATATACATAATAAAATAAATTACGACGACACCGTCGTTGCACCCAAGTTTCCATGGACGCGTATTTTATATAGCAGTTAAAATATATGAACTAAAGGCAAAAAATAAAGATGCATGCAACATATAAAATATGAATAACAGTACAATGGCAAGGTATACTTGTCTGACAAGAAAGCTGCAAAATGTAACATCCAGATGTCAAACACCAAGAGTCAGAAACTACGACCTTAGAATAAACGTCTCCGGATGCTGAAATAAACGTCACCAACGTTCCCAGAATAAGCAAAATAGCTAGAAATCACTACCCTTTCGTCCAATTTGGACACAGAGACAAAATGGTAATTTTGGGTCAAAGTGGGGTCCACGTGTGGGCCACTTTGCACCGAAATACGTGCCAGGGGTAACGGTCTCTAAATGGGACAAATTATAGGTCAAACAAACTCTAAATTTCAGTACAAACTCAACGGTATGTCCAAATGTGAATTTCGGTGTGCCGAACACAATTTTGCCCAAAAAGTCAACCGTGGGGCCCGCCAATAGGCGACTTGGTCAACTATCTTAGAATTGCGTGAAATTTGGGTCACAGGACCAGCGCGATACCACGAGTCTAGTGGCACAAGTTTTATCGCATTCTGACGAGCGTGCACTAAATGGAGCATGGTTTTACAAAAGTCGCAACACGGAGGATTTTCTGCGGATACGGGCTGATTCCGACGCGCACACGCATCCAAATCAGTTTTCGCAAAAGCCCACACGTCTGGGTATACTGTGCGTACCTTTTGGTACACTTGGTACACGATGGAGCGGTCCCGTTTGGTGGGGCGCGCTCCGTATCGTAATTTATGGAATTTAAAAAAAGTATATTTTCGGGGTTTTCCATCTAATTTAATTTAACATACAACAGTTAATAAATTATTGTATTTAACAAAAAATAAACTAAGTTTGGTGGTCTTCGTATACCAAAAAGAAAAATCAAATTCGGATCTCTGTGGTGGAAGATACGAATCCTTGAACATGGGTAGTTACCGCAGTTTTCTGCGATCCCAAAAGTTATCGTTTTTTGCCAACTTGGTCGCTATTTTTGTCTAGGTTTACGCGTTGTTCGAGGTAAACTAACACACATATATGGAAGAGGGATAGGTCGTGAACATACCGGTGAAGACGAGGTCGAGTTTGGTCGAGCGAGGAGATGGGAAACAGGGCGTGAACACAGGTAAGTTGTTGTGTTCTCTGCCTCGGGCACGGTGGTGCGGTGCTTGCGCGGGACGCGGGGATGGCGGTCGTGCAGTCTCCGGCGGCGGTCAGGGCTGGAGCTCGGCTTCGGGGGAAGATTGGTGTTTAGGGTTAGGGTTTATGAATCAAAGAATGGTATATATATATATAAGTGTACGGAAAAGGGGGGGGGGTCGGATTACGCTGCGCGGGGGGGGGGGGGGGGGGGAGGGGGTTGAGAAGCTGTTGCTGCGGCTGATCTTAACGAGTTAAATGGGTTAGCGTGTAGTAAGGGTATTGGGTTAGGGTTTGGGTTTTGATCCATTTTTCTTTTTCTTTTTCTTTCTATTTTCTTTTTCATTTCATTTCTAATTTCTTTTCTTTCTTTTCTATTTTTCTTTTTAATAAACCATATATATATATATATATATATAGAAAATTCTAGAAATTTTATTAGTGTATACAATAAATCTACTCAACTGTCCATAGGATCTCCTACATGGAATAAATTACGAAAAAATTATTATTGCTCCATAAATTCCCTAAATGCACAAACACCTAAAATAAAAATTAAATAAAATCTATTTTCTCTAATTAGCTACTAATTACTATAATTTAATTAAATAATTAATTAAAATAGATTAATAAAGTTTTTGAAATTAGGGGTTTTATATTCTATCCAACTTATAAAAATTTTGTCGTCGAAATTAAAACTAAGCCACGATAGAAAGTCAAGGATGGTATAAGATAGAGATTTGCAGCTTATTCTGTATATTCCTCCATCCTAACCTCCATAATTTTCCAATTGTCATGGGGATGTTTGGTGGGCTATAATTTGCATTATTTAAAATGGAAGGCTAGGTTTAAATGAGAGGGCGATGTTGCACGTTGCACATTTCGAAAATCATGGAGAAAACTTTTGTGAAGGAAAGAATATGTTTCTTTATGTATTGTCCAATAGTGTGGACACCTTAATACATTTTTGCATAAAAATGCCCAACAATTAGAGAATTGCACAAAGATAAAAATTAGATTAAATTAATTAAAATTAATGCGTATGGTGTTCTTGAATTAATTAGAAGTACATGGAGATAAAATTAGGTGGGACACAAGTGTCATGCACATAGAGGGCTCAGGATAGGATATTATCAAAAATTGGGTTGCACGAAATGGGTCAAGATTGTGTCTCCAAATTTGATTTGAGCGCACAAGGATACAAAGTTAGAATATTTAGGATTAAATATAAATGTCTGCGACAAATGTTGTGCGACCAAAATATAGCACAAGAGAGCATAATTAAAAGTTACACAAAGGTCAGAATAGAAGGCGGGCATGTCTAGGACAAGGGTGTGGAATTTGTAGGAAGGTAATGGCTAGCGTAGTGCTTCAATTATCGAAGCAACGGTAAGGTGCGCTAAGTGATACAATGTTGTAAAATTAATAAGAATACCGTGTTTTATTTCTAATTGGATTCAAACTAGCCTTAGTCTTACTATCTAAGCCAAGTAGGTCTACTTTTGGGTGAGGAAGTTTACAATCTACCCAACTTATAATTTACCCATCTATCACAATAGGCTATACATCTAAGAAATATTCCTCAAATTATTTAATCATGTTATGCAATTCCTCAAAAGTTTTAACACCAACATATTACCTATGGTATGCCCTTAATTACGGAAAATAATCATCAAGTAATATGATTGGCCTATGGGGTATATCTAGTACTCTCTGTATATCAAACTTATACCAAGCACGAAGTTTCGTCTTTCCGAAATAAGGGAAGACGGAAAACATTAATAAAGAGTTCAAGGGGAAGGTAATAGAATAGAAGTATGGGGATCAAGGCATTTAAAGAATTCAAATGGGAATTGTTAAGGTAGTTGTGGATTAAAATCCTATTTGGTAAATTCTTATTCGCATGCTCGTATCAGTACAGTTATATAACCGATATGATATGCTCAGTCATGTCTAGAGGGCAAGTACATTCGTCTACTAGTCAACTATATCTCAATCCACGTAAAGTAGTCATGCGAAGAGCGAACCAAATACACTAAGGTTGATCAGACCGTAATACACTTGATTCTGATTAGATAATGTATTAGTATAGCACTCCAATAATACATATGTCATAAACAAGCTTGATAAAGAATAAGCTTGCAAAACTAGGCTATACTAGCAGCATAAGTCAAGGTAGTACAACAAATATAAGTACGCTAGATTATGATGAGAGAAATTACAAAATAATTCAAGTTCACAAAGAAGATAAGACTCTACAATCTCTACAGTTGTCATACTAACTCCTTGTCTAAGTCGCTTGTCGACCTAGTAGGGGTATGAGCTTCTAAATTCTACAGTTTGAATAAACATTATCTTCTTATGCAAGTCTATAGTTGGTGTTATTCCATTACACTTCATTAATGGGTCAAAAGGACTATGTGTTACTAGGTTATAAGACATACTACCCAACTTAAAAGAATTAAACTAATGATGTAGCTGTCTTGAGGGGATTCTACAGAATAACCTGGTCCTTGTAAAGTATAAACTCTTATTGGGGTACATGCGAAAAAGATCTTGATACTTATTAGGGTCTCCTATTGTATTATATAGGTAGTGATTATCTTAAGTCTTAGTCATAGTGCTCATAGGACATGTGTCAACAGTAAGAGTGAAAAAGTTACTGGCCTCAAGTGAAAAAGGGGATATAACTTGTATCGAGTTATGGATACAAATTACGTGATCTACAACTAAAGGATAATCATCACAGTCTAAATGAGCAACTCAACTATCAGGTTCTAACTACTAAGCACATAATTCAAAATTCAAGATTACCCTATAATCCTAGCAAGCTATATATCCTAACATAAAAGAACTCATTCGGTCTACAATCAGAAAGGTTAGGTAGCACGAATTGAAAGATGAAGAAAGGAACATCATAATTAGTCATCGCACAAATAGCGAACGTTAAGGTTGCAGAGGAACAAGATATAAAATTAAAATAAAAAGACTCTAGATAAGATCATGGTTTCTTAAGAGAGGGTGGTATGCTAATCTCTGTGTTCGAGGTATGATCAAGGAAAATACTATATTTATTCCTCTTGGCTTCCTAAGGTACTGTCTGCTTAATAATAAGACAATGAGCTAAATTTATAGTTCTAATATTATCTCACTATGAAAGTTAAGTTTGCTTATAATATTCAACCATGAATCTCTATTGGTTCCTCAATACTAGGGTCAAATAATATGGCCAAACTTCTAACTAACTCTAGTAGTGTCTATACTACTCTCAAGTCTTCATAAATAATCAAGGGATAATGGTCAATCAATCTATAGATAAGGGACGCTAGGGTTCATTAGGTATTCAGATCTTAGTGTTGTGTCAATACTCTAGTTGTATTCTTGGTAGGATTATTACCCTAATTATCATCCTAGTAACAGGGGTTCCTATACTCTAGGAGAAGGCTATACTCAAGGAACTATTAGGGAAGTACATGAATCAAGCATGATGCAATTATTCAAATAGAACAGATAGAGGAAAGATGAATCATAGTCAATTATGGATGAGATCCTATACTATATTCCAAGGTGCAGGCTTGCTCGGTACAGTAACGTAACCGAGACAATATACTTTCGACCTGCATGGGCCACCACAAAAACATGTCACGCCCCAGTCCCAAAATACGTAGGACTAGGACACGTAAGCATGTCAGCCGCATGGATATGGCAACTCCAATATATGGAAACCAAAACCCATACATACGCTGTAATATGAATATCAAATCCACAAGTGGTATAAATCTATCACAAGTTACATGGTATAATCTAAATCTCATCCACAGAAAATTAAATATAAATAAATAACCAATATCTATGTAAATAGATCTTAATACAAAGTATCTAAAGATGAGAGTTGGATGGAAATAAATCCACTACCAACTAGAATATATAAGTACAACACAAAAATCACAATATAAGAATATCAACTAGCAATCACAAGGCTCGAAGAGAAAACCTCCTCAATACATAAGTAATCAGTCCGGATCTGCGCTCCTGCGAATACTCATGAACAGCTACACCTGGAAAGGGACTAGGTCCTCAGAGGGACATAATAAGATACATAGAAGCATGCCAATAAAGTAATGAAATAAATATCCAATGGGTCACCTAACCGTCTAAGTGAATACAGTTTGAGAACAACTTTCCAACAAGTGGGCTATCTGGCTAAAAATGGGATTGGCGTGACTCTCTCGGAGAATCAGGGGCCTACAAAGTATGTCGTCTTTTGAATGACAGAGGTCGCCTGATAATATATAATATATAGGGTCATCACCGCCCGTATCTCCAGCGGAGCTTCCCGGTTACAGAAGAAAAAAGTGCAAAGGAGCCTAAATGCCTTATTTGTTGTTCTTTCCACCCCATGCTCTAAGCATGTCACATCCATGACACGATTTGGTCATAGTCTATCTTTAGTACAATAGCCCAATCCTGCAACCAAACAAGGACAATGATTGGACCACCGTACTACAATAGGCTATGTCCATAGACTACTAATAATTGCTAAGTCCTCTAGCATGCAAAGTTTCTATTAGCAGTTATCCCTAACGCACGGCCCATACGTACAGGAGGCCAGACCTGTCACGCAGTCCGTAATCTATATGAGACTCACACTCGTGTAACAACTGTGTCATGGCCAATAAAACCTAATGATGCTTCATGATAATGGGGTGGTCTCATAAACAAGGTCAATTCATATACATAATAAAATAAATCACGACGACACCGTCGTTGCACCCAAGTTTCCATGGACGCGTATTTTATATAGCAGTTAAAATATATGAACTAAAGGCAGAAAATAAAGATGCATGCAACATATGGAATATGAATAACAGTACAATGGCAAGGTATACTTGTCTGACAAAAAAGCTGCAAAATGTAACATCCAGATGTCAAACACCAAGAGTCAGAAACTACGACCTCAGAATAAACGTCTCCGGATGCTGAAATAAACGTCACCAACGTTCCCAGAATAAGCAAAATAGCTAGAAATCATTACCCTTTCGTCCAATTTGGACACAAGGGCAAAACGGTAATTTTGGATCAAAGTGGGATCCACGTGTGGGCCACTTTGCACCGAAATGCGTGCCAGAGGTAACGGTCTCTAAATAGGACAAATTATAGGTCAAACAAACTCTAAATGTCAGTACGAACTCAACGGTATGTCCAAATGTGGATTCCGGTGAGCCGAACACAATTTTGCCCAAAAGGTCAACGGTGGGGCCCGCCAATAGGCGACTTGGTCAACTGTCTCAGAATTGCGTGAAACTTGGGTCACAAGACCAGCACGATAGTACGAGTCCAGTGGCATAAGTTTCGTCGTATTTTGACGAGCGTGCACTAAATGGTGTGGGGTTTTGCAAAAGTTGCGATACGGGGGATTTTCTGCGGATACTGGTTGATTCCGACGCGCACACGCATCCAAATCAGTTTCTGCGAAAGCCCGCACGTCTGGATATACTATGCACACCTTTTGGTACACTTGGTACACGACGGGGCGGTCCCGTTTGGCGGAGCGCGCTCCGTATTGTAATTTTTGGAATTTAAAAAAAGTATGTTTTCGGAATTTTCCATCTAATTTAATTTAACATACAGCAGTTAATAAATTATTGTATTTAACAGAAAATAAACTAGGTTAGGTGGTCTTCGCATACCAAAAAGAAAAATCGAATTTGGATCTCTGTAGTGGGAGATACGAATCCGTGAACATGGGTAGTTACCGCAGTTTTTTGCGATCCCAAAAGTTATCTTTTTTTGCCAACTTGGTCGCTATTTTTGCCTAGATTTACGTGCTGTTCGAGGTAAAATAACACACATATATGGAAGGGGGATAGGTCATGAATATATCGGTGAAGACGGGGTCGAGTTTGGTCGAGCGAGGAGACAAAAAACAGGGCGTGAACACAGGTAAGTTGTTGTGTTCTCTGCCTCGTGCACGGTCGTGCGGTGCTCACGCGGGGCGCGGGGGTGGCGGTCGTGCAGTCTCCGGTGGCGGTCAGGGCTGTAGCTCGGCATCGGGGGAAGATTGGTGTTTAGGGTTAGGGTTTATGAATCAAAGAATGGTATATATATATATATATATAAGTGTATGGAAAAGCGGGGGGGGGGGGAGGGGGTTCGAATTACGCTGCGCGGGTGGGGGTGGGGGGTGGGGGTTTGTGAAGCTGCTGCTGCAGCTGATCTTAACGGGTTAAATGGGTTAGCGGGTAGTAAGGGTATTGGGTTAGGGTTTGGGTTTTGATCCTTTTTTCTTTTTCTTTTTCTTTTTTTTCTTTTTCTTTTTCTTTTTTTTCTTTTTCTTTCTATTTTCTTTTTCATTTCATTTCTAATTTCTTTTCTTTCTTTTTTATTTTTCTTTTTAATAAACCATACATATATATATATATATATATATATATATATATATATATAGAGAGAGAGAGAGAGAGAGAGAGAGAGAAAATTCTAGAAATTTTATTAGTGCATACAATAAATCTACTCAACTGTCCACAGGGTCTCCTACATGGAATAAATTACGAAAAAATTATAACTGCTCCATAAATTCCCTAAATGCATAAACAACTAAAATAAAAATTAAATAAAATCTATTTCCTCTAATTAGCTACTAATTACTATAATTTAATTAAATAAATAATTAAAATAGATTAATAAGGTTTTTGAAATTAGTGGTTTTACACATTATATCATTCTCATGTAAACATTATCTTTTAGTAAATTTGAAATTAGTGGTTTTACACATTCTATCATTCTCATGTAAATATTATCTTTTAGTAAACAAGAAATACAAATACTCATATTTATTATTAAGGTGTGTAAGAATCAGAGAATGAAGTTCTGTCCACTCACCAAGATCAATCTTCTTCTGGTTTAACAATGAGCTCTTCAGGAAGGTTTTCTTTTTGAGTCAGTAAACCGATATCTCTTGCACATAGTGCTAACGTAGAGTGGGGCACTATAGGGTATCCTCTACTCTTGCCTGTTCATCCTATCTCTCTGGGTCAGCAACAGAAGCATCAAAACCATCAAAACCACTGACGTCAGTTTGGGACAGGACGAATCCATCCGACGAACAGTCAAGGGGTTCTTGAACAAATTTTGCTTCACACAGTCAGCCTAAAGGCATGTCTTTCTTCTCTTCATCAAGTGGCGGCACAAGAATGGTAGGAGTATGACCAGAATTAGTCTTGGCCAGAGAAAAAATAGTCGTCTGGTCTGTTTTTTTTGTATTTGTATTTGAAGTATCCTGGAAAGCCATCGGCAAATTAGGCTAAAGAATGATGGACTAAATAATTAACCCCACTATTTATAAGAAGGAGGGTGACAGTTCAAGTTCCCATACACGATTCATTAGTGAAGGGAGGCGACGGTTTATTTTTCTAAGTGAAGAATCTTACACAGAATCCAAAGCGTTGCTGTTAGAATTCTACGTATTCGTCCAAGGGCTTTCACGTACGCAAAAGGAATGCTCACGTGATACACACGCTAGTCAGTTGTTCAGATGGGTTTCATGTGCGCACAGAAGTCTAACACTCCCTAAATACGCAGAGTTAATTCTTTCCCTCTCCGTGGTGGAAGTAAAGATTAATCAGTCAGCAACACAGACAACAAAGCAAGATCAAGCTAACATTTTATTTGCGTACAAATCATGATTACATATAATAAAAATCTATTACATCTAGATTTTTATTCTAAAAGTCATGATTACATATGATGGAGATCGATCGCATGATCATCTCCATCATTCTAAGGCCAATGTTAGGGAGCACAATGGTGGACGTGTTCTCGCTTCTTAACATTGAGTGCAGTGATAATGGCGGGAGGATACAAAATTGGACATGTAACAATTTTGCAAGCGCAAAGAAGCTGATCCTCTGTCGCCACCAAGTGCCGCCGACAGAGTTTTGATTGGGACTCTGTCCCAATTTGACAGACAAAACCGTGGCCCAGCTGCACCCTAGTGGCAAGCCTCATTACGGGAAAAATCTAGCTAGCATACTATATGGACTAAGACAACTCTGGTTGTCCCGAGCAAAGTCCTTCCTCATTCTATGGCGAATTGCCACATTATGTTGCTGATCATCTCGAACGAGGAGAACTATGATATCCTTCCATGCTTTATGTAAAAGAAGCAAGCTAGTGTGGTCCTTGCATGAAAAAGTATGATATCAGCATTCTACTAAAAAAGAAATGCTTATGGAAAAGAAAAGTGCGCACAATAATCGAGTTTGTCAAAACTCAAAAAGTGTGCCAGATGACAACTTTTAGAAGGAAAGTGTACGAGTCATCTAATTTATCAAAATTCAGAAAGTACGCCTATGAGCCAATTTTCACTCAAAACAAGGGGAATATACGTGTGTATTATGCTTATACTTATAAATTTCTCTATATTCTCTACTGATTAAGAGATGAGAATGGAAAAAGCGGTAACAGAGGAATATTATTATCTCACCCAAAGAACGTCGTCTCCTACGATTACTTAGATGGTTACAATGCCCTGACGAGGGTATCATCTTCTTCTTCGGCTTGATCCTAAAGACAGTTGTGCCCATCTTCACGATAAGAAGAAAGTCTGAAGGGTTTTGCTGAAGACTCTGGCTCTGTTTTTATGGAGCTTTCTTTGCACTTATATATATATATATATATATATATATATATATATATATATATGCGAAGAAAGACGTTTCGAATTCATAGCAGTCCATGAAAATAGCACTGCATGCATCGTCTTTAAGACTGCTTCCAATCGGCAACTGAGTCAAACCATTGCCGTAAAAATCGCATAAAAATTAATGAACATGTTTAATTCAGCTATGTCAGCAATCTGTTGGGATTCTGCCAAAAATGCACGCACAAGATATCTCAACAACTTTTTTATGCTTCTAATTCAAAGTATTTTGAATTCATCTGAACGAATTCAAAATTTTTGAAGGGGGTCTTGTAGAAGCATAAAAAATGCACCTCCTGAAGATGGCGCAATTCTCTACAAATAAACTTAAATGAGGAAGAATGACGCACTTTCTCTCTGTTTTAAAGGATGATACACTTTCTACTTATTTCAGAGGATGTCACATTCTTTCAAAGAATGGAAAAGGGGCTGGATTTTCAAGTCTTTGATATCCAAGAACAGAAGGAGAGAAACAAAAGCTTGCTATGCCATTGTTGCCAAGACTTTCTTGTTGCCTAATTCTTCAAATTGTTCGTAGCACTCTTGCATTTCTTCTTCACCGTCGTGTGGTCAAAGCAGTAAAGTGACCGTCTGCAGATCAGATCTCCATAGCTATACTTTTCCAGAATCAATTGTACTTAGATTCTTGTCTAGGATCTTTTGTACATTTTTTTTAATAGTTTGTAATACAAAGTTTCTTTAACCTTTGTTTATCGCAAACAATTATCCCCAAAAAGATATGAGAAATCCAATTTCTCTCTCCTTCAATCTCTCTATTTTTTTCTCTTTTTCTTTTTCTGACCCTATTGGTGGTTAGCCAACAACTTTTCTTGAGCACAATTCATTATTTACACAAGAAATCTTAGGTCCCTTTATATAGCATGTCATGTCCTATGTAGACATGACATATGTTTCCATATTTAGAATCCATTGACTAGGTTGGACTAGAACTTTGTTCTAATCATATTATTATTAGAAGGGTTATGTACGTTAACTACTCCCATGTTTTATGTTTATTATACGTGATACCCTTAGTTTGAAAATAATTACATGGACCACTCATATGTTTTATATTTTCTATAGAAAGTTATAACACTAACTACCTTTATGTTTAATTTTTTTCTTCTTCTAAAGGAGAGGGGTACCCGTGTAATTAGTTTCAAATTAGAAATACCAATGTAATAAACATAAAATATAGGAATACTTAAACGTAAATAATCCTTATTAGAGCATCATTAGTAAGGCCCATCCCACATTCTAGATTCTAGATTTTAAATGTAGGAGCTCAATTTTGTAGAATACTAAGTCCCATCCATAGTTCCAATTTCTAGATTTTGAGTCATATCCCACCCATGGGAGCTATAGGTTGGGCCTCCCAAATTCTAGTTTGACCTCCTCTAGAGCATGCTTCACAGCCACTCATTCGTCCAGGCTTATTGACTTCATCTTCCCTTTGTCCCTTTCTATTCCTAACAACTCCTCTTCTTCCTGACCATTAGAAATGTATTCCACATTTCTAATCTTAATTCTTTCGTGGTTCCCTTATAAACAATATACATAGAAGAATTCTCTTATAAATGCTGTGACCATAGCATCCCATGTAGGAATGGTTTTATGGCGTAAGCAATGCATGTAAGAGCAGCACCTATCAATGATAATGAAAATTGACGAAGGCACAAAGCCTAACTTCTCTTCCATTACTTTTATGCTCCATATGCTCTACTTTGGAAGCACTGATTTCAATCTTCCTACTTTCTTTGCTGCACACGAATCACGACCACAGTTGCTTGAGCGACCTTGCGTCCCAACATTCTTGCTTCTCGACTTTCTTTGGTGCCAAAGACCGATGACTAGTTAACCGACTCGGAAATTAGTAGTAGTAGATGAACAATGAAGCTTTGTATTCTGATCGAACAAAAAAGAGAGTCTACGGACTAGGGGAAGAATTTTATGTCCAAGTTACTGATGATTCCGTAAAACTTGTGACAAAGGAAGCAATGGGGGAATTGCCTGAAGAAGTTGACAATAAAGAGGTGATGCCTTTATAGAGGAGGGTAGCTAGGGTTCAAGATTGTATGAATCCATTTTGTAGAATAGTAAGTCCCAATTTGGAGCACAACTTTCTAGATTCTAGATTTTACATTATTTTTTTTCATCAATTTTTGACCACACAATTTTTGGGATCGGAGCTGACTTTATCATTTCCTACAATTCTCATACAAATCCAACCCATTCTAATTTTTTTTTTTTATTTTGAATTTAAAATTGTATTGAAAAGTCGTAACTACGATGCTCTTAGAATTTGAGAATGGTCGCAAAAAATTGGAGTTGGTAGTGCAAAGTAACAAAAAAAACCTGCTAATTCTGGGCATGTTCTGCATGCGCCATCGAATTGTCGGAAATTTTATACGTAGTCCTTGTTTGACTTTTGAAACCGGAGGAGTAGGATGCTGCTTCTGCTTCTGCTTCTGCTTTTTGAAAGCCTACATATCATCCCACGCACGTTCTAACTCAGCACCCGCACCACCACCCATTCCCGAAAAGTGGGTCCCCACTAACTACACTCTACTGCTCCCCCAAGAACTCGCACATTCTTCTTCCCCAAGTCCCACATTTCTCGTGTACAAAACCCCACCTCCCCCTTCTCTTCTCCCTCTCCACGAAACCCCACGAAACCCTAACCCCAAAAAATCCCTAACCCTAAAAATCCCTAACCCTAACCCTAACCCTAACCCTAATCCTAACCTTAGAAATCTCTCTAATGGCGGACGGTTCATCCGCCGCGGGTCCGGTGGGGCACACTATGATCCCGATCGTCAACAAGCTCCAGGACATCTTCGCGCAGCTTGGGAGCTCCTACACCTTCTACTTGCCGCAGGTGGCGGTCATCGGGAGCCAGAGCAGCGGCAAGTCCAGCGTCCTCGAGGCCCTCGTCGGGAGGGACTTCCTTCCGCGCGGTAACGACATATGCACTCGCAGGCCGCTCGTGCTGCAGCTCGTCCACCACGCGAGAACTGCGGGAGGAGGAGGAGGAGGAGGAGGAGGAGGGGGAGGAGGAGGAGGAGAGGTAGTGGCCGGAGGGGACGAGTGGGGAGAGTTCCTGCACTTGCCGGGGAGGAGGTTCTACGATTTCTCCGAGATCCGGAGGGAGATTCAGGTGAAAAGAACCTAGGGTTTTGGCTTATTCACTTCCATTGAGTAGAACTTTCTTGATTCTATTTCGGAGATAGATAGATAGTTACACACTGTTGAGAAATGTCTGGTTGAATTGACGTTCTTTTATATTACAGGAGAAGTTAAGTTCTTGTAGATTTGGAGAGAGAATCGGTGAACGGGAGTTGTTTAGTGTTTATGTTGTTAAACACAAATAGATAGCATGAATTATCAGTTTGGAGTGCCCTGTTGTTTTAAGCTAATTTGAAAACCTTCAGAGATCAAAATTGTTGGTTGAATAAACGTATTTAGTGGGTTAAGTTGAAACTATTTAGAAGGGTTATTTCCATGAATTAGGTTCTTTATTTTACATAAGAGATTATGTGATTTATTGGAAATTAGGGTTTGGGATTTTGCAGATAGCCCCTTTGTGGATTAATATTTTTTTTTTTGGTTTTTGTTTAGTTTTTTTATTATGGCTACAAGAAGAGAGAACCTTTTGGAGTGAATGTTAAACCTACAACGATTTCTTTCGAGTAACTGTCCGGAGTATATAGAAGGGGTGTTGAGGTGAATTAGGATTCTGCCGTCTGAAGAGTTATATGCTATGGGAACTTACGTGGAAGGAATTTGAGTGAAATAGGGTTCTTTCCCCTCTAGATAATAGATTATTAATTGAAGTTTGGAAAATGCTAATCTTCATGGTTACATAGGTATGGACTAATCCTTTTGGAGTCTAGTTTGATTTGATGAGAACTTTGTTTTTTTTTATGTTTAGCTATATATTTCATGGTTATATTATATATAATCCTTTGGAGACTATTTTGTTCCGACCCCTTTTGGTAAATTGGTAGTGGTGGGGTCCCATTGACTATTCAACTCCTTTAAGGTTCTTAGTTCATATATATATATATATATATATATATATATATATATATGGTAAACGGGATATGGGCCATATTGCTCATTTTTCTACATGAGCCATGCACATGTGGACCAATAGGAATATAGTGTACTGGTGCACATGGGTGCACATGGGATGTGAAAATTTATTTCTATTGGTCCACATGTGCATGGATCATGTAGAAAAATGAACACCATGACTCATATCCCGTTTACCTATATATATATATATATATATATATATATATATATATATGAGGAGGGACCCACATTCCCCCCTATTATGCATCCCCAAGCATTACTAGAAAAATAAATGGGAAGGCCTCTACTGTTCTCTCTCTCCCGCTCATGCGTACAACATCCTCTCATCTCTATCCTACTTTGTCTCTCCTATCTCCATCTCCCTCCTTTCATATTGTCTCTCTCATATCACTTTATAGCCTCTCTCCTACTTTGTCTTACCTATATGTCTAAAAATCTCAAAAGCTCCTCTCTCCTACTTTATTTCTCCTATCCCTATCTCTCTAACAATCTCTACACCCCTCTCCCAATGCATATTTACTTTGTTTTCTTAATACATTTTCAGACTTGTAATAGAAATTATTAAAACCTACTCTTTTAACTTTTAGACTTACAAGAGAAAATATTAAAGATATTTTTGCACAATATTAGGATTTGAATTCAAGGGTATCGACCATTCAGTTATCCTTTTTAAACCAAAAATAACTTTAATAATAAAAATACATATGATAGGTAATTGTCTTATTGATATTTGCAGCATGGTAGATAAATTTGTATTATGCTATGATCAGTATTAATGTGTTACATAAATTTTTAATATACTACATCAATTCATATTGTGGTATGTATATACGTAATGTGTTTTTTTTTTCAAAACAAATATCCTTTAAATGTATGTTTTTTGAAATTGGTAAAAATGAAGCATAAAGCATGAATGAATCACATTATGAATAGATGTAGCACATTAAAAGTTTATGTAACAAGTTACAACTAACAATTACAAATTGCAAATATATATAGTACGCCGGGAACAACAAAAACCTGTTATGTGTATTTTATTCCTTTATATTTATTTTTGGTTAAAAAGGTGGGCAAATCAAGTGATTGATACCCTTTTTATAGGAAGATGGGGAAAGATGAATGTTTTGCTTAAATCCTATTATTGTTCGAAAATATAAATATGGAGAGAGAGAGAGAGAGAGAGAGAGAGAGAGAGAGAGAGAGAGAGAGTTTGTACTTGGTGGAGGAGAGAGAGTGTGGATGTACTCGGAAGAGAGAGAGAGAGAGAGAGAGAGAGGATATATCCACTTGTCTTTTTAATTTGATATTTGAATACATGTTAAATATTCTTGATTTAACTCTGGGACCTTAGGAGAGTTCAATAGTCAATACTCAATAGGGATCCCTACCAATTTACCAAAAGTGGGAGTGCTCGAAACTATATATATATATATATATATTAAAGAATTGCACATTGCTCATATGCATGAGCATTTTTCTTGTATCTTGTACCTTGGGTGCCGAGGGTTCGCAGCGCCTTGAATGTGCCTTTAGTTCATAGTTTGCGGTATAAGCCGATACCGAACCGATACGACCGACACATATACTGTTCGGCATGTCCTGATCTGATACCGACCGCTATAGATACTTATCGATACCCACGTTGTGGGTCTCTTTTTCAGTTATTTTGGTAGAGAAAATTGAATAAATAAGACCAATCAACAATGGTGTAAAAGCATAGCAATGTTGTAAAAGCGAAGTAAGGTTATAAAAGCATGAAAATGATGAAAAAATTATTTATTGCAGGTAGACCAATCATTAAGGGTGACTATTGCTTGATTAAATTTCAAAACTATTAAGAAACAACACGTAAAATAATTAAAATTATATATATATATATATATATATATATATATATATATATAATTTATTAGTAATTATTTACTTTTCGATACCAAAAAATCGATACTCCGATCCGAAATCGATACCACCAACCCTAGATCCGATTCTGATACCGGTATTGCGGACCTTGCTTTCACTTACTAGATCCAACCATTAGATAGTACTATTAGGGAGGCAACAACTAATTATAAGAACTAACATAACCTAACAATAACAACATTAATAAGATTAAGCATCAAGAAATCTAGAACTCTTTGTATTGCGGCAGCAGAAGCAGGGATGATGAGGTGAAGATAAGAGAAGGAGACGAGTAAAAGAAGGAAGAGAATTGGAGGTGAAAACTAAAAGAAAGAAAAACCATTGAAGGAAAGCCAAAATAAAAGATCCAGAAGGAAAATATAGATGAATAAAAATAAATAAATTAACATGACGACATCAGGTAATCATGTTTAGTATGATAAAAAAAACAGTCAATGTGATCTTTGTATTGCTGCAGAAGAAGCAGGGGTGATAAGGAGCACATAAGAGAAGTACACGAGTAATAGAAGGAAGTGAACTGGAGGAGAAAACTAAAAGAAAGCAAAATCATTGAAGAAAAACAAAATAAAATAGCCAGAAGGAAAATATAGATGAATAAAAAAAAACATAAGAACATTAACATCATGACATCAGGTAATGATGGTTGGTAATGGCGGCAAAAACAATCAATCGAGAAATTCCTCCCTAGAAATTAAATGGAGAAAAAGCAACTGAGGAAGTTCTGATAAGATATTGGTCAACATTGGCTCAGCTATTGTATCTACTTTTCGGGGATGGACCTTGATATGTTTTTGATGTGGGCAAAATTACCTTAAGCCAATTTTTTTGAGAGGGGCAAAATTACCTTAAATTAGAATTTTAAGAGACATTATATAGAATTAAAAAAGAGAGTAAAAAAGAAGAGAATAAACAAGGCATAATGTGGCTAGGGAGATTTGAACGTGAAACTTCTTGGTTGAAAGCACACACACTTACCTACTAGATATCCATAGATTTGTGATTTTTCATAAACGATAAAGTAAATAACTAGAATAACGAAACTATATAGCATGTGACCGAAAATTTTTTTTTGGGGGGGGGTGTTGGGTCTGCCCCTGCTACTTTTTTGATTTGTTAAGTCCATCCTTACTGTTCAAAGATATAGCGTGACACTTATAAAGCTTTTAGACAAGCATACATGAAGTTAATTTGCACGCATTTTCCATTAAACCAAGAGGCTGGAGGCATAGACAGAAACCCCTTTATCAGTTAAGCGCAGGACATATTGCAGAATTTACTTACTTTCAAGGTTCTTTTGTTGGCCATTAAACAATGGAACTACGCTTGAGTAGCCTTGTTAGTAATACTTATTTTGCCAGATGGGATTGTCTGCCATTTTTTATTGGTCATTAAAAAATGGAACTACTTTTTAGGTTTGATAAATCCATCCTTACTGGTCAAATAAACAACTTGTAAGGTTTTAGACAAGCATACATGAAGTTATCTGCACGCTTCTTCCATTAAAGCAAGCGACTGGAGACGTAGACAGAAACTTTTTTACTTTCAAGGTTATTTTTGTTTGTCATTAAAAAATGGAATTACTTTTGAGTAGCCTTGTTAGTGATCCTCATTTTGTCTGGGATTGGCTGCCATTTTTCTGGTCTATAATTATAAGGGAACCCTACTAATCTAACTTCATATGTTTATGATTTTGATCATCAACAGATAACTCACTGAAAACCTTCCAGAATAACTCATCACATAATTTTCTCATTTATCTAATGAAGTTTGTGGCTGACACAGTAGTAATTGATCTGTTTCCCCTGTGTGCATCCAGATTTCTGTGCATTCTTTAACCTGTCATAGCCTTACCATTTGACATGTCTAAAAAATGGCTTATAATCTTGTTTTTTTACAGGCTGAAACTGACAGAGAAGCTGGCGGGAACAAGGGTGTTTCAGACAAACAAATTCGATTGAAGATTTTTTCTCCAAATGTTCTAAATATCACTTTGGTTGATTTGCCTGGAATAACTAAAGTGCCAGTTGGTGATCAACCAACTGACATTGAGGCAAGAATTAGAACAACAATCTTATCATATATCAAGCATGAAACTTGCATAATATTAGCAGTTTCACCAGCAAATGCAGACCTATCAAATTCTGACGCACTTCAGATGGCAAGGATTGCTGACCCAGATGGTAAATTTGTAATAGTTATGTTTTTTTATTTATGATTCAGGCGATAAGTAAATACAGTCATTCATCAGCATCATTAGGCATACAATGTGGAAAATGGGATAAACACGAAGTTCTGAGACAAATGTTTTCTATCTATTCATGACAGGTTCTCGAACAATTGGTGTCATCACTAAGGTCTCTTTCGTACACTTACATGTTCCGCCCTTCAAATTTCTAATATTTTGGCTGATGAGTCATGCTTGCTTGCTTTTGTTTGGCTTCAGTTGGATATTATGGACAAAGGAACTGATGCTCGCAACTTCTTACTTGGAAATGTGGTTCCTCTTAGACTTGGTTATGTGGGTGTGGTGAACCGTAGTCAACATGTACGCCATATACATATAACCACCTTTTAAAATAATATCCATTATATGTTTTACCTGATTGATAAATCACATGTGCCTTTGCTGTAGCTAAACAAATGAATGATTTGAACCTTTTACATTGGTAATATATCGGTATGAGGATATTTAACATTTATTATATGAAAAATGTAAAGTTCTTTATGCTGATCAAGTATTAGTAAAACATATTAAATCATCCTAACATCAATAACCATGAGTTTTAACACGGAAGAATTAAGTAACATAAAAATGCTTAACAATATCATGCGTACCACATTTTTTATTTTATTTTATACCCATTTAGGGTATGAATGGTTCTCAGAGAATATTCCTAATCGAGGCTATGTTTATGCTAGCTATTGGAGTGTTTAGGACTTCTTGTGCACTTGGTGCAATTGTTGTGCATCCCAAGTGAATGTGTGATTGAGATGTCTGTCTTTGCTCAAGCACAGCTTCTAGTTTGCTCTTCTTGTCGTAATAATTTTGAAAAACGGACTCACATATGGGTTGACTAATAGCAAGAAAAGAAGCTTCCAATTTGCAGAAAATTTTGTGATTGAGTAGTCTATTATTATTTATTAGTAATACGTTTCCTGTTGGGTTTATTGGCTTAACTAGATTGTGTTGCTCTGTAACCGTGCAGGATATTAATGAAAACCGAGCTATCAAAGACGCACTTGCTTTTGAAGAAAGCTTTTTCCGCCGTAATCCGGTATGATTATATAATTTTCTTTCCTTGTGCTTTTACCGATACTGCAAGAGATTTTAATGTTTTTTAATACAACTTTCAAGTTATTACTGATATATGATACCTATTTTAGGTGTATCATGGCCTCTCTCATTGCTGTGGAATCCCTCAATTAGCCAAGAAACTGAATCAGGTAACGATACAAAGGACTTCATTCTGCAAATTTCCACCTTTATTAGTGTCTATGTAAGAGCACTAATCTCTTTTGTTTCCTATTTTCTACCTAGCTAGTGTTGCTTTCTACAAACCTCTGTAACATAATATTTCTCTAATGAAATATGGTGAATCACGTTAACATTGTGATGTTAAGCAGGGAATATGTTATTAGTTCTGCTTCTGCTGTTGACTTCAAGCATTTCTTTACAGATTCTGGTACAACATATCAAAGTTGTGCTTCCAGGGTTGAAATCTCGCATAAATGCTCAATTAGTGGCTGTGGCAAAGGAACATGCAGCCTTTGGGGATGTACCTGAATCAAAGGTATACGACAATATCATTGACACCATCCACAGAGCATGATGTTTCTACGTGTGATGCCCTAAATTATCTCTTCATCGGTGGAGCCCTACGCTAGAGTTATGATCCATCATATAGCATTAAAATCTGAAAGGGAAATTATCTGTTTGAGGCATGTTTGAGATGATACTTGTCATTCTAGAGCTACAGCTGTCATGCCTATAATTTACCTCTTTTTTTTCCAGAGTTTACACTACTTGTCAAGCTCAAAAAGATCTTAACACAGATCATTTTACTGTCATAGTTTATCTTGCTATAAGTTGATAGTGCTTCAAACAGCTTAGATAGCGGTGAAGTCCAGCCAAGTCGATCTTGACATGTTCAAGCTCGGCTCATTTATGGCCTGAAGTTATCTGTTTGAGGCATGTTTGGGAGCATGCTGGTTTGGTTTGAGAGCAGCTCACGAGCTGCTCGAGCTCGAGTTGAGCTGGGCATATTGTACATATGCAATATAGAGGTAAAACCCACTAGTCTGTGGATTGTGCCATTTTTGTATCAACACTAGCAAAGTAATTTCAGTTTCAGTCCATGTGCTGGACTAGTATCCCTTATAAAGTGTAAGTATATAACTTGTGTGGAGCCAAGTGGAGTAGAGTCACAGTTAAGTTAATAAAGTCTAATACTCGTTGAGCATCACTACCCGAGCTTGTTCACGAGCTTACAAGCTAAGCTTCCTATGTTCAAGCTCAGTTCATTAAGGAAATTGAGCTCATTTTCATGTTCAAGCTCACTCGTTAATGAAATTGACTCGAGTTTTTATTAGGTCGAGCATGTGAGCTCTGTTCATTTGCAGATCTAACCTTGAAATATAAGATTGAAAATAAGCCGTCTGAGTCAATTCTTTATGAGCAGGTGTTCAAAGGAGTTAGTTGCATGGAAGAAAAATATTCAAACAGCTGACCCGAAAACTTGGGATAAAGGCTTGTTGTCGTAGGCATTCAATGGAGTAACATGGTGGATTTAAATGTTTCTGATATGTTGAAGCATCAAGGAACTTTGCAACTGGAATGATAAGTTAGATTATTCCCCAACAAGAACCTTTTCCTTTTAACTCCCTTATAATATTTGCTGCTCAATGTAATAGATGCGTCTAGTTATGGGGAACAATTGACACAATGTAATAGCTGGGTCTGGTTATGAGAAACACTACCAAAGTTGGTTACCTGTTTTCTGTTGAGGAGAATTACATGGATCATAATTAAATGTCTCACATAAACTTCAACCTCCAAGAAGGATTGATAGGTGTTATTTATTGGAGGAGGATTAGGGACCTCGCTGATGAAGATAGTAAAATTCCAGAAACCTTGATTTAATGTACCTTGGAAGAACATCATCAACAACAACAATAATGACAATCTTGACATAGCCTTTAGATCAAACATTTCGTCCAGCTTCATGTGTTCTTTTCTTCTATTTACTGCTTTAAACATTAACGATTAAAATAGAATGAGAAAATTGGTATTATCATAGAATTAGAATCAATGTGACATTGACTCAATATGCTTAGTCATGATGTCATATAAGTATTATTTTAATTTCTTCTGCAATGTCACCTTTAGTGAGCTTGACCATCCACTCACTGTATAAGTTAAATTTTATCTGATGGTAGCTCCTTTGACTGTAACGCATTTATGTTTTAGCTATTTTGTAGTAATTTCTTGCTGTATTGTTTATTTACAGGCTGGTCAGGGAGTACAAATCTTGAACATCCTTGCAAAATATTGTGAAGGTAAACATTGACAAATTTGTTTCCTGGATCATTATTAACATCCTTGCCCCGTTTACACCACTTTTGTGTGACTTTTGATTCAACAGTCAACTTTTCATTTACATACGTTTACACCACTTTTGTGTAACTTTTGATTCAACTTTCAACTTTTCATTTACAAATTTGGCAGTCCATGAATAGTGAAAGAGCATGTGCATCTATCTACCTACCTATGGTAGTATGTGACTTTTTTGCGAACACTATCAATATGACCTATACTGCTTAGCTTGGGTCTGTCATGTTTAAAACAAGGTTCACAGTATTGGAATCGGTTTTGGACCCTTATGAGTTTCGGTGTTCGGCGGACAGTTTCGGTTTGGAGTTTTGGAGTCTTGCTTTTCGAAAAGCTAACTAATAATAATGATTTATTAAAAAACTAGAAAAGTATTTGATACATGCATAACTTAAAACCATTTGGTGTTTTTTGTTGGTTTTGGTTGGAATAATATTCAACATTGTTGAATAAATCACGCACAATAGATACTTTTTTATTTACTTGTTTTTAGACAAAGTACATGAGCATTAGGTAGTTTCAAATGGAATAACTTTAAGATGGATGAATGCTGTGAATTTATAAATATACAACATAGACAAACTCTAATGGTTGCAGTCTGTCGACAAAAACAATACAACATACTGGTCTCGACACGATTAAGTTATTGTGTCGATATTGATTTTTTCTGTACCTTTTAGTTTTTTTTTTACCCTTTTGGTGAATTGACAAAGATAGTCTTGTGATGTCGCCATCGACTATTTTCGTTCGTATCGGTCGGGGTCAGTTTCAGATTTGGACATGCCAAAATGGAACAATACAATACATACAATATGGTTCATACTGCCAACCTTGGTTTAAAGGGAGCTACCAGCCTACCATACATAGTAAACTTTTGTATCCTTTAGGGCGACCAAACAATATTCATAACTGACTTGCTTTTTGGGCATTAAATACTTCATTTTTGTCGCTATAGTATCAATATATGAGATACTAGACTACTAGTGGGATTTGGACCCTAGATAACCATGGGTGTTAACAGGCCATGTTGGTCGAGACTCATATTAGCCAGTTTGAAAACTTTTCAACCTAAACAAAGCCCAATCTATGCTCAACTAGTTGCACTAGAGGGGGGTTTGTCAAACCGGATTCCACGAACAAAGTGTGGGTGTGATTTCAAAATCACAATCATAATTATTTAGTCGGATCACGATTATTTTACAATTGCATGTGATTTTGAACGCGGTTCTGAAATCACAACCAACCACTGTTTTGAAAACATATTTAGATGAATTACCTTTTATGCAACATTCAATCAAGCAACTCATAAGCAATCTATATATTTTTATTTTTGTATTTTCCCATACTCATTAATAAAAAAAGTCCATATTCGAAATATGTGCTTTCCATGACTTGGTATTATTCTTCAGCGTTCTATAGAACAGCTTTGGAGCAAATTTTAGAAGTTTTAGAGTTCCAACTTTCTCATACCTACCGTTAAAAGTTTCCAAGATCTATGAGTTATACGACACAACATCCTTTCGACATTCCATCAAACAATTCATGAACAAACAAACAATTTTGCTTTCACATAACCCGTAACAAAAAATCTAAGAAATGTGTATCAAATAGTAAAAGTAAAATCAATTTACATGACCAGTAAGATCATTTTAAAAATGTAATAAAAAATCCAACATATGATCCTTTAAAAAAGAAAAAAATGTTTCAACTTGCCTTCGACTCGTTGTATTGCCACTACCACCGTCGCTCGTTTGTATTGTTGTCGTGCCATTGTTCACTTGTATTGTCACCACAACTATCATTACCGTTCCATCATCGCCACCGTCATACAGTTGTGTTGTCGTCCCACCGACATAGGGTTGTGTCATTCCATGAGCGCTTCCCATCATGTTTTGCCCCCACCTACCATCTTGACATCGTTGAGATCTAGACGGGAGGAGAATGAAAGGTGGAAGGAAGGAGGTGGAGCAAGGTGAAGGAGAGGAGGTCATGTATTTATTGGGAAGGGGATGGGTTGAGATTCTTGAGAATGAGATGGGAAGAGGGGACACGAATAAGATGAGATTTAATAATTACATCTTTTGCGATTGTGATTTTTATAAGAGAAAATGAATAGAGACTAGTTGATATGATTATGAAATCTTATTTAGGACGACTTTGGAATCCCAATTGACTAAGGCATGTATAAGAAACCTTGTTGCTGAATCACAAATTACTCACAATATATTATGGAATTACAATATGCAGTTTCCATATATCAATTGACTAATCCCCTAAGTATGTAGCTTAAAAGTTCCATAGGCTCCATGTCCATCTTTTATCCAATTCCCTTGAACTTATCCTGTTTCATTTGGGCTTAATGTTACTTTTCTTAGCTTTATAATTGTTAAGTCCACACATTATCTATTTAAGGTTTATCCTGTCTTGTAAAACATTATGTGACAATTTTCATGTAGGAATTTTAACTTGAAATTCTTCAACAAATTTTAGGTCTAAAAGGTTAATACTAAATAGTACATGAGGGTAGGTCATTTTTAATCTAAATCAAGGTGGCTTGATGGAATAATGCCCTATAATTCAAGACCAATTGTAGTGTTGTAGCCTGACACAGAAATATCACGTAAGACATGGCTCGTGGAGTATAGTTGTCAAAAGCGTGCCTAGGCGCGAGGCCCAGCTCTGAGCTTCGCTTCATAAGAAGAGCGCCCAAACATCCAAAGTGAAGCCTAGGCGTGAGTGATGCCTAGGTGTGCGCCTAGGGTGAGGTGATGAAGTGCCTAGGCGTGCACCGGGACTTACTCTGCTGATTTTGATTGCGTTATACCCAACATGTTTACATGACTGAGAGAGGGAGAGGGTACAAAATCAAATTTTCTCTCTCACACGTATAAATAACCTAATCCCCAAATTCAAGATCTCTCTCTCAAAATCAATCATTTTTCCAAAGATCGCACCGAGCGTCGCATGCTGCAAATCGTCGTGACCTCCTAGACTCCTTGCACCAACCTCTTTACTCCCCTACCATCCTCTTCCTCTTCCTCTTCAAGTCTCGACTCCATCAACCTCACGGACCGTGTTGACAACCTTCATATTTCTTTCCTACCAACCTTGCCTAAAATGATGGAAAATGTGCATTTTCTTCCAAAGCGTGCACTTCGCTTTTGCGATTTGAGCCTAGGCGAGGTTGGTGAGAACCCAATTGTCAGGTGTTAAACCCATTTATAGTAAAATTTGACAAACAACTTTTGTGCAAAACAAGTAAGCTTCTTGTGTATAGTTGATTATACATGGTTCCAACTTTTATGACCTTTTTTGGGACCTCTTTTTGTTTGATATTCTGAATACACCATGTGGTACACTTTTGCATGAAGTACAAAGGCTTAGATCTGTCTTGATCTCAAATGCTATAATTCATTTTCCATGGTATTGTTGTACACAACTTTGTTATACTAAGATACAAAGAATGTTGACATAAATAGACAGTTAGTCGGTCACAAAAACTGTCAAGTCCTTTTTGGAGTTTTTATGCTCCATTGTCTACAAACATGTCTACAAAATCTAGAAGGCCCTCTTGCTACTTATGCTACCACAGGTTTCCTCTTCAATCTTGCCAGCTCCAGTACAAAAAAAGAAGAGCACCCACATAACATTTTCCAACACCTACTCATCTCTCTTTATTACTACTGCTCCTCTCCATTGCTCTCCTTATATACCTTTTTCCTTTCTAAACATATGGAAAATAATTTCCTTCCTCAACATATAGAAAGCCAAACCAAACCTCAAAAAACACACAGAGCGACAAAACGAAAATAAAGGAAGAAATGATGAGGAGTATCTCAATGGTAGTAGCAGCGAAACTCATCATCTTCCTAATCTCCATCCCCGTCCTTGGTGGTGGCATCTGGCAAAGTGGCAGAAGTAACAATACAGACTGCTTCAAGTTCCTCCAATCACATCTCATCATCACTGGTATCACCATCATGTTGGTCTCTCTCATGGTCTCTGTTGGTTCCTGCTACAGACTGCCCGGCTCCTCTAGAAGGTGAAGTGGGATCCGTTCGGCGAGTCGCTCCTTCAAAATGTCATGAGAAATAACAGCTTGCAACGCCAGTGAACCATTAACAATGGCCCCTGAGGCGAAGGGGAAACTGGTGATACTGACCTAGCCGTGATCAAAATCACTGCCTCCACTGCCACCTTCATCGGGCTCAGTTGGGTTCAGTTGGACGGACAACCATGTTCATATTTCGACGAGCCGAGTTGGGAGGCACCACCAGTGTCAGTGAGGATTCCAACAACTGAGGAGATGGAGGTTGAGAGGAAAGGAAAGAAAGGAGGGGGAGATCATGGTTCATCATACTAAATATTCTCATTTTCTTGTGAAGATGGATTTTAAGAATCACAATATGGAGATGTGTTTTAGTTACGGAGAAATGAACCATAAAATATAGTATGCTATTCCAGAATCCTATTTACCTAAGATTTGAAGTAATTAATGACTAACATATGGTTTTTAAAGTACCAGATATGAATTCCAAGTGACTGACACCTTGGTTTTAAAGTCCCGGATACCCCAAATGACTAACGTCTGATCTCATTTTACTAACCCTCCCTTGATGCCACCTAGCTCATGCCCGACTAAGGCCTCGCCTAGATGCCTGGTAACTGCTTTCTTTCTTTCTTTCACAAAATTGTGCATCACCCAACTTCACCTGTTTAAAATTTTCTAACTTGTCATCCATACTCATCTTCCCGTCTAACTTTTGCTTATCCACCTAGGTCAGCTCAAGCT
This sequence comes from Iris macrosiphon, assembly GCA_036927795.1. Classification (NCBI taxonomy): domain Eukaryota; kingdom Viridiplantae; phylum Streptophyta; class Magnoliopsida; order Asparagales; family Iridaceae; genus Iris; species Iris macrosiphon. The sequence continues at coordinate 180,017,150 of JAYESA010000007.1, read as the reverse complement.
AGGCCCCTCCTAGCAGCCTAGTAATTGCCTTCTTTCACAACATTTTGCATCACGCACCTTCAACTGTTTAGAAGTTTCTTACCAGCCATCCATCATCTTCTCTCTTTCCTTTTAGTCCAGCATAGTTGATAAAATGAAAATATTAAAGAGTTATGTTAAGGGATTATTGAGGATGTGTTCTGACTGCTGAGTTGAACTACAAGGAGCTTTTTATTTTGGATTTACAATTGCTCAAGCCCATAAATACTTATTTAAGTAACTTACAAATACATTTTTCGCAGCTTTTTCTTCCATGGTGGAAGGTAAAAATGAAGAATTATCGACAACTGAGCTTTCTGGTGGAGCACGAATTCACTACATTTTCCAGTCAATATTTGTGAAGAGCTTAGAGGTACACACATTAACCTTACATGCTGAATATATGTATAAAGAGATGTACGCTATATTGACATATTATTTGGAATAAGTTTCTGAATCTTTTTATCGATCAAAAGGCTACTTGTAGCATCAACCTAGTCTGTGGTGTTTTTGTTTATAAGTTTATCCAATAAATTTCCCTTTCTGCCTGCATAAATGTTATCTGGATTCTTGTAGGAAGTTGATCCTTTTGATGACGTTACTGATGAAGATATCCGCATGGCTATTCAAAATGCAACTGGCACTAGAAGTTCTTTATTTGTGCCAGAGGTGTGTTCCAACAGCATGCCTGCTCAAGGGTTACGAATATTAAGCTGGATCTATGTTTTTCTTCTTTCCTGCTGCCTTATCAACCAACATTGTCTTTGTGCTACAAATCTTTAGGTACCATTTGAAAATCTTGTCCGTAGGCAGATAAGTCGGTTATTAGATCCCAGCCTTCAGTGTGCAAAATTTATCTATGACGAATTGATGAAGGTAGAAACCCTTGTACAAGTATTGTAATATTCTGTCCATTACAATTTTTTTAATCCGATTTAATATCAGTATTTTCTTTTTCTTTTTCGTAATGTTGGGAAGTTCTTACTTTTTTCAGATGAGCCACCGATGCTTATCAAATGAGCTGCAGCGTTTCCCTGTTCTGCGGAAGTGCATGGATGAGGTGATAGGGAAATTCTTACGTGATAATCTTCAACCTGCAGAGTCAATGATAACGCATATTATTGAAATGGAGGTAAGGGATGATGCCAACTATATTTTGATTCCGTGAACGATGGACATGCTTTTAGTAAAGTGCACAGCACAAACTCAAAAACTGAATATTACTATATACATGTTCTTCGCTGCACAAAATGCCTAAAAAATCCCTGAAGCTTGCGAGGAACACAAATGGGACCAGTTTGACTTGTCAATGAAGGGTTCACTTTACCTTCATAGTGTTTTGTATTGGCATCATCGGGTCTAACAATTATGATTTTCATGAGGTGCTGCACCAAAATGAGTCTAGTTTTGGGCACATTCAATTTTAAAACTATTATATTTTATGAACTTAAACCCAATTTTTGCTTTGTTTATGAAAGCTGATGTAAGGAGGCAGCCATAAATGGAGACATTTTATTTACTGCTATTCAGAGAAATGTTCCAAGTAGTAAAGGTCATGTACCTTGAAGTTTGAAGATGATAGATGGTTTCCATTGGTTAAGGTAAAAGTCTTCATGGCATGGCGTTATGAAAAGTACCACTCTCTGTATTGCAAGTTCCAAGTTTGTATGGATCATTTATCACGTGCCAAAGTTTTCCCTAAACAACCATGGCCCATGAGTTAATATATGAGAATTATCAAATTGTTCTTGTGTAGGCCTATGCTAAGTAGACACAAGCCATGTACAAATTACCAAATTGGTCATAGCCTTCATAGGTAGGTGCAATTAAGCCCCACAGCCTCACCTTGATCTTATGCTGTGGTTCATGGTTACACCCCCCCCCCCCCCCCCCCCCCCCCCCACCCCCCCTCTCTTCTTACCATTCTCCCAGTGACACTTGCACACCCTAACGGTGTGGCTTCTGAAGGATTATATGGACTTTGAAGTATTGAACATGTTGTCTAAGGGGATAGGAATGCACGTGCCTTTGTTCTGATACCAGGCTACTTAGCAATTGAAAAATATGTCAATAGGTTTTGTTGAGTGTTTCTGATTTTCTTTCCTGTGAAACAAGAACTTCTTTCAATCTATCTTTACTTGTGTCCATGATGAAAAGAGCTATGAACCATTTATGAACATAAGGTATCTTTGGCTTGTGCCAAGGAGAAAACTCTTAGGGCTGGCCTGAAAATGGACTATAAAACTGGAGTGCTCTTGTGATGGTCTGCAATAGGGTGAATCCGATATATACAGAATACTAAAGTTTAGAGTAAAATGATGAAATAACATGAGAAATACACTGGATAACAATTAAGAGATTTGAAGAGGATAAATAGAAAGATTAGAAGTGTCTGGCGCAGAAAAAGATGAGAATGAAGCAATGGATTATGAGGTACACAGCTGACTACCTAGGTTGTCAAATCGAGATATGTATCGTGCATCAATTTTCTTGATCAATTTTCTTGATTGTCATCTCGTGTACCGTATTGTTAGTGGAAATTAATATAACCCTACATATATGGATAAATTTAACACATTGACAATAATAATGAGTATTGTCAATCATACTATAAAGTTGATCATTAGGAGCAAAAAATAATTTAGCGTTGCATGATGTTATTATTCATTACTCATTGGTATAGTATCATAGCATCAATAAGATATCGACTCTTAAAAGAATTTGTATAGGATTATGTGGATATTCAAATCGAGTTTTAGAGTTGTAGTATATAAACCGCTTAAAAGTCGGGTTTAATCCATTCAAATTCATATAACCTTGCAATTTTTTTATTGGACGATGTGATGCATTGGGTGATACATATCATATCGTACGTAAAGTGCAGCTTAAGATAAATTCTCTGTGTTCTTGTTTAATGAATCATATTATAGGTTATATTGTATCATAAGATGCATATCATTTATCGTTAGATACTGGCAACAAAGATGACAACATCATGACTTCATTCACTATAAATTGCATATAAATAAGACAACACCAAGTGGATGAAAGAACCCTGATTGGTGCTTTTACATAGTGTTGTCTTAGAGGGTGGATTTTCTAATGGAAAGTGCAGCATCTCTATTCTGATATCTACGTGGTCAAGTGAGTTTGACATAGTTGGGAATCCCAATTAAAAGAGAGACTCAAATCTGATTCCCATTTGGTCAAGTTGGGATTTATTAGTTGCAGTGCCAAAGCCAGCTAGTAATTTTCTGAATCCCGTCTTTCCCATCCAAAATCAAACTTGCTAAGCTAGTACAGGCCTTCAATAGAGAACTTATTCTTTGCTGAAAGAACTTTCAAAGTTGCAATGATACTCCCGCAAATAAGTTACAACATCCCAGTGGAAATCATAGTTGAGGCAAGTTGTGAAAAAATTGGAAATAATGATGTTGCAATTTGTTATGTGACATTTTTATTGGAGTTTGAAGGCCATTAAGCAGTTGGCTTCCGGAAAAAAAAACAAGATATCGATTTTTTTTCTTTTTCTTGCCCCTTTTTAGAGTTTTTGGACCCTAGATTTGGTATATTTATTTATTTTCAAGCTTGAATTTCTTAGATATGTGGTAAAGTGAAAATCATTAAGTGTTTTAGGAGGACAATTTAAGTGCAGCAGTCATACTGATCATATGGTAAGCTGCTGCCTATTAATATAAGCATCTGCTCCATAATCCAAGGATCATGGTTAGTAATTATGATCGGCAAAATTAATAAACATTAATGAGACAAAGTACTCATAAACTCAGCAAATAGTCTTGGATATTCGTTAATTTAAAATATGCTGTAGTTTTGTAGAACATAATCATTTTTCTCACTGATTGAAAGTGCTGGGAACTGATTTTCTTTGCAAACATTTTGGAACCAGAAAAGTAATTAAGAAGAAAAGCAGATGAAGGCAAAAGAGTATCAGCAGTAAAGTTAAAAACAGAAAGAAAAGCAGAAGCTGAAAAATAGCTGGAGAGAGCAATAAAATACCTTACTGTGACGAGAAAATAGAGGACAGACAGAAGAAAGAGAAATAGGTCTGGTAGTCCCTTCACCTATACCAGTTGCCACCGGTAGAAATGAATGTGGAGATTTGTACATAACCAGATGGGAATTATCTTTTGCCTCCTCAGCTGGGTGACTACTGCATGAGAGAGGCAAGGTTTGATACTGGAGTCTCATCAGTGAAGCATTTGATAGTGAGGGAGTTCGGATTGGGGCCTCTCTCTCTCTCTCTCTCTCTCTCTCTCTCTCTCTAGTGTGGGAATAGAGAGTGAGAGGAAATTAGATCAGATAAAGTATCACTCTTAGGGTTTATACATTTCTCCTGTTGGTTTTCAATCGGGTGTCCCAAGCTTACGTGCTTAAACACACCTCCTTTGAACTTCCTACCTAGATTGTAGTAGGGTGCACAACAAAGAGCAAAATTGTGTGTAAGAAGCATCCTTCTTTTCACAAAAGAATATAGTTGGCCGTCATCTCCCCTTGGATGTTGTACAAAGTAGGGATTAGTACTAAGCCCTACGATGTGCTATGCTGTTGACTACAAAGTTTTCGTTGATTTTATTTATGAAATTACACCTGCAAGCAGAACCTTAGTTAGAAAAATGATTTTTACTGTGCATTTACCAGCTTTTTTTCTTCAATAACTCGAGATTTCGCTACTCCCTGTTTATCATGTTGGAAATTTCCTTTCCTGGAAAGTAAGTTGGAAACCTGTTAAACCACACGCACAGAGGCATCCCTCAACACCCTCATCTGTACTTTTTCATTCGCATTTAATGGGAAGCTTGGTTGTGGTTGTAATAACTTTCCTCTTTTACTGTTTCTGATGCTTTGGGAACTTCCAGTTTTGATGCCTTTCTTTTTGAAGCTGATGCCAAAAAATATATGCTTTCCATATCTGTCTCATCATTGGTTTGAGTAACTTGTTTGTAGGCGGATTACATAAATACATCACATCCGAATTTTATCGGTGGTCACAAGGCCATGGAAATTGCGCAGCAACAAGTCAAATCTTCTAGGTTAGCAGCATCTGTATCCAGATCTAAGGTACTTCTCTTATTTGTGATTAACCAAGAGTTGTTATTTTTGTCTTCTATCTTATCTGTCCGTGTGGGATCTGGAATATTATGGAAATAGCTTCTTGCTGATATTATGTTAATTCGTTTCTGTGTAGTATATAGCTCTCAGTTTAAAAGGTTACTGTATTGCTTTTGAACGGGGTTGCTTTTGAAACCTTAAGTTAGGACACCGTTACTTTCTTTTGTGCGATAAAGTATACTTAAATGTGCAAAAACATAAGCTGGATATCTGAGACTGTATTTTGCACAGTGAGGTTGGAGCAGCATTTTGATTCGTAGCAAACCTTAAATTGGGTTTAGATCTAGAGTATCTGAATAAGATAGTGTCAGTTTTGCCATCTGTTGACTATCCTTAGCTCTGAATCCCCTTTTTTCATGTCTTGATGTTTATTTAACTTTTGTTTTACGTACATAATGCATCAATTGAAAAAAAAGGCAGTCTTGTTCTGTAAGTGCAGTTAGCTGGGAACCCAAATTTATTTTCTAGAGGTCTCATTAAATTAATATCCTTCTGGCAATCTTCATTCTGATTTACTTAGTAACTTGTATACCTCAAAACTTCATTTTTATGGTGAAGATTTAACTAGTATTCAAAAGATCTTCCTCATAAGTCATAACACAAATATCTGAAGATTACTCTTCTTTCTTGGTTTTATTTGAAGCCTTTCTAAGAAAGTGAAGCCTGTTTAAAGCTGAACCGGGCCTTAATATCATCATCCAAGCCTTTTTCCATCAGAATAGGGTCGGCTATGGAGCATTACAAAGTTCCATGAAAGATTTGACGAAGTTTTTATGCCTGTCAACCTGACGTCAATTCTCTATGTATAATCCTCTAGTCTAACCCAAGCCATCATTAGCCAATATTACTCACAAGTCTAACCCATAAGTTTAGGTTGACAGTACCTGTTAGCACTTCACAGCCTGGGCCTGGATACTATTTTCTCTGCAGTTCAACCCTGCCAGTTTACTGGTTAGATCTATAAAGGCCTGGTTTTGGTCTGGATCTGGAACTATTGTGCAGGGATATAAATAAGATAGGACATGCTACGGATTCCACCTCATGTACACAGCACTCATTTTGGTGTCTCATAGTGTGTTTTGTGCTTATGATACATATCCAACATGGACACTGTATTAAATGACACCAATTTTAGAGTGTGTGTGTCTTAGCCTCCCTCTTGGATCTAGTTTAAAATTATAAGTAGATTTTCTTTATTAAAAGATATTCAAAATTTGAGCAGTTTCTGTACGAGAATTATAGTGTTTCCCTTGTAACCAGCACAGGCCCCTTCTCTTAATTGTTAGTCTTGTTCTTCTATAAGTGGATGATCCAAGTTCATATTTGAGTGGGAACAGAACAAAATAGTCTTTTCTCAAATCTTAGGAGTTAGGACCCGGTGGAACTAGTTTGTATAGAATGAGCCTTACTGTCTGGGCCTAAGTCAAGCCTGTTTAGTAGTCTGACCTTGCATGTTAGGTCTTTGAGATGGGTTCGTAGACTTTGGATCTTGTTCTTTCATGGCTAGGTTTAGACTTTAGACTTCATCTCTGTACTCCAACCCTGTGATTTATGTTGGTTTTTTCTACAAAAATATTATACACCCATGGTAGTCAAAGGCGTGCCTTGCAGCAACACGCACTAGCTGCGCCTCGCATCTCACTAGGCAATGCATCTTTCTCTAGATGCACCAAGGTGCACTTTTCAACAAGGCGCAACCAATAAAATGTGCATCTTATGTTTTTTTTTAAATTATTATTATTATTTTCCTACAAAACTTTGAGCTAGGGAGATAACCCTTACCTCATACAAGTGGGAGGGAGGTAGCCCTTTTCCATGGTTGCCAAAGTTGGCTACGGTTGAACTGAAAAAAAAATATATCAAAAACATGGTAGGGAGAACACAAATTCGTGTTAGTTCTGTTGACTAATATTGCCGCTATGCTAATTCATTATATTTTAACATATTTTTGTTGGTTTTAATATGTTATTTGGTTTTATTTCTTACATTACTAATTTATTTATTTATGTATACTTTTATTGTTTTTTATTTTGTACCTCACTTCACTTGGGTGTGCCTTAAGTGTGCCTCGGGCGATATCGGCCCTTTGTGGCTTGAGTGCGCCTTTGACTACCTTGCTTGCACGACACAACAGTTTGAATACATGAAAATTGTTGTAGTCCACTCTTTGAGTTATTCTATTTACATGCAATGATGCAAGTTTGTTTTTCATGGCGATTTCTGCATAGAAGTACCAAAACCTTGTAAAGCAATAAACTAAAGGAAGAACTTAAAGTTCACTTGGTTTGCTTTAGTTTGTATAGTTGATTATTTGATTGGCTTAGCTTGCTAGGTGAGCTACGTTCATATATTTTTAAGTTTTTAATCATGTTATATCATTATTCTATAGCTTTAATCTATGTTATCTCATTATATTACCATCCACAGAAAAAAAGAGTCACCACGACATACAGTCCCACCTTGAACTCACACCACCCACGATGATCCCCCTGTTAGACTATACCTAGAAATTGTTACGTATTGAATCATAACTTGTTCATCTCCTTTGACCTGATCCATACATCTTAAGATCTTGTCAGTCCAAATAACAGTTTGTTTGTGAAAACTGGTAAATACAAAACAAAGAAGTGAACTTCGAGGATTTTGTTCAAAATAGGTAGTCAATTCTATAGTATTAGAATCTAATTTTTTTAACACATGAATGTGTAAATTGCCTTTGCGAAATACACGGACCATTAATCATTACAGTTAGAGGTGCAAAACCAATCTCCATTTTTTATTTTGAAGCCAACTGAGTTTGACATGCTTTAGTTGTAACTTGTCCTTTCCTTTCTATATGGTAGTGAATACTGCTGATCTTGCATGTCATTGATTCAGGATGGGGTAGACTCTGATAAACTGCAAGCATCTGAAAAAGGACAGAAATCTCGAGCCATTCTTGCTAGATCTGGTGCAAATGGAATTATTTCTGATCAGGTTCAGACAATTCTTTCTTTGTTGTCTTGATTTTCACAGAAGTTTTCATGAACATAGAACTGCATTGTTATTGAGAACTGCAGCGACATGACTTTATCATTTTTGCTTGTTTTCATTGTTAAATAGGTCATCCGTCCTGTTGCGGATTCCGAGAAACCCATTTCAGCTGGTAAGTAAATAAGTTATCTAGGACAAACAGTTAAGAGAAAATCTGAATGATATATCACATATTTCAAATCTACATCACATTGCTTACCTGTCATTTATTTTTCTTTTTTAAAAATTAACTGAGCTCTTACATGATATATAAATTCACAGTCGACTAAATCTCGTTCTTTGTGAAATCTAATAGGCAATTTTATGTTATAGTTATGCACTGTGATGATGGGCACACACGATTGAATAATCTGTTCTATTTTTTTCTTTTTGTCTCTGCTTTCATTTTACAACTCTATCTTATGCTAGATGATTGACATGAGAGATGAAACAGGAAGTGCAACTGGATCAATTTGGGGCATTTCGTCTATTTTTGGCTCTGGTGAGAACCGGGCACCACCAAAAGAGACTTCAGTGAACAAATCTTACACAGTACCTGTTCAGAACATAGAACATTCTCTCTCCATGATCCAATTAAAAGAGGTACATATGCAATCATTCTATTAAGTTATATTTGATTATCTGTTGCAAGTGTAACTGATACTAGCAAAAATATCTCAGCCACCAATGGTCTTGAGGCCCTCAGAGAACCAGACAGAGCAGGAAGCTTTGGAGATAGCAATTACAAAATTATTATTGAAATCGTACTATGACATTGTCAGGAAAATTATTGAGGATTCTGTTCCTAAGGCGATTATGCATTTCTTGGTAAATGACCTAAACTTTTATACTTTCCAGAATCCGAGATTTTCATCTTAGTTTCTTCACTGATTAACTCTATCGATCAACTTACATTCAGCGAGAGGTTCCTGTGTTCATACTCTTAAGAACCAAGTGAAGTGTCGTACAGGATCATTAAATTGATATTTGTATATAACTGTATGCAGTGTGCTTAATACAAACTCAGAAAGGGAAAAATATAATTAATTCGATTGGTCTTCACCAATTACATTCTTCGTTGATGCACACGAGCTTAATCATTTTCTCTTATTTTAATTTGTAATACATTTGATGTTGTGTGGCCACACTTGGAGACTTGATATCTCGGCAGGAAATGCAAAGTTGCTTAAAGCCGTCCAACTGAAAGATAAATAGAATCAACATGTTTTGTTCTGAATTATGGTTTTTGTCTTCATCATCAACCTCCTTATAGAGAACTAGGGAAAGAAAGCAGAGAATAACGAGGAAATAATAGTTCATTGATGAAAACAAATAGAGCTACAGAATAGACACAAATGGTTGACCTCGTGAGTGACTACAAGTAATCTTGTTATGTTGATGTGTCCAGCGATTGGATCGTAGGACTAGAACTAATGATAGGTGGTTGTCCAGTCTTCTTTATATTTTACACTCCCCATTTAGTTGGTGTACATATGTCATGCAAACTCGACTTGTTCCAGAACTTAATTCTTTCCAACATATTAGTGGATAAATCTTTGTATTTCAACAAAAAGGAACATAAATGGTTTTATTGTTTTTTTCCTTGATGTTAGAGGGTTTCAGTTCGAGAAGTCCACTATTAATGAAGGTGATCGACTTGTGACTTGCTATCCAACGAGGTTCCTGCTGTATTATTGCAATGAGTATATTTCATGATTGATTCATGTCCTCTGCACAACCTCCTGAAATCACGACACCTCAAGTTCCGGTACTGCATATTGCAGCATTTCCAAGACCATGACCATTGTGTGGGATAGCAACAAAAAAGGATAGATATCTCAACACTTTATTTTGGTTGAGAAGAGGTTTCAGATAATATACCAATGGGTTCAGGGAACACCTAGATGTTATTCTTGATTCTTACCCATTTAAACTTTTAGAGGTTGGAGTGATTTCAGGCAACATATAGCATTGGCTTTGTGTGACATGAACACTGAGGACAGGTTTATAGAAGTGATGGTCTTATATTTCTCACCTTTCTACACTTTGTCTAGTCTTGGTGTAGTTGATAGATGTTGGTGATGTGAATGGATATAAATAATCTTTTCATGGTCTTGAGACCTTATGTTAAACACACATTTCAACTGCTCGTCTGCATTATGCTAGTTCAGAACCACATACCAATCTGAGCTTTTTCAACCTTCCCGTGGTTGTACTTCATGTCACTGTACAGGGTGTGGTAGGATGAAGTTTGCACTTCCCCAACAGAATGGTCTCAAATGAGACAACCCACTGAAGTGGCTGACATATTTAACCATTGTGGTTGATGAAGATCATGAGAATAAAGTTGGAAGTACGGGAACAGGTCAATTGTTTTTACTTTAGATTTGGAACCGATAACGTCATCAATGAGGAGAAATTCTGTAGATGTTAAACAAGCTGTAAAAGAACGAGATTACGAATACGGACACGGGTACGGATACAGACACAATACAGGTACAAGACACGGACATTTTCAAACAGGTACAAAGGTGTTTACCTGTGTTGCACAAATACATGCACGGGTACGGACACGAAACAGGTGCAAACATCATTTTGCCGTGTCCATGCAACATAGATTACCACTTTACAAACGAAGAAAAGAAAATGGGCCATTTAGATAGATTCTAAAAAACAAGGATTGGAATTCAAAGCAACAACCATCTTGGGAAGTCGAGCTCTATGCTTATTTCTGGATTATGAAGCAATCATACATCTAATTGTTTATAGTATCTACAAACAAACAGAATGAGCCCTAGAGAAAATCAACAGAATGTATACGACTATACGGTATATATCCAAACAAGGAAAATTATGCGGAAGAAGAATAAAGATAGGCAAGAGGTTCAGATGAATTCAGATTAAAATTGATCTGATGCATGTAGAGAACTAGGGCTAGAAAGAGAGATTTAAGAGAGGGAATTGGAACTGTAGAGTTTGTGGAGTTTCTCTTCGAATTAGAAAGAGGATAACTTGGACTAAGGTTGCTAAGGAAGGAATGGTATTAAGGTTTGGATTTCAGGTTTTGGTTTGGATTATATCATTATAAAGGATTGCTTTGAGTATTAAGAGGAAAAGGAGTTGTTTTCAGGAGTGCTAAAATAGAAGCTGGCTGTAAAGGGGCCTGTTTGGAAGGTTTTTGATAGTGTAGGGTTTTGGAAGGCTTGGGAATTCTAGGTTACATTGGAAGGAGGATGGTGGTGCTTTGATGCTGTCGGATATAAGGGTTGTTCTGAATTTAAGATCTGGAGTCTGGACATGGGCAGAAAACAAAAACATTAGGGAAATCAATATAAGTGTTTTGCGAAGGTATAGGGAAAGGAAAATACAAAAGATAAGGAAGAAGGATCTGCACCACAAGGAAGAAGAAGAAGGATTTACACCTTTAATCAAGGATTTCACACTCTAACTTGTATGAAAGAAGATCCATGGGGAGACTCTTCTGGAAGCACAATTCATAAGCTTCCATTAACCGTTGCTTTTTTCTTCAGTTGGTTCCTGCCCCATATATTTACTTATTTAGTAAGTTCTCTCTTAAGACATACAGAACAAGACTGAAAATATAGGGAAAGATTTAGCCAGCCAGCCTTGCGGCGAAAGAGAACAAGCCAACAGACAAAATAAGTACACTGCAATGTGCCTTTCCTTGGTTAGCGAACTGAATAGGCAAAGGCTATCAGACAAGGTGGAACAAACTACCCTTATTGGAATTTGAGTCTGGTGACCACTGCACCGCTATATATACTATATACCACAGTCGGGGGGAGAACAACATTAGTCAGGGCTTAACAGGAGATGTTTACAAAAGAAAAGGACCCCCACTATGTCAGGAAACAAATCATCATGTGTCTACTCAGAGCACATTGTTTAAACAAGGGGGAAAAAAATACAGTTTTACATAGAGACCCGTATGTATATAGTATAATCATATAAATTTATTCCTGTTGGTTCTATTTTATTACAATATGCAATTACTAGGTATTAGGTATTGTTAGTATATCTGGTTATAAATGTGTACAGTTGTGCCAACTGCCAAAATGTTTTCCCCCCAAATTAACTTTCCTATTCCTTTGGTGTGAATACCTATGTGTGCAAGCTAGTATGAATAATGAATTTATATGGTTCATTTTTGTGGCCTTTGTTATGATTTAATGTTTCATCTTACAATTTGGTGTGTTGTGGTTCCCATCTCGCTACTGATAACTTTTCTACTCAATTCAAGGTTAATCAGGCCAAAAGAGAGCTGCATAATGTCTTTATTAGGAAGCTTTACAGGTATCAAACGTCTCATCCAGAATTTAATCAAAAGTTATTTTCCTTTCTATTCAGTAATTTCCTGGTAAATACATGGCGTTCAATATGAAGTGGATTGTTTATTTACGTTAACACACTCTTTTGTTTTCTGTTAACATCACTCTTGTTTCAAAAAACAACAACAATCTGTTTTGTTGCTGGTTGTTCCACACAGAGAAAGTCTTTTCGAAGACATGTTAAGAGAGCCGGATGATACTGCTGTCAGAAGGAAACGTATCCAAGAAACACTCTGTGTTCTAGAACAAGCATATAGGGTAGGAGGGTTCTGCTACCTTTTCGAGCGTACCATTTTAATTTGATCTCAACACATCAGAATATGCTGAGTTTTCTAACTCTTCTGTTTACATTTTTCCTTGCGTTAGACTTTGGACGAGTTACCCCTTGAAGCTGAATCCATCGAGAAAGGCTATAGCTTGGACACTGATTTGACTGGGTTGCCTAAGATCAATGGCCTGCCTTCAGCATATTATGCATCTAGCAGTGAATATGGCTCACCGTACACAGCCCCTCCTAAATACCCAAGAACAAGGAAGTCCTCACATTCTGGAGAACAACCATCGCTGGTCTATCAAAACTCTGATTCCAATGGTTCCATATCTTATCCGACAATTGATGGCTGAACCGATACAAAAATTTAGAAACTAGTTTTGTTGGTGGTGGAATCTGTGCTTATATCTTGGTTGGCTTTCTTCCAAATGATATATCTTGTCTCATTCTTCAGTGCTAGTTGATGGTAATGAAAGCACCCTATGCTATCAGATTGGCCACATGTACAGCATTTGTATGCATCTTCTTTTCATTTCAATATATTTTGCTCCAAAGCTTGTTCCTTAGAATAATACCAGCTGTTTGGCGTACCTTTGGGAAAAAAGAGAGTTGATGTTTGAAATTTTGATTCTGGGTGTGCTTTTGTCAAGTACAGATTGCGATTTTGGTGCTGTCTAAAGTAGATCACATTGCAACACACGTCCTGGATTGAAGCACAACAATTGATGTAGTCTGATTTATTGTAATATTTGTTGAAATTTAATGGATATACAAGCAAAATTTTGTTTCCTTGATCTGTATGGTCCCAATGGAAGTAGCTGCTGCTTCGTTTTCATTTGTATGTAGCAATGTCATTGAACCCTAAGGCAAATCATTGGAGGCAAAACAAATTCACCGTGCGACTAAACTGAAAGGCATCAAATGTAATATTTAGGTGACCACAATGTGGAGTTTCCTGGCAGCTTAACGCCACTTGTTCTGGTACCAACTGATTTCTGGTATGCTGCTTTGTTATCATAAACTCAATTTTACTAATGGTATATACAACTGCATATGATTGTGGCTTTTGGGTTGTATACTTTCTAGTTATCATTTTCGTGTTTCATTTATGGATGCTAGAAATCTAAAGCCGAATATAGGTTGTGCTATTTCAGTATTTCTGCCTTGCATTGCCATCTTCCGAATGCTGTCAAATTCTTGGAAACTTAGCTGTCATGCGTTTTGTATAATTTGTTCATCCATACGGATTATATATGTTTTGTATTATTTGCACATTGAATGGATATGGAATTATTGGCAGACATTGTTTCTATTCTTACTGTACTTAAAAGATCAATATTCAATTATCTTTTTTGTTACTTGATAGATGTCAGATACTATCTTGCAAATAATTTCATAATAGACAAAATCACCAATTATTTAAAGGGTTTTGTTAACATGTGCACATGTTAACACATTGTTAATTGTGTAATTTAAATATAGGTCATGTATTTAAATGCTGATATAACCAGTGTTGTTGTTGTTGTTGTTGTTGTTGTCATAATTATTAATTTAACAACTCTTCATATACTCCAGCCAACTTATAAAATCATTGTATTGGTCAAAGTAAAATCTCAAGAGTATCGGAAGTTAACAAAAGTCTCTAACAAGCTCCGGGTCATGTGGAATTAAATTTACAACTGGCCTTGTATACTTTAGAATGTCTCAAAATTGGACTGCATGAAATAGATTTCGTGTTCTGGCTTAGGGGATCAATAACTCCATTTAGTTTGGAAATCTATCAACTGGACATCTTTCATATTCAAGTTGAGTACATACACGCAAAATTCTAGATCATTCGGAATTAGACCTACACGACCATTCAATAAAAGTATCTCAATTCTGGACATAACAGATTGCTGCACTCGGAGGTCTATGTTTAACGACGTGTAAATCCTTGCTCCAAAATGCAAATTCAGCAATATCTTATAGATCAAATACTAACATAGGATACATGTCACCACTTATATGAATGAAGAAAAAGGAAGAATAAGTTCAAGGGTGACAAGTAATATTTGAAAAGAACAAAAGGAGGAAGAAAATATTTAGAGATGGCAAGTGACACTTGCCTAGTGCTGTATTGAGATGTTGTCGAACCAAGACCTTGATCCATTTTTCCGAACATGAATGGAAGTCCATGAAAGAAGTTCCATGGCTTGCTACTCTACTCTTCTTCTTCTTCTTGCTCTCAGTCAAGTGGGGAAAGGGAAGGAAGGTAAGGAAGAAGAAAGAAAGAAAATAGGGGAAAAGAGAAGGAGAAAGAATGAATAAGTAATTTTATGCCACGAGGAAAATCATGTCATGGTGTCACCTAAAGTGTGTAGGTGTTACTCACCAGTGCATTCCTAAATGTATTGTCCCCTCCCCACAGGTGTTGGGAACAACGTGAAAGCTTGACGACGTTAGGGGTACCTCAAAGCATCTGGAGTTTCTTTTGAAGTTTTCCTTCCGAAGCATTTCTAAGCTCTTTCATTTTAAATGTGTTTTTATTTTCAATGTAATAAAGGGACATGATGTATGAAACGATAATTATTTTATGTCGGTTTCGTGAATTATAAGCCAAGTTTGCATTTTCATTTGATTATTAACAAATTATGTACTCCGCTGCAAGTTATTGAATAAAGAAAATAATTTCTTCATGTACCATGTCTTTCAATTTTTTTCTTATTTTGCTGCTTCAACCCTATCTTGAAATAATTTACTACATGTTCATGCCTAATACAAGTGAAATTTAGACGTGTACGATCACGCCTAATGATAACTAATCGATTTGGCGGAATCGAAACGTGACATAAGAGTTCGTGAGGAGGGTAAAATTGTAATGGGCTAAGTTTACTTTAGTATTAAATTATAAAAATTGTTCATGAGAAACGAATTAAAATTTAAAAAAAAATGGAATACAAGTTGACTTAGGTTGAATGAATAAAATAAGAACACAAGAACTGAAAATGGATAGTCCTATACGGATACGATAACTCAAATAATAAAAATCGAAAGTAATCTGGATATAAAAAATACAAACCATAATTAAATAATAATTAAAATATTACCAAATAATACAATTTTGGAGAGATGATTATTACAAAAACTGATCAAGATAATATAGTTATCATGTTTTGTTATGAGAGAAAAGAAAAAGTAAAAAAAGAAAGAGAGAAAGTAAGTAACATAAAATTTTCTTTTCATTTTTATTTTGAAAGGTTGGTTCTCTCTCTCTCTCTACAAACACACAATACACATAATGTATAAATTATCTTTCTTTCCTTCTTCTTTTTTTCTTACTTTCCCACAAACCAAATACAACCTTAACAAAATATAAATAATCAACAGTAGAATTTTTAAAAAAATACATGAATGAAACATGAATAACAATTATATCAAGAAAAAGTAAATGATATTGCATAAATAAAATATAAAAAAGGGTATAAAGTATCATACGACGTGAGTCAACTAACTTGAATGTAGATTCACATACTATTATCGGGTGGTAACCACCTTCTACATCAAACAAGAAGAAGAAGATGGATACTATTCCCAAGATAGTGCTATGTCTCGATATCCATTACACGTATACATGAATCCTCATATATCGTGCCTAATAGCAAGATATATCACCTCGCGCGATTGTACATAGTATAGCAGTTTTTGTAGGAACATTCATGATCAGTCGCTCATATTATGCGAGAGTTCCTCTAGAGAAGTCACGTATCAGATCATGAAGTCTCTGCAAACTAACAAGATAAAAATATAACAATAACTCAATCACTCAAGAGGATCACGGGTCCATGTTGTAGGAGGTCTTCGGATCCAAACAATATTGATATTGGTTTACATGCCATGGAGGTACCAAGTCCGAAAGTCCTAGCCAATGAGGTTACGTGAACCTATGGATTCCTTCCCACTCGATGCTTTACATTAGTTTAGCTATTATTAGCCTAATTAATTCATTTTAGACTTCTCAAGTCAGACCCTATACGTCACATTCAAGAAAGATGGCCATAGCCATAGCTGAAACTCATATTCGGACTCTCTTGGCACGAAGTGCACTGATCAATCCCTCAAACTAAATCAATAATAAATGGAATCAATTTAATTCTATGTAGAAGCATGAAAAATACGCTGAAAAATTATACGCGTAAAACCCCCAACATACATGAAGCCCGCGTAAAACAGAGCTCCAGCACTGTGTGGCGTAAGATATGACTCCAGAGCCATCGGCGTACAGCAGAGCTTCAACGCTATACAGCGTAAAACAGAGCTCTAAAACAACCCGCGTAAAGCAGTACTTCCAGACTGCTGTGGCGTAAAAAGGTTGCTACATCGCCACTTCGGCGTAAAATACGCTTGCTTTTAATGCAGCGTGAAGTTGTACGAGGAACTCTTCGTATTCCTCGAATGAACCTGTCAGACAAAAACAGTGAACCTGACTCCTGACAAAGAGTACTGCACGACGATCGAGAAGACGGCTGTAATGATGATTCTGCACAGAGACCCAGACTGTCGTTTAGTGACATAATCCTTGATATAAGACGTAGTTTACGCATTCAAGGGATACGCTGCCTATTCTACACAGGCAGACATGAGCTTTTACGCTCAAGACGAGACGAAACCAGACGCCACGTCAAAAGCTGTTCTCCGTACAGAACTCGAGGCACGTCTCTGCAGTTAATGCGCGAGATAGGGGCAGATCTCTGCATTTAATGTACGAGATTTGGTTCTACTTTTAATGACTGGGAGAGCTAAAACTAGAGCTAATTCGCTCATGTCACCATCCCTGCATTTTACGTCGATCAGGCTATTTTCAGCTATAGGAGTACGCCGTATGCTATCTCCTCGAAATACACCAGGCTATTTTCAACTATAGGAGTATGCCGATGCTATCTCCTCGAAATACGCCAACTCAGGCTATATTTGCAAAGGTACGTGATGAGGCTAGTTGTCCCAAAATACGCTCAAGACCTCAGTCAAGGAAGGATAGTTGGCTAGTTAACACTGATTACCTACCTATGTGTCACGCCCCAGTCCCAAAATATCTAGGGACCGGATGCGTGATAATGGCCAGCAGCACACACCGATGGACAAACCCAATTTAATGGATCCATCGGGGCATACTTAAGCTGTAAAACAATAGTCAGGGGTCTAAATCTACTAATCTCATCCACAGAAAATGAATATAACAATAGCAACAATAGGAAACAAAAACATCATCATCAAGTCACAAATACATAAATCGGGGAACAAACCCGATACAAGTCTGGTACAACTGTCAAGATACATAGATAAAGATATCAACAAAAGTACTGAGTATGGAAACATGATATACTCAGAAAATACCGTAGAAGTCACTCAACTGCTGGATCTGGTACTGCTCCAGTGCCTGCTACTGTTCCTGTTTCTGCTCCTGCTAATGCTCCTATCCTGTATATCTCTGGGTCGAACTCGTCTGCTAATCCTGGGGACATAATCCGGATCCAGGTCCTCAGGGGACATAGCAAGGTACAAGAAAGCTCATGCCAAAATAAATACAGTGCAGCAGATAATGAAATAAATAGGGTAAACGATATAACCATCTAAGTGATATGCAAGATAAGAGCAGCACTAGAACTCAGGCTGAAACCACTACAAGCTCTGTGTCGGGGAGCCGGTAGCAGTGATATCATGTGGTTGTCTAGCTCGTAGTGAGACTAAGACGCCGGCATAATATATATAATCAACCTGTAGTTTGTGTGACTCTCCCCACCCAATGTAATCATGTATCTCATGTCCACGACGTCTCATGTCCATGCCATACAGGATCATAACTAATGCATCCAGTCATATAATATCTAAGCAAAGGAATAGGTCATGAAAACTATATCCTATACAGAATCACCATGAATATCTCAGGACGATTCTGTATTATGAATAGTGTCAGGTGTCCTGGGTATAAAGTACTTGATAAGGCAAGTACGAGAAGTATAGGTATCCATCTCTAGATGACTTTACACAACACCGCGTACGGTGTTGGCACCCGACTGTAATCGGACGCTAAGTAAGTCACACGGTCCTAGGTCAAGCATGTATAATAAATATATATATCAAGGAAATAAGTAGCAAAACTGCAGAGATTGGCAAGGTACACTTGCCTGGATTTCCGGTTCCAATTGCGGCTCTGACTTCAACAGAATTTGCAGGCAGTACTCCGGTTGCTGAAACAAACATCACCATCAGATCTAGAAAATATAAATCAGCTAAAAATGACTGTCCTTGAGTCCAATTTGGACACAGGGGCAAAAATGATATTTTTGGGGTCAAAGCGGGGTCCATATGTGGGCTGCTTTGCACCGAAAAATGCGTCAGGGTCAAAGGTCTCCAAAACAGTCCAACTTAGTGTCAACAGGTCAGGAACGATGATACGAACCCAACGGAACTTCCAGAATTGGATTCCGATGAACCGATCACAAAATCGCCCTTCAAGTAGAGTTTGTGGGGCCCACGACACGCGATTTTGTCAACGTTCTCAGAATCAAACCAAACTTGGCTCACAGGACCAGCGTACTGCTACGAGTCCGATGGCGTAAGTTTCGTCTCGACCCGACGTGTGCACACTAAGTTACAGCGAGAATCAGAAAAGTCGGATACGGGGCGTTGTCCGCGGATACGCACTGATTCCGGTGTGCACGCACATCCGAATCAGCTTCTGCGAAATTCCGCACATCCGTATCAACGACGCGCACATATCTGTGAAGACCGCACGCGACCAAGTTGTCCCGTTTGGCGGGGCATACTCGGTTCCGGGGTGAAACAGGACGTTGGTTTTTCCTGTTTTTGGATCGCGGTTCACGATCACCACAGGACGCGATGCCCCGAGCGGGTTGTACGGGCACCGAGGGGGTCATGCAGGCTACGCGATGCAACTGACGGAAATGAAAATGGGTAAACGAGCAGGGAAATACGCGTACCTGAACAGGGTCCAAAAAAACCGAAAAGCTCCGTGTCCGACACGTGTCCGACACGTGTCCGACCTAGGGTTAGGGTTTTGGGAGTGTTCTGCCGGAGCTGAGGCGCTGAGGGCACTACGGCCGGAGGCGAAGGGGCGGCGCGGGCGACGCCGGGCGGAGGCGGCACAGGAGCTCGAGTGGCCGGCTGTTGCTGGCGGAGGCAGGAAAAGTGTAGAAGGAGGAGTAGGTGGAGCTGGTGGAGAGGGTGAGGGCCGGAGTGGCCCGCTGTCGCCGGGCGGCGTTCGGGGAGGCAGCGGTTCCGGTGGACGATGCTGGGGCCGGTCAGGGCGGTGGTTCCCTGGCTGCTGCGGGAGACTCGAGTCGACCGGAGGCTGGGACGAGCGGACTCGGGGCTGGCCTGCGGGTACTGGGGAGAGGAGGAAGGAGGAGAGGGTTACGGCTGAGGGGTCGCACCGGCGGACCACCGGCGGAGGGCAGCGGAGAGAGGAGTGGCTCGCCGGAGAAGACGGAGTAGGGGAGGAAATCGGGTGGCCGGAGGGGTTTCAGGCGGAGGCTAGGGTTTAAATAGGCGGAGAGGGGAGACGACGGGGTGGCCGTTGCGGAGGCGAGGCGGTAGGCGTTGCGGAGGAAGGGAAATGGAGAGGTGGGCGGTTACGCCGCGGCCGGAGACGAAGCGCCACCGTCGGTTACGCGGGGGCTGAACGGCTGGGAGAGGAGAGGTTGCGGGCCGGGTCGGGCGGGTCTAGCGGGTCGGGTTGGCCGGATCTGACCCGTTAGGGTCAGGCGGTTCGGTTCAGTTGGACCGGCCGGTTCGGTCTAATTTGGGTTTGGTTTGAATTAAATAAACCCAGTTTATTTAGGGTTCAATTCGGTTTAATTTTAAAATAGTTTTTAGGACTTTTTAAATGCTTCCGGGGTCAAATAAATTCCCGAAAAATTACCCTATGTCTAGTTTTTCATTTTACACCATAAAATATTATTTTTATAATATTTTAATAATATTTATTATCAATTAAAAATCATTTAATATTTAAAAATACCTGAATTAATTACAGAAAATTTCCAAAAAATTCCAGAAAATTGTGAAATGTCCAAATTATAATTTTTTTTGAAAATCAGGGGGATTACACTATGCAGCATCAAGCTTTACGCTACTTGGCTTTTACGCCATCAAGACAGCTACTTGGCTTTTACGCCAACCAGACGCTACTTGGCTTTTATGCCACCAAGACATCCTACTTGGCTTTTACGCCAATAGGACAGCTATTTGGCTTTTACGCCAACAAGATAACTATTTGTCTTTTATGCCGAATGAGACGGTTATTTGGCTTTTATGCCAACCATCTCTACGCGAGGGGCAGTTACCTACGTGGCTTGCATGCCGTGATCTTCGAAGCAGTTATATGCGTTACCTCATAATGGGACACGCGTCACACGCAGATTCAGGAGATCATTCAGACGTGGGTAACAGTTATCATAACCGCCGCATAAAGAGCACTGCTCTCTCCACTGTTCAGCTTCTACGCCGATTGGACAGTTACTATGACTGAGCTCTATAAATAGAGACCCCTAGTCACAGAAGAAAAGGTCGGCAAGTCGGGCAGTCATAGTCGGAAGAGAGGTCAAGATCGATCAGGATCAAAGAGATCAGAAAGAGAGCTCATACAGAGAGTGTTGATTGACAACTTTGGCAATGGGAGTTCAATCCCTCTTGCAGTCTTTGAATCTCCTTCTTCTTCTTCTACATTACTTCTTCGTCATCGTGTGGTCCAAGGGACAAAGTGATCGACCGCAGATCAGATTCCTATAGCAATATTTCCCCAGAATCATTTTTGTTGTACTTAACATCCTCGTATATGATTAATTGTACTTCTTTTTCTTGTTTGTAAACAAAGAAAGGGTTTCGTATAAACCTATTTTTATTTCTTTCGTTTATCATCAAACACAAGATGGCGACTCTGCTGGGGACTACTTTCTCTTCTGACGAGAAAGTCATTGCTCAACACGATGCTGTATCCGTTGGAGCAACGAAGAAGACTTTGGTCGTCCAATTCGACCAATCTGCTTATGAAGACATGCTTCGCGCAGGGGGTGGCTCGTATTCCCTCTCTGTCCAGGATAACAGGAAGTTGCGTAAAGTATGGATGCCCCGGACATCCTCTACCCTTCCTGCAGGCTCTCTCTCTTCGACCAACAAGGTTGTGACATCACAACCTATACGCTCCGTGCGTAAAACCTGTCTCCCGTCTGTGACGTGGCAGACAAAGCTTCTGGCAATGCCTCAGTGCCAATCCAGAAGTCCAGAACGCGCCATGCGCATAAAACTTCGTCTCCCATCTCTGACGTGGCAGACGTAATTTCTGACAAGGACTCAGCGCCAATTCAGAAATTTCAAACGCGCTCTGCGCATAAAACTTCGTCTCCCGTCTCTGACGTGGCAGACTTAATTTCTGACAAGGCCTCAGCGCCAACTCAGAAATTTCAAACGCGCACTGCACGTAAAAATGCATCTCCCGCCTATAAGGAGGCAGATGGACCCTTGGATCACATCAAGGGAAAAAGGGTGGCGAATCTCCCGATCCCTAGGCTTGTACGCCACCAAGAGAAGAGGATATCCGCTCTTCAAATTACGCATAACGCTGGAGGCCGTTTGAAGACTTCTCCTGTTTTACGCGAGTCTATGCAAAGCTCCAGATTACGCCAGGATAAGCCCGTCCGCGTAAAGAAGACCCGGTTCACGGGAAAATACGCTCCTCAGAAGGATGATGGATTGTATGCTACTCACATGGCTGAGCTACGGTATTCTTATGGCAGGTAGAAAGTTATGGTTCCCAATCTCCATATCCCAACTGATGTAAAAAGACAGAATAAGCCTTCTCCTTCTTCTTCTGTCAATCCCCCCTGATCTGCGTAATTTCTTGATCCAGAAGCGTAAAGACAGGGGATCTTCTAATATGTCTATTACACCCCCTAGGGAGCATTGTTGTAATAGTCACAAAGTTGTAGTTAACTACTGCCGTTCTAAGGCAAAACGGTCAGTTTTCAACCGGTTGAACTACTCTTTTCCCTTACAGGAAGAAGAGCCGACATTCGCATCAGTGAACATGGCTTCGCACATTCCTAGAGGAAGGTCAAGTTCAAGACGTCATCCCTCTAGAACTCCAAGCCAAAGAAGATTTGACATACTCCTTGAGAATATTGAAGCAGGTGTCTTTCGAAACACTCGCTCAAGGTCGCGACAATCGGCTTCATATTCTTCCGATTCCAATACTGGGGGTCGCCAGTTTCCTGAATGTGATACTGACAGTATAGATTCAATCTCTATAGAGATCTATACTAATCCCTTGGTTGCATCCAGAGAAATGGAAATTTATGCCATTGGAGATGAACATGAAGAAGCTTCCCCATCAGGAAGTACGAAACAACGCATTGCTGTATTAGAAGCATCACTCAAAGAGATACAGACCTTGATGGAGAGTATGCACCAAATGTTGGTGACTCAACACACAGCTGCACCTGTTCATCCGACTCAACTACGGGTGGGGGTAGATATACCATCAAGTCAGGATCCTGTTTAAAATCAAGAATCAGCTGCTCCTCAACCTCTCAACCCGGAGAACGTATTACCTCCTGTTGGAGTCACAATACAACCGGCCTCTCACCTCTCTGCGGTCCCTTTTCCAACTGAAGATCCGATACAAGCAGTTCAGGAATTAAAAGTCCAATTTGATGCCTTGAAGCATAAGGATCAGCTCAAGAAGTTGGGGATCAACCAGCCATACCCAGCTATCTGGGACGAGATCCCTTTCCCTCCAAAATACAAACCACATGCTATGGTTTTGTTTGAGGGAAAGACGTCACCAAGCCAGTATATGAACTACTTCAGCATGATGACGGTGTTGTTACAAGGGAATGACGCCCTTCTCACCCGAGTGTTTAAAGACTGGCTGGCTGGCGTAGCCTATCAATGGTACCGTAGTCTTGCGGACAACTGCATTACCTCTTTTGAAGATTTTAAGACTCTGTTCTTCGCTCGATTCAACGAGGGAGGAATGGACATGTCTATGTCATCGCTCATCAAAGTGAAGCAGAAGGAGAAAGAGAACGTCCGTATGTTTATTGAACGTTTTCGTCAGGCTACTTTGCAGATGCCTCCCGGAGTTCCAGACTCCGCCTTGGTGGACATTTGCAGGAAGAACCTTCTCCCATTAATCTCAGTGTTCACGTGACCATATCAGTTCCATGATTGGCCTTCGTTTATTATCTCAGCGGTAGCCGCTGAAGACAACAGTCGGAAGGTGCGTGATAATGGGATCATGATCTCAACCTCTGACAAAGGAAAACGGTTATCCTCCAATAGCGACCATACTCGTGGTTCCAAAGGAAAGGAAGCTCTGGCGATCAACACGTCCAGGCCAAATACTCCGGCAACTACGCAGACAAAACCTGGGACTTCCAAACCCATTGAAGAATATTCTTTTGACGATGATGACATTCCGAGCATATTCGATTGTCTAGTCAAAAGTGGCAAGCTTACTCTCCCCGAAGTAAAGCGGCCTAATGAAGTCGGCAGTACCAATAACCCTAAGTACTGCATTTTTCACAGATACGTGCATCACCCCACAAAGGCATGTTACGTACTAAAGAGGAAAATCCAGGAGTTGATCGACGCCAAAGCCATCACTCTGCGTAATAGTGAGAAGACGGTCACTGCCAACATGATCTCTCTCCAATTTGGCAATCTACCTCCTCAGGAAGTCCCAGATGGTGTAGTACCTATTCCACGGACGATGATGAACATTGTTAATCTCCCTCCAACCAGGGGTCAAAATTATGACCTGGTACCCCTAACTACCAAGCGTGGGGAGATCATATGGGTTCATCCTGATCTGGTGTCAGAGATTGAGGAAGAGACTCAAGCTGCTAAAGCTAAGTCTAAAAAGAACTCAAGATGCAAACCATGCCATATGGTTACAATATCTCCGATATCAAAAGAAGAGTCTTTGGCTACCGGAACCCGGTCAGGGAAAGCCTACATCAAGGACTATGGAGGAAATCAGGAAGAAGCAACGGCAGATACTTCGGCTGCCAAACTTCCAGAACCTGAACCTGTCATATCAGAGGCAGGTCCGTCTAAACCAACTTCGGCGGACAAAGGCAAACAAAAAGAAGTTCGTTTCGATAAACCTTTGAAGAATATTCAAAACAAAGGTTTAGAGAAACCATATAACTTCGACATCTTGGCTCAGTTGGCTAATACCCCCGCAAGATTTTCCATCTTTGAGCTACTTAGGCTATCCAAAGACACTCGTCAAGCCTTGAGTGAAGCTTTAATACAGGCGGATGTATGCTTGACTCAGCTCAAGTCCCCGGATAAAGAGCCTGTGGCATGTCCTCAATGCCATAGTGTGATGAAAGTGGTCCCTAACATCACTTTCACTCAGGAGGACATGTTATTGAAACATAACAAGCATGACATGCCTCTTTATTACACCGGATATGTCGGCTCCATGGAGGTAGACCGGATCCACATAGATCCGGGATCGTCGATCAGCATTATCCCTCATAGTCTGCTACGACCGTTGTGGATTCCTACAAGCGAACTGGCTTACACTACCACTACAATAGTGGGCTTCAATGCCAGAAAAAGCAAGCCATTGGGGAAGATTCGTCTGAGGATCCAGATTGGTGATCTTAGATCAGTGGTTACATGCTACGTCATTGATTCAGAGGTATCTTACAATATTCTGTTGGGCAGACCATGGATCCACGATCACAATATTGTTCCTTCCACTCTACATCAATGCTTCAAATATGTAGACGCCCAAGGGACAGTGAAGACGGAGTTTGCTGATCTCAATCCTTTTAAAGGAGTTGAGTCCTACTATTCCGATGCCATGTTGTACACCTAAGACTGCATGAAGGAGGTGTCAGGCAAGACGGAGGAGGAATCCTACCGGGAGCCAAGAGAACCATCTGCTGAGCAACCTCTGTCAATCCAGGTGAAGGGACGGACTACCCGTCCAAAAGTCATAGAACCCATGACTATCCACTTGGACAAAACCAAATTAGGAGGAAGAAGTGATCCCCTAGTGATCACTCTGAACCAGAAGCCTCCACCTTTGGTCATCAACCTTAGGCGCAACACGCAGCCGACTGATGTAAATACAACCGGAAACGTGGTCTCTGACGATAATAAAGATTCTCTTTTCCAGTATACTGACGCTCAATTTCCAAATCAGGAATCCTCCCCTAATAGCGATATAGAGCCTATAGCACAAAAATTCCTGGAAGCTATAGACTCCTATCATCCGTATGTGTGGGAAGTAGCGTCAACATCTAATATTATCATGACATATGGACCACATGAAGATTCTATCTTTATTATCCCGCCTACTCGCAAAGATCAGCATCCAATAGTCTTCGGTCGCATGCGGAACAGACCGATTGTACAAGAAGATTCTCACGAGTCCGATGCTGGGAAAATGCAGGTTCACAGATATAGCCCTCAGGCTTTGAAGATTATGCAAAGCATGGGTTATGACTTGAAGTCGGAGCCAGGCCTCAACTATGGAAAAGGCAGGCGAATGCCGTTGCATGGTAATTCCTACTGTCAACGAACTCATTTCGGGTTAGGGTATACCACATTTCTTGCCACTTCGAACAACTCTAAGTCAAGTGGGGGGACCATTTGCTCTTCTCAGGATGGTTTGTCGTCCTCCGATTCAGATGATGAACTCCAACGGGTATTGACAGATTCTCTCGAAACAGAGGAACAAGAATCTGAACCGTTTGAAGATGAATTCTGGGCACAGCAAATGGATACACAATGGAAACTTCGGTTCGAGCAAAGAGAACCACCCACTGAAGATAAAGTTATCCAAGTCGATGTTGGGGATGAATCTTCACCAAAGCCGATATTTATCAATAGCAATCTTTCCGAAGAAGAAAAGAAAGAAATAATACAGCTGATAAAAGAATATATCGATGTCTTTGCGTGGAATTATGAGGATATGCCAGGTCTTGATCCAACAGCGGCTACCCATAAACTCAACATGCTTGATTGCTTTGTTGAGTGGATAGATCTCCACCCAATGGTGTCACTCTATCGTCGTAGGTGACCACAACACCTTATGGTGTACCTATGTGAGTCTCATCGTCGGCTTGTGGATCCATTACTCTGCATTTAAAGTAAACTATGAGAATCGTACAGAGGAATCAAGACAGGATGCAAGTCAAGAAATTATTTTGAAGTCGATATAGAGGTCAAGAATAGATCAACAAGTGGATGAGATCCTATAATTTATCCTATCCTAATTGTAGGCTTGCTCGGTTCCTTAGTTGAAACTGAAGCAATATAATTGTAGACCTGCATGGGCCACCATAAAAACTATGTCACGCCCTAGTCCCAAAATACCGAGGGACTAGCCACGTGGCAATGACTAGCAGCACAACTCCAATGGGCAAACCCAATTTAATAGACCCGTTAGAGTGTACTTAAGCTGTAATAAATATAAATGCAGTCTACACCATCTATCACAAAATAATTCTAATCTCATCTACAGAAAGAAACATAAAAAAATATGATAGACCAATCAAGATAACAAGTAAAGGAAATAGTCCATCATTAAGTCAACATATGTAGTGTCTCGGAAAACAACCTGATAAAAATAAGAAAAGAGAATAAGTCAACACATAAGTCCATGAGTCAAGATATGAAATAACTAGAAGCATAAATAACTGAGTATATATCACAAAATACTCAGGAGAAATCCTCGGGCACAACCTCTTCTTCTGGTGCCAGTACTGCTCCAACGTCAGCTTCTGTCTCGTATATCTCGGGGTAATCCTCCTCTGCTGTACCTGGGAACATAATCCAGATCCAGGTTCTCAGGAGACATAGCAAGGTACAAGAATAACTCAAGCCAAATAAAATACAGTATATAAAAATAGATCCTCAGGGCAAGCTATGTAACTAGCTAAGTAAAATTCAAATAAGAGCATCACTAGTACTCAGGCTGATACCACTACAAGCTCTGTGTCTGGGAGCCCGTAGCAGCAATATTACGTAATAGGCCAAGCTCTGGAACAGAGACTAAAGCACCTCAATAATAAAGTATATATGTATATAATCAGCCTGTAGCATGTGTGTCTCTCCCCACCTAATGTAATTACACGTCTCATGTCCACGATGTCTCATGTCCATAACACGCAAGATCATGACCTCTAGCTAGTACATCGAGTCATAATGATATCTATGTATATGCAAGTCTCATGTCATGCCATGAATAACTCAGAAAAGATTCTGTCACATGAATAGTGTCAAGTGTCCTATAGTATGACGTACTTGATAAAGCAAGCACGTAAAAATATATAGGATCGTGGAATTAACTCTCTAAATGACGTTACACGACTCCGCGTACGGCATCGACAACCGAATCGTGTTCTAACGCTAAGCAATATCTCACAATCCTAGGTTGAATAGGTACATCACAGAAGTATATAGAAATAACTCAGGCAAATAATATCATAAGATCTACTGCATGTTGGCAAGGTACACTTGCCTGTGTTCTGAGCTCCGTCAGTTATTCCAATATAAGTAAAATCTCCATGTACACCTTCAGATGCTGAAACAAACATTACCATCACTCTCAGAATATATGAAATAGCTAGGATTGACTACCCATAAGTCCAATTTGAACACAGGGGCGGAATTGACAGTTTTGGGTCAAAGCGGGGTCCACATGTGGCCCACTTCGCACCAAAAAATATGCCAGGAATAAAGTTCTCCAAATTTATCAAACTTAGTGTCTACGAGTCCAAAACGATGATACAAACCCAACAGAACATCCAGAACTGGATTCTGATGAGCCGGTCATGAAATCGTCCCTCAAGTGGAACTGTGGGGCCCACAAAATGGGATTTCATCAACGTTCTCAGAATCAAACCAAACTTGGGTCATAGGACCAGCGTAATGCTATGAATCCGATGGCATAAGTTTTGTTGTGAAACGACAAGCACACACAAAATTATGACGAGTGTTAGAACAGATCGATACGGGGCTTTTCGACGGATATGTGTTGATTCCGGTGTGCACGTACATCCAAATCAACTTCCGTGAAATCCTACACGTCCATGTTGATCATACGTGTCTTTCGGTATAATTCGCACACGACGAAGTTACCTCGTTTAGCGGGACGTACCTCATTTCGAGAAATTTTGGGTTTAAGAAACCAAGTTTTTGGTCAAATTCAACAGCGAATAAAATACAGTATACAACGAATTAAAATAAACTAATTAAAGAGATTAAAACTTGTTTATATTGTCTAAATTACTGTTCAAGTAGAATTTATAAATATTAACTAGGTTGGAAGAAAATCAGACATGAATATGGGTGGTTGGGACAGTTTCTGAACTATAAACTGAGTTATTTTTTTTCCTATTTTGCGTCGCGAATTGCGACCGACATAGGACACGATACACCGAACTAATTACACGGGGTTCAAGTGGGTCATGTGGTCTTCGCATAGGATTCGATGGGTCAATATTTAGTTAACTGTGCAGAGAGTTACATGGTCTAAAAGTAGTGTATCTCGCTGTATGATGTGCTCGGGATATCGGAATGGCTATTTTGCGGTGGCATGCAGCGATGGTCCGGCGTCGGCGGCGGTCGGGGATCATCAAGATTGGAAGAGGAGTTGATGGTGGTGGTGGTCGGCTAGGCTTTATATAGGGTGGTGTGAAGGGAGTTACAAGGAGATGAAGAAGAGGGGTCAGGGTGGTTTCGGGAAGGGGAAGAGATGGGGTCGGGGGTTAGGGGTTGTTACATTAGATGGGGGGTTGGTGGGTTTGGGTTGGTGGGTTTCGGGTTGCAGGTTTGGGTATGGGATCCGAGTTCGGTTAGTTTGGTTTGGGTTGGTTCGGTTTAGTTTGGGTTGGTTTATTAAAACTATATATATATATATATATATATATATATATATATATATATATATATATATATATATATATATATATATGGCCATTAAAAATAATTTTGGACCTCAATAAATTTCAAAATAATTACACAATATTCTATTATTCATACACCAAAAAATATAATTTTTGCACAATTTTAATAATTAATTTAATACACAAAAATATAAATTCATGAACGAACATTTATTATAATTAACTAAAATAAATAAAAAATTTCTACAATAATAATTAATGTATTTTTAAAATTAAATTCTAAAAATCAGAGGGTGTTTACATTCCTGGAGCCTTGGTTGTTGCTTTTTAGCTTAGACGTGCTTTACTGTAATTATTCATCTCGTGATTTTTAGCCTTTTGACCGTTTCGGTTTTGATTTCTGGTAGAATCTTGTCATGTCCCTTTTTGGTAACTCGTTAGCGAAAATGGTACTGGAGTTATGACCGTGAGATTTAGTCTATATTGTGATATAAGACTTACCCTAGACTTGACTTCTTATTAGACTTAGTTTTGGTAATTTTTGCGGTTTGATTTGGGTCTCGAAAATCGGACTTGACTTTAATCATGTTTATCCTTGGAAACCGGCATATTGACGGTATACCGATTTCGACCGACTTAGATTTCTAGATATTTTTCTGTGAACCTTATCGGCATATCGACTTGGTTTCACTTGCCTTCACCTAGATGTAGTTGGCTTCACATGGTTGTACATGGCTTTACCTGGTTTCACATGGCTTCACATGGTTTCACATGGCTTGGTTGTTGTCGTGGCTTACATGAGTCTGTTTGTGCAATATATATTAAAACTTGTTTATATTACTATTATAACTTATTTTGTTGCATCATGTCTAGGATGGATTCTGCAAAATGCCACACCCGAATTCTTACAAGAAAAATTAGGGTTATTAACTAGAGATTCACCTAGTACATGCTAGGAATTTTTCTATATTGTATGCAGTCCCGGTTATTCATATGATTATCTTGTGGAATATACAGTGGCGTATCTTGTGGAGTGTAAACCCCCAGATTTTTCAGGTATTTAAAAATAATTTTTCGAGAATTTTCTGTAATTTTTAACTAATTAAAATCAAGGTATTTTGGAATTAAATAAATTTAAATATTTTTATTAAATATTAAAATATTATAAAAATAATATTTTTGGGTGTAAAATAAAATATTAGACATAGGATAATTTTTCTGGAATTTATTGGACCCCAGAACCATTTTTAAAGACCTAAAAATTAATATTTTGAATAAACCCAATTAAACCGGATTAAACCAACCAGTTTAAACTAAAAGAACCAACCCAAACCGGACCATGCTGAACTGAACCCTGTCTAAACCAACCCTAACGGGTCGGATTCATCAACCCGACCCATACCCGCAACCCGACCCGACCCATGATACAGTAAAACCCTAATTCCCAAATCCCCGTCGACCTTTCCCCTCCCCAGCGGCCGTTTCCGCCGCCGTGGCCCTCCGGCTCCCCCGCGACCGTTCCCCTGCGTCCGCTAGCCTCCACAACGCCTCTCCTCCCTGCAACGGCCTACCGACGACCTCCCTCTCCTCCTATATAAACCCCTCCGCCATCTCCACCGCCACTGACCACCACTGTCTCCACCGCCTTCCCTCCGCTCGAGCCTCTCCGGCCACCCCCACACCATCCTCCGTTGCGACCCAGAGCCGTCGACTTCCCCTCCGGTACCCCGGCCTCCCCCAACCCGAACACCACCACCGCCACCGTCACCTTCCTCCGCTGCCTTTCCGGCCTCCCCGACCCGCTGCCTCGATCGACCCGAGCTCCACCGCCTCCGACTCCACCGGGTTCCGCCGCCTGCGACCCGTAGCAGCCCCGGCTGTCACCAGCGTCGCCCCGACGAAGACCTCCGGCGAGCACCGCAGAAGCCCTAGCCGCCGCCGCATCAGCCCTAGCCGCCGCCGTGCTGTGTCGCGCCGTCTCGCAAAAATGCATATTCGGAGCCATGTTCAGGTGACTGTTTCTCTCTCATCGTTGTCCTATTTTTCGTTCCGTCTACTATGACGCGTAGACTGCGTGACCCTCTCGATACCCGTACAAGTCGCTCGGGGTATCGCGTCCTGTGGCGATCGCAAACTGTGACCCAAAATCAGAAAAATAATTATCCTGTTTTTCTCCGGAACTGGGTGCGCCCCGCTAAACGGGATGACTTGGTCGTGTGTGGACTTCAACGAAAGGTGCGCACCATTAATACGGACATGTGAGATTTTGCGGAAGTTGATTTGGATGTGCGTGCACACCGAAATCAACGCGTATCCGTCGACAACACCCCGTATCGGCCCTGTTCTGGAACTCGTTGTAACTTTGTGTACGCACGTCATATCGAAACGAAACTTATGCCATCGGACTTGTAGCAATACGCTGGTCCTGTGATCCAAGTTTGGTTTGATTCTAAGAACGTTGACAAAATCGCGTATCGTGGGCCCTACGGCTCCACTTGACGGGCGATTTTGTGATCGGCTCATCGGAATCCAGTTCTGGACATTCCGTTGGGTTTGTATCATCGTTATGGACTTGTTGACACTAAGTTTGACGAATTTGGAGAATATTGTCTCTGGCACATTTTTTGGTATGAAGCGGGCCACATATGGACCCCACTTTGACCAGAAACTATCACTTTTGCCCCTGTGTCCAAATTGGACTCAAGGACAGGCAATTCTAGCTATTTGATATCTTCTAAACCTGATGGTAACATTTATTTCAAAAACCAGAGGAGTACCTACAAATTTCGCTGATACCAGAGCAGCAGTTGGAGCCAGAACCTCAGGCAAGTGTACATTGCCATACTTGCAACATTTGTTTATACTATTCTCTTGATTTATTACTGTAATATCTCTGTTCAACCTAGGACCGTGTGACATTACTTAGCGTCCGAATATTATTCGGGTGTCAACACCGTACGCGGCGTTGTGTAACGTCACATAGACATGGATATCGAGACCCTATACATTCTCGTGCTTGCCTTATCAAGTACGTCATACCTCAGGACACCTGACACCATTCATGAGACATAATCTTCCTGAGATATTCATGGTGATTCTGTATAGGTTACAGGTTTCATGACATAATCTTTATACACATGCTTAGCTATCATATGACTTACTGTATTAGATATGATCTTGCGTGTCATGGACATGAGACGTGTGATTACATTGGCTGGGGAGATATTTACCATACAAAAGGCTGATTATATATATATATATATTATATTACTGGAGGTGTCTTAGACTCTGACACAGAGCTTTGGCACATTACTGGCCCTTCGAGAGAATACTGCTATGGGTTTTCCCGACACAGATCCTATAGTAGTCTCAGCCCGAGTATGATTAAAACTCTCGCTTGCATATCACTTAGCTGGTTATATAGTTTACCCTATTGTTTCATTTATTGCTGCACTGCATTGATTTTGACTTGAGTTATTTTGTACCTTGCTATGTCCCCTGAGGACCTGGATCCGGATTATGTCCCCAGGAATAGCAGAGGAGATCTATCCCGAGGTATACGAGACAGGAGCATTAGCAAGAGCAGAAGCAGGATCAGGAGCAGGCACTGGAGCAGTACCAGATCCAGAAGACGAGTGATCGTCGAGGATTTTTTCTGAGTATATGCTTTATCCATACTCAGTATTTGCTATTGTTATCTTTATTCTTGACTATTGTATCAGACTCATTATCGGGTTGTTCCCCGAGTTATGTTTATTGAGATTTGATATTGTTTTATATTCTGTTATTATTGTATTCATTTCTGTGGATGCGATTAAAATATTAGACCCTTATTGTTGTTTTACAGCTTAAGTACATCCTGATGGGTCCATTAAATTGGGTTTGCCCATCGGTGTGTGCTGCTGGCCATTGTCACGTGTCTAGTCCCTCGATATTTGGGACTGGGGCGTGACAGGAGTATCTTGAGGAGTATCCGTGGCTGGTATGTGCGTATGGATATCGCGGACAAACTGCAGTGTCATGCGATCAGAAGGAACCCTAGTATCACGTTGCATTATAATTGTTAGTAATTAGGATTATGATAACCCTAGTTAGTTAAAGCATCAAGCCGTACTTATATGATTTGTCGTGATTGATGGATGATGGTTAGTCTAGTCTTTACATGATCACACATTTATTTTCTGCACTTGTTATTCTATTTTGCTTATCAGTTCAGGATATCTCTCATTGCAGGTTTACAGTATTTATTTTATTATCCTGAGACCATTACATTCAGTCTTTACTTTCAGTAGTTGTATTGCTTGAGTTGTTGGTTTAAGTTTCTAGATTGATTTTCTTTGTGGTACTTGTTATTTGGGGTCTGATCCCACTAGTTTTGCATAGTCAGATCCAGTAGAAGCACCGGAGGATCTTCCGTACTTTCATGAGGATGGTAACCACTAGGAGCACCAGACCACTTGAGTGAGTTTTTTTACTTCCCCACTCTGATGTACATTCTACTTTTATTGGCGTTTATCCACCGAGCACGTATTTAGCTTGTGTTTTGGTTTGATCGGGTAGCCTACGAGCAATAGCACGATTGACATATCCTAGGGTTGATCATGTATGACTTAGATTCTGGCTAGTTTATTCATTTTGTGTTCAATAGCTTCACGATCATCTGTATATTATAGTTTGGGATGCTTTACTATTATATTTCAGCTGATCTTACATCTTGTTATTATTCATGTTGTTCTTGTGATTGAGACACTGGGATTTGTTGGACCTAAACTTGACTGTTGGTTTGTAGTAGTGACCCCTCATGTCTTACAGCTTCACCGTATATGCGGAGTACAGGTGTGCTCTAAGTATACGTAGCTGACTTTGTTAGTCTCGCTCTCCAGTATTCTAGTTTTGGGACGTGACATAAGCTGTATGTAAATATTCCATTAACTATTTTTTTAAAAATAACTAATTATTTAACTATCTAATATTATTTATTTATATTTAAACAATCCAACTCAAGTGGTTAAGGTGAGATGTATTTTTTTTTTTGTTGCTTGAGTTCGATTATTAGAAATGACAGTATTTATAATTTTTTTATTTTTAATTTTTTTAACGACGCACACGTTAAACGTTACTAGTCAAGGGTAAAAACTGGTTCAAAATTTTGGATCCATTTTGGATCCGTAAGTAGTTAACACTAGTTATGGGCCTG
The DNA here is from genome assembly GCA_036927795.1 of Iris macrosiphon. Lineage (NCBI taxonomy): Eukaryota > Viridiplantae > Streptophyta > Magnoliopsida > Asparagales > Iridaceae > Iris > Iris macrosiphon. The sequence goes on along the minus strand of JAYESA010000007.1, from coordinate 179,982,242 downwards.
GGTCAGAGGAAGTAAGTATTCACCATTCTTCGGACCCGACCCGCTGAATAGCAGATCTGACGAATCACGATTTTGTTTCCAGACCTTCTTCTTGTCCGAGAAGAAATTGTCCGAGAAGAAGAAGAAGAAGGAATCCTTCGATTCGAGAGAGGTGAACGTTTCTTTGCTTATCCCGATCTCCACTCCTCCAATCGATTTTTCTCAATAATTAGAAATTCTTGCAAATTTTGTTCATTTACATGTTTAAATTGGTATAAAACCCTAGAATTTTGATCTTGATTCCAGTTGGGGAACAGATGGATGAATTGATTGTTGAGGCCCAGCAATGGGCGCGTCGCGCCGACCAATGGTTCCGGCAGCAGCCGGTGGAGAATCTGTACGTCGGCATGGCCATTGTCGTCTTCACCACTGTTTTCCTCGTCCTCTGTAAGTATTCCTTTGCTTCACTTACTTTTTTTTTTTTTACTCAAGAGAGAGATTTACCAATTAATTATGTCATCTCGAGAGATAATAGTCTACTTGTCTGGAGTTTCAATTCGACGTCGTCGGCTTTGGTAACTGTAATCTAAGGCATGAGATGGGATGGGAGGAGAGGGGAATTCACAAATTAGAATATTGATGGATTGATGTTAGTTAACGAAAACAAACACGAGTTTCCTAATTGCCTTTGTCTTGAGCTTCCTCGTCTTGATGTAACTTCCCATGTTGACTTGTCAAAACTAAAACCATCATACCAACCTAGCCAGACCGCAACTTCTCCCGATGACAACTCCCTCACCTGCAATACCGGACATCACATTCCCCTGATCCCCTTTGCCTCTATTCCCCTTGCTTGCCACCGTGCTAGCACGGAACTTGCCCCTAAATCCCTTGAACACTCTCGACGGCAGATTTACTGAAATCTAGGAGCCATTCCCTATAGTTGACTTTGTTCCCCCCAATTTCCTTAGGTGATGGCGTCTTTGATCCCTCCCATCCTTAAGTTCTGCACTTTGTCTGCCTCATTCCCTTTGTTTCGAATTCACCTTAATCCCCTCATTCGAAGCATGCTCTGTCAGCCGTATAATGTATTCCCCTATGGTGGCGTTTGGTTCAAGTTTTTGAGGTTTGGGAATGGGTTTTAGATTCCTTACCCTTGTTTGGTATGTGTAGGATTGGAAATTAGGAAGAAATATGAGGGGCTTCATATTTCCATTGTTGTGGGAAAGTAATTTTCAAGGCCCCCTTGGGAATAGTTTTGCTTTCCTAGGAATGTTGCTTGAATATTTTGTTTGGACAATAACACCCTCACTTTACTTTCAAAAATTTAACTTTTATCCCAATCATGTAAATTTAAATAATAGAAACATGAAAGGGTATTTATGGAAAACTAAATAAATTAACATTCTTTTTCATATTTTCAACATAATCTAACTAAACATGGGTATGAGAATGTTGAATTCCTTTCCCATGGAAAATGGATGAAAAATAAATTCATAGGAATATAAAACCTTGATCCAAACGAGCCCTAAGGCTCGTAGGATCTTCTTCTTCACCTTCCTGCAATTGAGTATATGCACTCCGTCTCCAAATATTTGTGGCAATATATTATCCCATGCATGATCCACCTTAGTAGATTCTTAATAACCTACACGCTTGGGATGTGTTGGGTCAGCATTAACTCGGTGCTATTGCAAATTGGTCTCCAACAAGCCCATTAGCGATTGGGACCTCTTCATTGGATAACCTGGTTTGTATAATGGATTTCTTTGAGTTCTGGTGACTTAAAGGTGCTTGTATCTCGGTCGAGTCGATCTCTGAATTCTTGACCCAGGTAACATTTTAAGTAAGGGGCCGCCTCCTTCACCTTGTCCATTGCACAAAGAACTTGTGTATTTCTGAGTCTGAAAACTTCAAAACACTTGTCATACTCTAATTCTGCGTGGCGCTTGAGAGTTATTTATTCACGTTATCTTTGCTATGATGCCACTTCTCATTCCGAACGAAAATGACTTCAGACAGTTGCATGTAACCATATACCCTCTATTGGGGTCAACCTCGAATTCCATCCGTGCAGGATTATCTTTCTCACTCCCAATCATCTTGAAACCCTCCAGCCGTTTCATGTTGTCTAATCCCCCTAAGTTTACTATCCAACCACCAGCTCTCTCCACCTTATCTGCTTCCAGTTGCAAGATGCCACATGTCCCCACTTGGTCAATTGAAGAGAAGTCGGTCTAGATTGTTGACATAAAACAACTAGTCCCCTCCACGCGACTCCTACTCCCTAATTGCCCATTGGAGCAGCCTTTTCCCTCAACGTGACAGTTGTTCTTGCAACAGTTATCTCCTCAAAAGTTGTGCATATTCAAATGAAATCCTCCCCGTACGTGGTTTGGACATGTAACCCCATAAGATGGTGGTTTACTTGATTATTTCCCAGTTTGGCCAGTCCATAGACAGAAAAATCCGGCTCTAGCTGGATGGTTTGATTGTGATCTCAAACTCCTTACCTTATCTACGGCAAGCTAATCCTAGATCTCTAGAAAATGCACTTTTGGCTTGACATGAATATAATGATCATGAAAACTCATCTTGCTTCCTCCCTCAACCAATCTAGCCCATGCATTCTCTACTCAGAGATAAGTTCGTCCTTCAACATACGAAAGAGCTCCAGTAGAATGTCGTTGAGTCGTTCACAGCCAATCTTAATCCGCTCTTCTTCTAGTCCTCTACCGTGCAACATGCTTGAATCTAACTCAATTTTTGTGGCGAAATTTTCTATAAGGTCGTTGAAACCTTCTGTCGTCCAGTAATGCAACGGAAAGTATCTGATGCTAATCCACATATGTATCTTTACTTCAATGGAGTCTGTTCCTTCAAGTTATCTCAATTTTCTTAAATAGACTTTAAATCGATGCTAATCCACTATCTTTACTTTAATGGAGTCTGATCCTTCAAGTTGACTCCATTTTCTGAAATAGATCTTTGGTCCCTGTTCCTCAAATCTGATTACTGTCACTTGCACAACAAACTAAGGTGGAGTGGTTGGGAAAGTGCACTAGGAAACCTCCCCTGATCCTGCGAGTCATCCACTTCCAACTCTCTGATCTTGAAATTTGAATTTCATTCCCTGCTACATGTCCTCCTAGGAAGGGTTCCTGGCCGCAACCACAACCACAACCACGCCATAAGTTTCAGTTAGTGATTCCTCTCTTCCATACCTTGTGTCAAACTAATCTGCGCTTGCATCCCTGTCCCTTTGTCTAACTGTATCTTCCAAGTTCTTACGTCCATTACAGAATTTCTTTTGCAAGTAATTCCTGACCCAAAGTTGATGGGATTTGCCAGTATCTTCCCATTCCAACCAAGGGATTCAGCACTTTAAGACAATTGGATACCAGGTATTCCTCTTTTTGACATTAGTAACAAATGATGGATACCTTGCACGTCGCTTGGGCATGTCCTCCTACTCCCCCCCCCCTCCCCCCCCCCCCCCCCCTCTCTCTCTCTCTCGCGCGCGCGCGAGCGCGTGCACGCACGCGCGTCTTTGATCAATATAATTACTAATCAAACCCCTGATGCCCCTTATTTTAAGCCAAATAAGTATCCTGATGAAATGCACCATGTCCTTTTCTATATTCTAACCCTTCTTGGTGGGGCAAGCGAAGATCGTGCTTAGTCCTGTTAGGAAATTCTTGACGAATGTTCCACTGGTGCTCTGATCTTCCCACCTCCTCATTGCCATGTCAGGGAGGCTCCTCCTAGACCCCCCCCTTCTTGGTGACTCCATTCTGTAGGGAGAGCCCACTGTCCTCATGAGTGGCTCATGATATGAACATCTGTTCCATTTTGGTGGTTGTCTATCTTCTTCACCACTGCAGGAGTCTGACATCCTTTCAACATAAGAAATTGTCCTTTTCAATCTAATCCTTGGCAACCCTTTTTCCACAAAACAATGTGCACCAGACAGTATAGTACATCAACCACCAGAAAGGACAGAGTCGATGCAAAAACTTCATTAGGATTATCTACTTGTAAGATGGTCAATGGCATCTAAAATGCACCTCAAAAGGATTACTACTTTGGACTGTTTTGATTTCTGATTTCCTGAAATTGTAGCATAATATTTGACCAATGTGAAGAATACAGCTAGTTCTAAGAATCAGGGACATGTACATAGGTAACAACAAATTTTATAGAAAGTAGCTATATAAAAAGTGTGAACACATGAAATACTGTGAGAATATCCATCAACGATTTCCAAATAAACACCGTCCAACCTTCTAGTACCCCTCTGTACAAGCATGCATGCATACTGAAGACCCTAATAACCAACTGTGAGTGAGCTTGTCTACGCTAAGTTACCAAGCTTGAACATGGACAAGCTCAGCTCGTGAGATCACGATCAAGCGAAGGAGCCAGCACTATCGGACACACCAAGGATACTCCAAAATACAAGACACCAAATTAGGTGCCATCTCTGTATGTGTCATGTCATATTTGTGTCTGTGCAACTTAGATGTGTATGCATATACATGCATACACAACATGTGTATGTTGGTTGGATGCAACTCGATGCTTGCATCATAGAGATTGTATTTATAGCAATGATGGCATTAATGGATATTGGATAGTACTATACCATTGAGTCGTCGACAACCTACGCAGTGTTGGGAAAACCTATATTTTCTATCTTCATACTAGGTACTCTATAATTTAGTTGTAAATTGGTAATATTTTTTTAAAATGAGTTATGACCTATTTAAATAAGACCTATTTTAATAAATTTAATTTGCAGTATCGGTCGATAGGTACAATACGACCGATACCGATACGGTTTGGCATGTCCCAATCCGATACTAACCGCTATCGAAGTTAGGGGTCTCTTTTTCAGTTAATTCAGCATAGAAAATTGAAAGAAAAAGACCAGTCAACAAGGGTATAAAAGCATACTAAGATTGTAAAAGCATGTAAATGAAGAAAACTTGTTCATTGTAGGTAAACCAATCAACAAAAGTTACTATTATTTCATTCAATTTCAAAATTACAAAGAAACAATACAGAAAATACTTAAAATTATGCGTAAATGTATTTTTTTTCCATTAAATCATTAAAAATTTAATAATATTATTCGATTTCTGATACCAAAATTTTTGATACTCCGGTCCGAGACCGCTGATATTGTCGAGACCGCTGATCCCAGTACTCATAGGAAGGGTCCGATATGGATAGTGCGAACCTCGGTTAAAATGTGCTAATATATTTATTGATTGGGAAAGAAATGTTTTAAAATAATGTTTTTAACTTCTCTAAAGATAAGATAAACATAAGTAAGAAATCTAGAAGAGGTATATTTGGCAAAGTGAATTAAAATCGTTAAATGAAATGGTGAACTCCAAGTAAGTTCAACACTGCTCATTTCAAATTTCTCACGTCAACAACCAATTATATCATGGTGTACTGTTGCAATACACAATTAATATTATCTTACTTACAAGCTAATATCAAAGTTTTACGTATCTGTTTATATACATATTAGTCATATCTAACAGTTTTGGTATGACTATTTACGATAGTGACCCTATTGATTACATGCAGTACTTGTTGATACCGACCTTACAGTTATCTTTTCCGTTTAATTCGGGAAAGAACTTAAATAAAAGAGAAGTATGGGAAAAACAATGTAGACACAATGATTCGGTTGTCATGATTATCGTCATGCTAATGCTAATTGATATTGTAATCTTATCACTTTCGAAGTTGTATTTCTATAAATGCAACATTCACCCATCTAAATAATCCCATTCAAAGCTATGTATTCCATCTTAATATTGTCCCATTTTATCTATTGTAAGTGAACTTTGTCTAAAAGCATAAGTAATAAAATAGTATCTAGTGAGCGTGAGATGTTCATCAATGTTGAATATTAGTCCTGCAAAGCTAGTGAGGGTGAACTGTTGACCCCCACCGATACCGATTGATACCAGCCAATATCGATGTTGGGACTCTCTTTTTTTTGTCAATTCAAGAAAGAATTTAAAATAAATAGATAAATATGGGAAATAGTGTCCGCACAATCTCTCATTCGTGCTAGTGATCGATATGTGTGTATAAGATTCCTTCTCGACATTGTAACCATTACCATTTGTCGAAGTTGTAGCTCTATAAATTCAAAATATTGATTCATCTTAATATTATTAACATCGAAAACAATCTACTGTGGGTATGCTGTCTTAAAACAAGTAAATGACAAGTTCGTAGTATCGGTGGAAATCAATATCCAACCCTCATTATGAGTATCAGTATTGTGGTTTCAATCTATTTTGTCAACTTGCTGTACATATTGTGTATCGATTTGCTTGTGTATCGTGTCGTGTATTGTGTATCGCATCGTATATCGTATGATACAATATCTCTATGGGTTAAGTTATTACTCCTAAATCCACAAGGAACATGATTCGATATAAATTTTTCATAATTTTTTTATTTTGGTTCTTGTAGAATCAAGTTTCTCAAACATACATTACATGTAAAAAGATTAATGCTACCTATCAGTCTATATGATGAAATGTAATATTTTATCATCGTAAGATGTGTATTATGTGGATTATGTATCTTATGATACTAACAACGTGATTTGATATAACTCTTAATTTTTCCCAACGGGCAACTTGCAACCGGCCCGTACCCAGTCCGGTAAAACCTGGCCCGCAGTTTTCTGAGTTCTAGGCTGGGCTGGATTTGGATTTTGGTTTGCTTGGCCCGGCCCGGCCCAGCCTCCTCCGGAATGGCCCAGCCAGGCCCAAACCTGCTCAACAATGGGCCCGACCCGACCCGATAGACACCATCTCTCTTGGGTGATGCTGCAAAAATTGGTAAATAAACAATAGTATCTCTTGAGGGTGAATGAGGAATCAATGTTGAATATTACCCCCCATTCAAAGATACAAGAAAGAATAAATGATATATAAAATTATGCCTATATATCAAATGTTTTCTTGTTTTAAATATTTTCAATATTTTGCTCAATTGGCTGATATTTCAAAAATTGGTAAATAAACAATAGTATCTCTTGAGGGTGAGTGAGGAATCAATGTTGAATATTAAGCCATATTCAAAGATGACAAGAAATAATAAATGATATATAAAATTATGCCTATATGTCAAATGTTTTCTAGTTTTAAATATTTTCAATATTTTTCTCTTTCGAGAATGAACTCCAAAATTCTGGTCTGAATCCACAGAAAATGCTGAAACTGCTGGTATTGATTCTTATAAAAGTCTCAAAACAATTCCAATACCTATCCTGCAAATTAATAGTCAGCTATTAATAAGTGCATTTAGTGTCGAATCTGCGAGCATGGAATGCTTTACTTTTGTTATTGCTTGGTGCTGTAAAAAGTTATGGATTTAAGGCCAAAATCAAAGATACACAGATTCAAGTCCCAGCATTCATGATGATCAATATTTGCAATATGCAGTGTGCTATTCTTAAATTTAGTTGTTCCTCATAAGTATACATAATTTTTTAAGTAATATAGATGATGTCTTTGCCAAACCCTTCAGAACAAGTTTCTTGAAGTAAGCTTCGATCTGATTAGGCTCATAATGAATGCTACAATCCAGTTGTGCAGAGGTTTCTGTTAGACTTGATTTGTTGCTGAAAGTGTGATTTTAAATAATTTATATAACACAACAAATTTCTCCTACCATTCTCTTTTCTTTTTCAAGTTACAAACATAACCTTGAAGGAGGGAGTGAAGATTTATGTCTTGTTTATATAGTGAACACCAATTTTTTTTTTGTATTAGCAGTGACAAATCTCTTACATTCTCTAAAAGGCAACCACTTTCTATTTTTTTACTACTACAGTCCAATGCCTGAAGCATTCCAAATCTAATACCATAATTCTTGCTGGTTTAAGCAGCAGTGGAAAGACTACACTTTTTTACCAGGTATTTCACACATGCCATCTCCATATTTTTACGAATCTCTAGTTTACATGATCGTGCAGATGATTGTGCTACAGTAACAAAAACTTTGGTACACCAATGAATTAGCTATGTTATATTAAGCGTGAGGCGAGGCGAGGCGATGGAGCTGGCGCCCGCTTAAGCGGCGCCTAAGCGCTTAGTTAGCACTTCACCCGTTCATACCTACCTTCATATAAAATACTCTATATACACATATATTTTAATATATTTTTCATACAATCCTATTAGTATATATGTATGAATAACAATACCAATACCAATTATCAATCAAGCAAAGACAATATAAATACTATAATCAAAATACAAAGTCATCAAAATACCATGGTCAAGCTATTTTTTTTGTTTTTTTAAAGTATGTTAAGTGCCGCCTAAGCGCGGGTCCATTTTTTGGAACGAGATTTTCCTAAACGAGGCGTCCAGGTGTCCAAAACAGCTTAAGCGGCGCTTAAACGCCGCTTAAGCGCGCTTTTTAAAACATAGTGAATTAGTACATTTGCTTTAATGGACACATCTTCAACTTGAATTTATTTACTGTATATTTTAGCAGCTGTAAAGTTGTATAAAATTAAAATACCTATTATCATTCTGTATGCTAAGAGTTTGAATTATAGCTTGGAAAAATATTACAAAGCATAGAGACTATTGTCTCTTATATTGACAAAATAAGTCCCCAAGAATATGCAAGTTACACCAAACATGAAAATATGTAAGATCCCATGAATCAAGTGGCTAGGCATCACATTCATGAATATCTGGTGCATGGGCATTGTTGCATCACTTCCTTGGGGAATATGATGTCATGTTGGTATGTTAAAATTTAGAACAAGTAATTAAGTTTCTTTTATTACTAGATAACAAAGAGACAACCTAGAATATATAGGGAGACATGACAACATTTGTCATTGAATCACTTTATTCTAGTAACAGAAAGACAGAATATTGACCAACTTATTAAGCATAAAATCTGAAACTACTCTCTAAAAATCAGGGACTAATTTCATAATTTTCCTCCAAAATATCTGACACAGTGACACTCCTCAAATTGGTGCGTAAATACCTATCATGTCCAACTTGCTGACGAGAAACTCATATTAGGTTTGAGCAATCCCTTTGTGAGAATTTCAGCTATCTGTTGTGATGTTGGTACGAATGGTATACAAATAGCTCATGCTTCAAACTTCTCAACTTCAACATACTTTGTTCTGTCATGTGGGCTGGAATATATGCAATGCTAATTGATGTCTCTTTGTCATAATATAACATTATAGGCATGGTCATATCTCTGTTTATCTTTTAAAACATGGCTTGGCCACAATAATTCATACATTCCATGAGCCATCGAGCCATTGATCTGTATTATGTTTATGCACTACTTTGGACAACTACACTTTGTTTTTTTGCTTCTCCAGGTCACCAAGTTTTCCGACATAAATGTTAATTTTCTATCTGTAACTTAGTTGGTTCAATTTGCACCTGTATACGCTTCAATACTTCGTTGTTCATTCTTTTTGAAGAATAGACCTTTTTCTGGAGTATTTTTTTAATATTTCAAAATTTTGTTATACAACTTTAAGGTGTTCTTCTTGAGGAGAATGCATATACTGGCTTACAAGGCTTATTGCAAATGCGATATCGGGTCACGTGTGTGACAAGTAGATCAACTTCCCAATGAGCTTTTGGTACCGTGATGTGTCCATTGGATTACCTTTGGATTCCTAAGTTTCTGATTTGGATTAATTAGAGTATCTGCAAGATGGCATTTGCTTATTCCAGATTCTTTGAGTAGATCAATAATAGTCTTCCTTTGTGACACTGATATTCCTTTCTTTGATCGAGATATTTCTATTCCAAGAAAGTATCTTAGTGAACTCAGGTCTTTGACTTCAAACTCAGAGGCAAGACATATTTTCAGTCGTTCAATCTGCCATATCATCTCCCGTAAGAATAATATCGCCCACATAAACTACGAGAACAACTATCTTCCCATTGAATGAAGTTCTGTGAACAGTGTAATTGGTATGTCCCTGTACATAGTCTTGGTTCTTTACTGAATGTGTGAATTTTTTGGACCAAGCACTTAGTGACTGCCATACCCTACAAGCAAGGGTCATGACTAGATTATTAACTGATATTCTCCTCCTTAATCTAGTTTTGATCAAGGTTGATATTCTCCTCCCTAACATATGGTATCAAAGCCAAGTGTAAGCCAAAGTACCTTCGGCTCAACAAGATGTCAATCATCGAGCACTCGACGGCGCCAGCAACAAAGGAGGGAAGTATAACCTTGTACTACCCGATGCTGACATCTAGCAACTACTCCACTTGGACGATCAAGATGGAGGTCTTCATGGAGGCTCAAGGCGTTTGGGACGCCATTGAACCCGCGGCCGGGGTGGTCGTAGAAAAGAAGAAAGACAAGATGGCGTTGGCGTGCATCTTTCAAGCTGTCCCCGAGGACATCCTACTCCAGCTGGCCAAGCACAAAACAGCTAAGGAAGCTTGGAAAAGCCTGAAGACAATGTACCTCGGTGCTGATCGGGTGAAGAAGGCAATGATTCAAACCTTGAAGAGTGAGTTCGAGATTTTGCGTATGAAGGAGACAAATTCCATCGATGAGTTTGCGGGAAAATTGACGACCCTCGCAAACAAGATTCATGGATTGGGAGACAAGATGGAGGACGTTGTCATCGTCACGAAGCTGCTCGTCTCCGTCCCAGACAAGTGCGATCGAGCAGTTTGCGGATGTGGAGACAATGCCGGTCGAGGAAGTGATCGGCCGCCTCAAAGCGTACGAAGAACGCATATGTGGTTGAGGCGAGAGCAACAACGGACAACTCCTGCTTACTCACGCTGAGTGGCAAGTGCGGTTGAAGAAAGGCAGTGCTGATTTTTCGTCGAGCGGAAATGGGCACTCTAGCGACGACCAGGGCCGTGGCAAGCCCCGTGGACGTGGCCGCGGGCGCGGCAGGGGTGGCTGTGGAGGCAAAATAGCGCAACACCAGGAGGGTGAGGGGACTCGCGGTTCAAGCTACAACCGCGACAAATCAAAAATCAAGTGCTTCAATTGTGAAAAATATGGGCACTATCAGTCGGAGTGTTGCAACAAACGTCGTGATGCGGAGGCGAACCTCGCACGAGCGCAAGATGAGGAGGCCTCATTGCTGCTGGGAGAGACTCAGGAGGAGACGCCTGACCTCGTCATGCTCAATGAAGAGAAGATAGTACCAGACTTGCGCAGTGCAGGAGAAGCGCAGGCTGACACCGACGTGTGGTACCTTGACAACGGCGCTAGCAACCACATGACGGGCCACCGAGGAAAGTTCAAGGACCTTGATCAGGATAACCGGCCGTGTCAAGTTCGGCGACGGCTCAACCGTGCAGATTAAGGGCAGTGCAGATTAAGGGCAGGGGATCAATCATGTTCCAATGCAAGAATGGCGAACGTCTTCTATCAGAGGTATACTTCATTCCAAGTTTAAGAAGTAATATATTGAGCCTTGGTCAATTAACAGAAGATGGAAGCAATGTGGAGATTGTCGGTTCCTACTTGAGGGTGTTCGACAGGAACGACATTATGTTGATGAAGGTGAGGAGATCACACGACCGTCTATACAAGATAGCTCTTGAATCTTGTAGGCCGATATATTTAATAGCCAAAGTACAAGACCCAGCCTGGTTGTGGCATGCAAGGCTCGGGCACGTGAATTTTTTCGCGCTCAAGATGATGGCAGAGAAGCGAATGGCCACTGGGCTGCCGAAGATTTCTCATCCAAACCAGCCCTGTGAAGGGTGCCTCATCGCCAAACAAGCACGACTACTGTTCCCTCTGCAGGCAAGCTTCAGAGTCGAGAGGCCACTGTAACTTGTGCACGCTGACATTTGTGGCCCGATTACACCCGCTACACTTGCAGGTAACAAGTACTTTCTTCTACTTGTTGATGACTTCAGTCGCATGATGTGGGTGTATATGCTCAAAGAAAAGAGTGATGCCTTTAATGCTTTTAAGAAATACGTCTCTTGTAGAGAATGAATGTGACAGCAAGATGAAGACACTAAGAACTGATTGAGGAGGTGAGTTCCTGTCCAAGGAATTCACAAGCTTCTGTGAAGGCAAAGGGATACAACGGCACCTCACCGCACCATATACGCCACAACAAAACGGCGTAGTGTTGCACCGGAATCGCACCGTGATGGCCACGACAAGGAGCTTGCTCAAGAGCATGCATGTTCCTGGAAGTATGTGGGGCGAGGCGGTCAGACATGCTGTGTACCTGCTCAACCGGCTGCCAACTAAAGCTCTCAGTGCGCTCACGCCGTATGAAGCCTAGACCGGTAAGAAACCAAACATCGAACACTTAAGGATGTTTGGATGCGTCGCACACATGAAAATTGCAGGTCCTCATCATAAGAAACTAGATGACCGAAGCACGCCATTAGTGTACCTTGGCGTGGAAGATGGCTGCAAAGCACAACGTCTCTATAATCCTCAACGCAGTAAGATCCATGTGAGTAGGGATGTCGTGTTCGAGGAAGAAAGGAGATAGGATTGGAACAATGGTGATGGTACCGAACCGCAAGGCTGGGTAGAACTCTCAGTCGAAGATCCTGTTGTCGAGACAGTGATCACTCCACAGAGAGCGGTGGGCACGGTTGTGCACACGCCGGAGGGCACAGGAGACGCGGCAACACCTATGACGCACGGAGCGTCAAGGGCGTCAAGGGAGCCTACTACACCACAAGTTGCGGCCTCAACTTCGAGCAGCTCACCCATACCGACGACACACTCGAATGAGCCAAGGAGATACCGCTCTATTGTTGACGTATATGCTGAAACTGAGGAGACCTTTCTTGACCAGAGATGCTGTTTTTGTCGGTTGAAGAACCGGCAAACTTTCAAGATGCTACACTTGAACATGAATGGCGGGAAGCTATGAAGGAGTTTGAAGCCATCGAGAAGAATGGGACTTGAGTGCTTACTGAGTTACCATCTGGGCACAAACCCATCGGTTTAAAATGGGTATTCAAGATGAAGAGAGACAGTGAAGGCAAGATCCTCAAGCACAAAGCTAGACTTGTGGCAAAGGGGTACGTCCAGCAACATGGAGTTGATTTTGATGAAGTGTTTGCTCCAGTTGCCAGACTCGACACAGTTCGCTTGATCATCGCCCTCGCAGCCCAGCACGGATGGAAGGTTCACCACTTGGACGTTAAATCTGCGTTTCTGAATGGTGACCTCAAAGAGGAGGTATATGTAGCTCAACCTGAAGGCTTCGTTATCAAGAACCAGGAGCACAAGGTGTACAGGCTGTCCAAGGCTCTCTATGGCTTGCGGCAAGCACCGAGGGCCTGGAACACACGCCTGGACAGCTGCTTAAAGCTGCTTAAAGGAGCTGGGATTCATCAGATGCACTCAAGAGCATGTTGTGTACACGAGGAGCGATAGAGAGGGAGCACTCATTGTCGGAGTGTACGTTGATGACTTAATCGTCACAGGAACAAAAGCAACTGCAGTAAAGGTTTACAAGCAGCAGATGATGCAGAAATTTGAGATAAGTGATCTTGGTTTACTCTTCTACTACCTTGGTATAGAGGTAGATCAACAGGATGATCGTATTACAATGAAGCAATCGGCATATGCGAAGAGAGTTTTGTAGCAGTTTGGAATGGGAGATTGCAATCCGACCAAGTATCCCATGGAAGCTAAACTGCAACTCAGCAAGAACCTTGAAGGAACACCAGTCGATCCTGCGCAATATACGCATATCATTGGCTGTCTCAGGTACTTAACTCACACTCGTCCGGATATTTGTTATGCAGTCGGAATGGTGAGTAGGTACATGGAGAAGCCAACAACCATGCATCACCAGACTGTGAAACAGATCCTCAGATACGTGAAGGGAACACTTGAGTATGGACTCATGTATGGAAGAGGACATGGTGAAGATGAACTACACGGATTCACCGACAACAACTTAGCCGGAGATGTCGACGACAGGAGGAGCACCAGCGGAATGGCATTCTACCTCAACAAGAACCTGATCACTTGGGCGTCTCAGAAGCAGAAAACTGTCGCGTTGTCCTCCTGTGAAGCTGAGTTTATGGCGGCAACGGCTGCAGCGTGTCAAGCTTTGTGGCTGAGAAATCTGGTTAGTGAAGTGACTGGCCGCGAACCTAAGCCAGTTACGCTCTATGTCGACAACAAGTCCGCAATTGCGTTGATGAAGAATTCAGTATTTCATGGGCGCATTAAGCACATTGATACTCGCTTTCATTTCATTCGCGAGTGTGTTCAAAGAGGGCAGATGAAGGTGGAGTTCGAGAGCACTGGAAAGCAACGTGCCGACATTCTCACGAAGGCTCTCGCCAAAGTGAAGTTCGCTGAGATGCAGCAGGTGCTTGGAGTTATCAACCTTGATCAAAACTAGATTAAGAAGGAGAATATCAGTTAATAATCTAGTCATGACCCTTGCTTGTAGGAATAGAACTTGTCAAAGTTCAGATCCATTTTAATAGAGTCTGTTAGCTTGATTTCAGAGTTGAGTTGTTAGCAGTAGTGACTATAAAATGTGAGTGTAGTTGCTTGTTTTCAGATGAGAGAAATAAATGAAACAAAGAGTAGCTTTTCCTAGTTCTCTGTCAGTCTTCCTGTAGATTACAACCCGCTGCTATGGATCGAAACCTGGCTCTCATACCATTATGTCACGCCCCGATCCCGCAGGGGGCCGTTCATCCTCGCTTGGGTCCTTGCGGGACCGATCGTCCTCGCGTGGACATGATGCCGTGCAAGCCTAAGCTTGCGCTTGCACAAGGCCAAAGCTTTGAACAAGGGAAAGTAAGCTATTCAAGACGGGAGCAGCGACACAATATTGTAGAAAAGTAAAGAACACAATGACATATGAAAACAAGCTCTTTATTGATAATCAAGATGTGTTATAAGCGGCGTTTGGCCGAGATTACAATTCGTTCAAGCTCTTTCTCTCGATTACAATGACATCGTTCCATACATTACATCCCTTTATACAAAAGCAGCTCAAAGCAATCTCGATACGGCTCAAGGCATCGACTCTAGATTTTCGGGTCCTTGGGATGAGGCACGGCTATCGCTTCCTAGGACGATCCAGCACTTGAGAATAAGCAAACTGTTGATGGGTCAGCACTTTGGAAAAAGTACTGTTGAGTATAAAATCAACGAACATAAGCAAGACTCCCTGAAACCCACACTAAGTAAGCATGTGGCAAAACATTACATTACTAGTGATCTTGCTACTTTTACCTAGATTCATTTCATGCAGCACAAGATTATAGTCAGATTTCATCTTTTCGAAAATATGTCTTTGAAATCAGTTTGCACATTCAATACATACAAGCAAGCTATAGGGACAGTGTTCTATTGTGTAGTGCGCAGCATGTATCGTGAGCCATATGCGATCTATTAGGAACAAAAGTTCTCTAGTGGACTGTTCATCTCAAATCAAGACAAGTGCATCAAGTGGACTATTCAATTCAATTCAATACAATAGGGGCAGCAACGTATTCCAATAAAACAGATATTTCTCATTTAGCATTTATGATAAGAAACATAAGGAAATACAAGTGATCACTTATTCAGTGATCCTTACCCACGACCGAACGGTTATCCATGCAGCAGACATACAAGTTAGCAACATATTCATATATATATATATATATATATATATATATATATATATATATATGGTTATCTTTCCATGTCCGTCTCTGCATCAAACAGTTAGGTATGCAAGAAAAGCTAGCCTAGCATGCGCCCTAACTACATGATGGTCCACGGAAAATCCATGAATAGCAGCTGCTGGGACTACAAGCCCAGGTTAACTATTAGACAGGACACCCCTAATCGCGAGGACTACAAGTCTTAGGGTGTTTCGATTATCTCCCCCAGGAACGAGTTGTCCCAGTGCCCTAGGAAACGCTCGAGAGATAAACCTTGTGCACAAGTTGTCCAAAGACCGATGCGTTGAATGAGATACTGTCAGAAAAGACTATAATGCACAAGTCTATGACAAGCAAACATGATATCAAGCGATAGAGCCAGAGCTCTCAATTCTCTTCTTTTCAATCTATTCGATAGGTTCGATACATTCAATCAATACGATAGGCTCGATCATTTCGACAGGTTCAATGTTCTTTCTTTAGATCAATCGATATGTTCAATAGCATACGATACAAGTTATTCAAATAGTTATATCTATCAAGCATCAATGACAAGCAAAACGTGGTACGATTCTTCTATCTTCTTTTAGCTAAGCATACAGTTCTACTCTTGTTTAGCATACAAAGAAAACATGTGAACATTCTTTTACTCTTGTTTATTAGCATGACAGCGGTTCGTTCGATTGCGGTGTCCGTATAACTAAGCTTGCAATATTTCTATCTTTTCTTAGCATAGCAATGGTTCTATCTCTTTGGACAAGCATTCAAGTTCTTTAGTTAGGCAAGCAGATTCGTTTCAATGACAAGCAATACGAGTTCTCTTATTAAGCATGCAGAGTCGGGTTCTATCATTCTTCTTATGAAACTATCTTCTTAGAACAAGTAGTAGAAAACTCAGATTCATTATTAAGGCGTGCAAGAATCAAAGAATGAAGTTTTGCCCACTCACTTAGATCAATCATCTTGTGTTTCGATCGGAGAACACTTCGAGAAAGCTTCCGCTCGAGCCAGCAAAGCGATATCTCTTGCACATAGTGCCTACGCGGAGCGGGACACTACATACTTACCCACCAAGAAAGAGTTTCGTACTCGAAACTCAAGGAGAAACTTTCGATATCCAGAGCAGCGATAGTCCTCATCCCTCACCATACTCAATCGAAAACTCTAGCAATCAGAACTCAATAAAACTCTAGCCATCAAAAATCACAAATCACATCTCAAGCAATAAAACAAATCCAGAAAACTTTTGCCGGCAACTTTGAGAATATTTACGGACTTATTGTATGAAATGCTTATTGAGGCAACGATATCAAGTGGTAAAGAACATCTTGAGTTGAAGCTAAGCAGCGGAATGGCCATAGGGTCGAGTCGCTATGATACCCCAAAGCTACTGTTTATTTCTTTTATTTCTCTCATGTGAAAACAAGCAACTACACTCACATTTTATAGTCACTACTGCTAACAACTCAACTCTGAAATCAAGCTAACAGACTTTATTAAGATGGATCTGAACTTTGACAAGTTTTATTCCTACAAGCAAGGGTCATGACTAGATTATTAAATGATATTCTCCTCCATAATCTAGTTTTGATCAAGGTTGATAACTCCAAGTACCTGTTGCATCTCAGGCTCAGCGAACTTCACTTTGGCGAGAGCTTTCGTGAGAATGTCGGCACGTTGCTTTCCAGTGCTCACGAACTCCACCTTTATCTGCCATCTTTCAACACACTCGCGAATGAAATGAAAGCGAGTATCAATGTGCTTACTGCGTCCATGAAATACTGAATTCTTCATCAACGCAATTGCAGACTTGTTGTCGACATAAAGCGTGACTGGCTTAGGTTCGCGACCAGTCACTTCACTAACCAGATTCCTCAGCCACAAAGTTTGACACGCTGCAGCCGTTGTCGCCATGAACTCAGCTTCACAGGAGGACAACGCGACAGTTTTCTGTTTCTGAGACGCCCAAGTGATCAGGTTCTTGTTGAGGTAGAATGCCATTCCGCTGGTGCTCCTCCTGTCGTCGACATCTCCGGCTAAGTTGCTATCGGTGAATTCGTGTAGTTCATCTTCACCATGTCCTCTTCCATACATGAGTCCATACTCAAGTGTTCCCTTCACATATCTGAGAATCTGTTTCACAGTCTGGTGATGCATGGTTGTTGGCTTCTCCATGTACCTACTCACCATTCCGACTGTATAACAAATATTCGGGCGAGTGTGAGTTAAGTACCTGAGACAGCCAATGATACGTCTATATTGCGTCGGATCGACTGGTGTTCCTTCAAGGTTCTTGCTGAGTTGCAGTTTAGCTTCCATGGGATACCTGGTCGGATTGTAATCTCCCATTCCAAACTGCTGCAAAACTCTTTTCGCATATGCTGATTGCTTCAGTGTAATATGATCACCCTGTTGATCTACCTCTATACCAAGGTAGTAGGAGAGTAACCCAAGATCACTTATCTCAAATTTCTGCATCATCTGCTGCTTGTAAACCTTTACTGCAGTTGCTCTTGTGCCTGTGACGATTAAGTCATCAACGTACACTCCGACAATGAGTGCTCTCTCTCTATTGCTCCTCGTGTACACAGCATGCTCTTGAGTGCATCTGATGAATCCCAGCTCCTTTAAGCAGCTGTCCAGGCATGTGTTCCAGGCCCTCGGCTTGCCGCAAGCCATAGAGAGCCTTGGACAGCCTGTACACCTTGTGCTCCTGGTTCTTGATGACGAAGCCTTCAGGTTGAGCTACATATACCTCCTCTTTGAGGTCACCATTCAGAAACGCAGATTTAACGTCCAAGTGGTGAACCTCCCATCCGTGCTGGGCTGTGAGGGCGATGATCAAGCAAACTGTGTCAAGTCTGGCAACTGGAGCAAACACTTCATCAAAATCAACTCCATGTTGTTGGACGTACCCCTTTGCCACAAGTCTAGCTTTGTGCTTGAGGATCTTGCCTTTACTGTCTCTCTTTATCTTGTATACCCATTTTAAGCCTATGGGTTTGTGCCAAATGGTAACTCAGTAAGCACCCAAGTTCCATTCTTCTCAATGGCTTCAAACTCCTTTATAGCTTTCCGCTATTCATGTTCAAGTGTAGCATCTTGAAAGTTTGCCGGTTCTTCAGCCGACAAAAACAACATCTCTGGATCAAGAAAGGTCTCAGTTTCAGCATATACGTCAACAATAGAGCGGTATCTCCTTGGCTAATTCGAGTCTGTCGTCGGTGTGAGTGAGACGCTCGAAGTTGAGGCCGCAACTTGTGGTGTAGTAGGCTCCCTTGACGCCCTTGCCGCTCCGTGCGTCATAGGTGTTGCCGCGTCTCCTGTGCCCTCCGGCGTGTGCACAGGCGTGCCCACCGCTCCCTGTGGAGTGACCACTGTCTCGACAACATGATCTTCGACTGAGAGTTCTACCCAGCCTTGTGGTTCGATACCATCACCATTGTTCCAATCCCACCTCCTTTCTTTCTCGAACACGATATCCCTTCTCACATGGATCTTGCTGCGTTAAGGATTATAAAGACGGTGTGCTTTGTAGCCCTCTTCCACGCCAAGGTACACCAATGGCGTGCTTCAGTCATCTAGTTTCTTGTGATGAGGACCTGCAGTCTTCATGTGTGCGACGCATCCAAACATCCTTAAGTGTTCGAGGTTTGGTTTCTTACCGGTCCATGCTTCATACGACGTGAGCGCACGGAGAGCTTTAGTTGGCAACCGGTTGAGCAGGTACACAACATGTCTGACCGCCTCGCCCTACATACTTCCAGGAACATGCATGCTCTTGAGCAAGCTCCTTTTCGTGGCCATCACGGTGCGATTCCGGTGCTCCACTATGCCATTTTGTTGTGGCGTATATGGTGCTGTGAGGTGCCGTTGTATGCCTTCGCCTTCACAGAAGCTTGTGAATTCCTTGGACAGGAACTCACCTCCTCGATCAGTTCTTAGTGTCTTCATTTTGATGTCACATTCATTCTCTACAAGAGACGTATTTCTTGAAAGCATTAAAGGCATCACTCTTTTCTTTGAGCATATACACCCACATCATGCGACTGAAGTCATCAACAAGTAGAAGAAAGTACTTGTTACCTGCAAGTGTAGCGGGTGTAATCGGGCCACAAATGTCAGCATGCACAAGTTGCAGTGGCCTCTCGGTTCTGAAGCTTGCCTGCAGAGGGAACGGTAGTCGTGCTTGTTTGACGATGAGGCACCCTTCACAGAGCTGGTTTGGATGAGAAATCTTCGGCAGCCCGGTGGCCATTTCCTTCTCTGCCATCATCTTGAGCGCGAAAAATTTACGTGCCCGAGCCTTGCATGCCACAACCAGGCTGGGTCTTGTACTTTGGCCATTAGACATATCGGCCTACAAGATTCAAGAGCTATCTTGTACATGCGGTTGGGTGATCTCCTCACCTTCATCAGCAGAATGTCGTTCCTGTCGAACACCCTCCCCACCCAACCTCTGTCACAGCCGAAGCCTAGCTTGAAAAAACTAAAATAAAAATGGAAGCAAGGTGGTGGTTGGGAGGGGTCTGGACTAATTGGTTATGAGCCAATAAGCATAGCCAGACACAACCTCAGACCAACACAGGTCGAACCTGCAAAGTCTATAAAGAGAGAGCCAGATATTGTCTTTGGATGAGAATGATTGTGACAGCAACTACACTCACATAGGGTCGAGGCTGCAGCGGAAGCGTGGTGGGCCCATAACCCACAGGATTTTTTTCATTAGTGACTACCATACAAGGATTTTTTCAGTATGCAAATTTCTGACCCGAACCTTTTATCAAAGCCTGGTGGTGGATCCATGTAAAATTCTTCCTCCAAATCTCCATTAAAGAATGCATTATTCACATCCGGCTATTGTAAAGGCCAGTCAAAATTGACTGTAATTGACAAGAATACTCTGACTGTATTTAGCTTTGCTACGTGTGCAAAGGTTTCAAGGTAATCAATATTGTATGTTTGAGTGAAACTTTTAGCAACCATGTGAGCCCTGTATCTTTCCATCGACCCATCTGACTTGTACTTGGTCGTTAACACTCATTTGCATCCAACCGTCTTCTTCTCCTTTGGCAGATCCGTTACTTCTTCTTTTTCTGAAGAGCCCTCGCCTCCTCAAGAATAATCTCCTACTTAGGAACCTATAGAGCATCATGTACATTCTTTGGAATTTCCACATGACAATTGTGAAGTAAAAGCAGGAAAAAAAACATGAGACAAATTTTTGCTAGAGAGTTTCATATAGAATTTTTGGTACAACATCAGACACCCTTTCGATTAGCAATTGGAACATTAAGGTCAGGAAAACTAGACTTAGTTTGATTTGACTCAGAATTAGAATGACTAACTTGATTTTGGTTTGTTTGTAAGTTACCTGAAGATTCAATAGAGTTTTAGCTAGCCTTTTGTTCGGATTCTTGACAATGCTGAGGAGTCTGGATCTCATTATCTCAAATTTGTTTCCTCCGTAAGTAGACACATTTCTCGGGTACCCTTTTTTTGTCTCATTGTGTAAGCCGGTAAGATTATGAGATTGCTCTATAGAATTTGGACCTAGATTTTCATTAGTTAAAATACTGGGATCTATATTTATGAAAAAATTGGTCCGTTCGAAATTTTGACATTGTCATTCTTTAGTTGGACTCCATCTAAGTACGTTGCATCTTCCCTTTGTGTCTCCTGTGAAGATGAGTTTAAAAAAATGGTTGGGACAAAAAGAATGTGGCATCTATAGTGATAAACGTTTTTTTTTGAAAATATGATCATAACATTTGTATCTATTGTGAGTTGGTGCATATCCAACAAAAAATCATTTTCTTGCTCTAGGATCTAGCTCCTCTCGTGTATGTGTACAAAAACAATGCAAGAAAACAATTTTAATAGCAGGTTATAGGACAATTTTGACAATAAGAAACTTCGTTGAAGGGTATTTAGTGGTGTTTGAAATTTTAAGATCTTTATAGGCATTCGATTTATAAGGTATGTAGTCGTTAGAATCGCTTCACCTCATAGATACTTAGGAACTTTATTGGTGAATAACATAGCCCTAGCAACTTCTAAAAAGTATTTATCTTCCGCTTAGCCACTCCATTTCGTTGGGGTGTGTTGCAAGAACTTTGATGTATCATACCATTTTCTAAGAAAAAAATTGCTTAAAACCTTGTTCAAATATTATTTGATATTATCACTCCTGAAGATTTTTATTTTTTTCTTGAAATTGTCCCTCCCCAATTTTGTATTCTTTGAGAACTTTTTTGACGTCAGTCTTGTCCCTTAGAAATTATTCCTAACTTACTATTGTGTGATTATCAGGGAAAGTAACAAGCCATTTCTTTCACGAGCTTGTTGAAATCCTAGAAGGATTCCATACATCATAGAAGGATTCCATACATCACTATGGATTAAAGTAAATAGTATTGATGCTTGGTATTGTTTTGGAGGAGAAAAGGAACGATGATATTTCACAAATTCACAAAACTCACATTGAAATGAAAATGGGCTGTTATTTGTAAATAAATTTGGAAAACCTTGTTCCATTTCTTTTTTTCATTTTAGAACGCATGGCGTAGCTAGGACCCTTCCAAGAATGTTTAAGCCTATGTTTAAACCAAAACAACCTAGGGTCCCCAAAAGGGGAATTCCAAAATGCCTGTCGTCGTTCAGTTAAGGGAATGCTTCCCAAACTACTAAAGGAAAGGCTCGGCGAAGGGAGGGCGGGGTAAAGGCGTCCGAAGGCGACCGTTAGGGAGCCGACTTTGCGGTGACCGTTAGGCGTCCGAAGGCGAGCAAACCTACGGGACGGTGACCGTTAGGGAGGTAATAGAGATCGAGATGTTGATTTATTTTTCATCAAAAACGAAGAAGGCCAAGGACAGCATTCGGGTTTTGCCTGCCCTTTTCTAACCGTCTCGGTCTGGGAAAGCGTCGACAACAACATAAAGGGGTCAATGTAGCTGTTGCGTCCGCCCTCTGAGCAGCAGGTTCGACATCTACTACAAAAGAAAGAATCCACTTCATCTGCTCACTTCGCTCTCCTTCACTAGGCATCGTGTGGAATAGCCGAGAGAGGAATTTTTACATAATAAAAATGTCATAATCTATAATACCATAGCATAACATTATTATCAATAAGAATATAATTCAAACATGTACTATGAATTTGTTTTCGCACTTCGGTTTCATTTTCAAAGACATAGACCTTCATTTTTTCTAGCACTGCCAATCATCCTCCCCGAGACTAGTTCTTGAAACTCACACCGAGAGTGATAGAAGTTAATACGACATTGGAGATCATTAATTAATTTACTAATTGACAAAAGATATATGACACTTTAAGCACAAAAAGGACATTATGCAGGGTTGAGGAAGAAGATATAATAATAGATCCTACTCCTACGATTGGTGAGAGTGATCCATCATCAATCTTTTTTTTTTGCTCCATGCATACAGATTGTAGGTGGAAAAAAGATTGAAACAACTTGTTATATGATCAGTTGCTCCAGAGTCAATGATCCAAGAAGTATAAAAGCAGTAACAAAGTTACTTTTCTTAACCAAAGAACAAGAAGGGTTTGAAGAGATTTGTGGAGATCATAAAAGCTTGTCCAAGTGCTTTAGTCGTTCTTTTGTGAATGGAGACGCTTCTGAGTTGACTTATTGTCCATGACTTTCTTCATGAGAGTCTTGGGACTTATTTATCGGGTGTTGTGATATGTGTGTGCAATTCTGACATTGCAATATCAGCACAATTTCTTTGTAGTCTTTGCATTCTTGTGGAAAACGGACTTTCTCTGACCACCATAACCTAACTGCTTTCGGTCACAACGCCTCTTTCATTCAACACACAAATTGTCCTCGTCTTTCTCGTACTTAGTGATTGTGCAAGGTGTGCTTCTTGCACCCTTTGTTCTTGCAATAAGTCTTTTTGTTTTTTGGAACATTTACCATGGTGGCATCTGGGGTTTGAGAGCGCACCAACTCTCTCATGCTACTATGTGCCATTGGCTTCTTGCACACACATCACAACCTGGTTCTGATACCATAAAAGTTTAGATTCAGTTTCTTAACAAAGGAAAAACTAGAATAAATATTGATTCTAGTAACAGAAAAACAGATTATTGACTAACTAATTAAGTATAAAATCTGAAACTAATATCTAGAAATCAAGAACTAATTTTCTGATTTTCTCCTAACTATCCGACAATATGCTATGTTGTTTGTATCTTATCATAATACGATACATATCTTACGATACGATACACTACCTTTTCGTTACATATTGATTGATCCATTACGATACATCTAGGCTAGTAGGTAGTATCGTTTTTTTCTTGGAATCATGTAATGTATACTTATGAATATGAATTCTGGAACTACATAGACATGTGAAGATGGAACAAAAAAAAGTTTATGAGAAAATTATATTAAATTATGTTCCTATATAGTTTTAGAAGTATCGAGGTCAACTCCTAGAATTATTGTATCATGTGAAAGTTGCATGAAAAGATATGCAAGAAAACCAATATACAATAAGATACGCTAGCTGACAATCTAATTGGTATGTTGAATGTGATGCCATGTTGGAATGTTGCTAGACCCGCTAACCACGGATTACACAAAACTTGTGTATTCTTGATTCTTCCTTTCGGTACTCGAGGATAGGGGCCTCTTGGAGTGTTATTTTTTTATATTGAGGTTGAGATATGGGGTTGAAAATAATTGATGCTATATCAGCAACTTAAGAGGGCTTGATGAAAGAAAGGAGAGGAAGATTAAGTAGAAAACAAAAACCACAATATTTAAAACATATAATGCGTGTAATCACCAATGCGTTCAATTACTGTTGGATTGGAGTATTCGATGGACACTATGGAGGGATTTAGGGATTAGGGCGTTAAATGGGTTGTTGAGGATTGGTTTAGCCGTAGGATACTTCTATTATTGGGCTAACATGTAGGAATTTTACAAATCCCTCTACCCATTGAACCCAACAACACCTGATTTTACACCTCTCCCTCTGTAATTCTTATGAGATAATGCTATGAAAAGAGTCTATTTATTATTAATCTTTTGTATTTTATCTTATTAGTCTCTTGTTTAGTCTCATTGGATAGTCATCAAAGTGGGTCTTATCCTTCTCATTAAATATTTAATTACTCAATCAAATTCAATCCATTGAGTTGAGTTTTTGCAACCTTAACATGGTATCAAAACAACGAGGTTCGATCTCTTTGGTGTGCATTTTAAGCAAATTTTATACACACAAAAAACTACTGTGTAATACAGCTCTTAACCTATTAAATGGCATGGTGAATAGTGTAAACATATAACCCTCATTTGATGGAGGACTGACCATTTGGTCCAAGCTTGAGTTTGAATTTGATGGACTATTGGGCTTATTTATGGGTGTTATTTTATTTCATTATTTAGAAGGTTATAATTAATATTTTGGAGATTGCTTTGAGATAGTTGCTTTTTATATATTCTTATGTAGACATATTGTCCTAGATGACTATAAAAGAGAGGTATTGTTGAATTTCTTTTACTAAAGAGAAGAGAATAATAGAATTTGGTTTATTGAATTTTGGGTGTTTGACCCAAAACCTTAATTTGAAGGCTCTCAAGTTATTTCCAATATTCCCAATTCCTCAATATATTGAGGATGACTCCAACCATTATGAACATCCTCACAATTATATTGTTGTTCAGATGCTACCCGAACCCGAGCAACATCGAGAACCCCACACCCACGTACCCTCGCCTGACCACATGCACCTGTTAAAGAATCACTCCTATCTTTAGCCAAAATTCCCAAGAGTGAGTTCTTTGCTCTATCTGCACCCACCAACCGGCTGTCCGACCCATTAGAGAGCCCACAATTGGTTTTATTTGCTTTGTTTCCAGCGCTTGTCGATCATGACTCCTCAAGATTCGTTTGTCACAACTTATGTTGTATTCCCTAAGGTATTACAATTAAGCTTCTGTGCAAAATCACATAATTGATTATTAGTGACTCCGCCCATTAGGCCGTCGATAGTCTTGTTATGCATCATCAACACCTTGGTGTATGAACTCTACGCCTTCAACCGTCAACACCGTAACCTTCCCTGCCCCTTAAGCTACCATCAAATTCAGACCACCACCAACAATAGAAACCCTAAACCTCGTACCTTGTAACCAGTAGAAATCCTAACCTGAACACTAGCTTCATATCCCAATCCCCACCCTAACCCTACCCACATTTACCTTAGCTATATGGACTGAATTCCTATTCCTCTTCCTCCATATCTCAAATGTCACCAAACCCTGACTACCACATAAACTGCTGCCTACCCAACACTAACCCTAGTTCTAGATCCCAGGAGTGCATCACCCCAACCTCTACCTACTGACCACTAACCCTGGCTCAAGATCCTAGTAACCCACAATTACTCCTAAAGCTTCCTCCTTTGCACAAAATAAACTAAAAAATACAATGAAGTCATAAAAGATGCAGAGAAGGAAGAAAACAATGAGGACAACTCACTTGCTTTTTCTCATGGTCAGATGCTCTGAATTCTTCCTTATATTTTCTTCTTAGAGCCGTCCCGGTCTCTTCACCTCTATAGCCGTTCCTCCGATGTTATCTTCTCTTATCGAATATCATGTCCAAACCAATGTACCACAGCCGAAATAGAGGTTTTGGTGAGGGTTATATATTCATATTATTTAACATGGTTGGATTATCATGTCCAAATATATCGGTCGACATTTTACCAAAACAACCCAAGTATTTTTTCCTTCTCTCTTTTGCATATCTGTGTTGTTTAGGGGTAAAACGTGACGTGTTACCAATAAATCTGACATGTTACTGGCCCACTTTTTTAACTATTGAATTTAGTTTCAAGCAAATATCACATCCTTAACAACATTAAGCCAGATAGTAGGGGATATAAATGTGGACTTTACTGACGTTGGCTGCATTTTTATCCATATAAGGTACTACTTCACCTCTTAATATCTCCTTGAATGTATATTATGTCCATTTTCTGGAAATTTGAGGCAAATTTGTTGGTTAAATGTGCTATTTACATATAGAAGATAAAGAATAACATGTAATTGGCTTCGACTTTTTGCATCTGCCACAAGGAAGAACTAAAGCAAATACAAGCTCCTTGCTCTTGCCAGACTAGATTCATGCGAATGTAAAAAATTGATTATTCTAGTTCTATTAGGATTATGTGCATCTATCACATTATTTATTTTTTTCATAATTCACATTTCATATTGTATACAGTCACCCATGTATCTTTTTGTTCATGCACTGTCATATGCCAAACTCTCAGCAAAGATAAATGTTCTATGACCTATTTTATTTACTCTTGCAATATGACTTAACTATTGAGTTGTGCATATTTCTTCTATAACGTACTGTAAGTACCCATCACAGATCCCCGTCTAACTTAAGAGTGCAAGGTAAGATGGTGCATCCTCTTGGATTCTTGCAGAAAGTAGTCTTTGACATACTACAACTAAGTTGCTTGTCTTTTGCTTAGCTTGAAGCCTTGAACATCTAACTTGATCCTTTATCCATATGGAGGAGATTCATCTCTTCAAGTGGTTCCTCTGTAATCTGTCTGGACCTGGAACCAACTCAAGGCAAAGCTACTTCAAGGATTCCCTGCTCTGGAGGTGCCAGTAAGAGGTGCACGTTCAGTAGGGTAGTCATAACAGGAATGGTCAATTTGAAATATATAAAACTACTAGAATAATCCAGGCTGGCTGGATTTAATGATCACCATAATAGGAGTTAAGAAGGCATCTGATCTGTTGGTCAGAATCACTGTCTTCTTTACTTCAATTGTTCGTAGAGTTTTTAACCCATGCAAATGTGTGCTCTTCGATCTTTAGGAAGAGTGGCTCCCTTCATTCTTTGATATCTCCATTTAGATGGCTTTAAGTTGTTCCTTATGGAAATTGAAATTAGATGAAGCTTTGGGATATGAATATATGGGACAATTTTTTATCAAAGGCCATTGTCGTATTTCGTCTTTCTCCTTTTATATTTATGCTCATTGTGAGAAGAACTTTGTCGCTAATTAATATGAACACGATGTGCTACAATCTCACGTTTCACATCAATAGGAAGTAGGAACTTTAGTATTGAATTACTATATATGTCAAATTTGTCATATTTGAAGAAATAATAAGTTAATTAGGTAACAGCCTGTACTTTGTTGTATTTTTTTATTCCTCTCCATCTTTGATGTTGATTGTCAAAATGGCCAACATGAAATGTATTAAAACTAGAATGAGTATATTTTTATATTTCAACATCAGTAGGTTATTTGCTCATTAATATGCTTTATGACATCTGTGGTCTTCTTTTCATTTGATAGCTTCGGGATGGCTCCTCTCATCAAGGCACGGTGACATCAATGGAGCCAAATATTGATACTTTTGTGCTGAGTTCTGAAGCCCATAAGGTATGGTTGTGCAGTAGAAAAGATACTTGAACTGGAGGCACTACTGAGATAAAGATGATACCATATGTTAAATAATTGGAGTTTAAATAAGGGTGGTAGGATTGTTAGTATGAAGAGAGAAAGCTGCTATGCTTTCACAGACTTAATGAATGGGTTTTTTGTGTACAATGCTTACTACTTCATTTTCTCGGTGCAGAAGGGTAAAGTAAAGCCGGTTCGCGTGGTTGATGTTCCTGGACATTCTCGGCTTAGACCCCAGCTGGAAGGGTTCTTGCCTCAAGCAGCTGGTCTTGTTTTTGTTGTGGATGCATTAGATTTCTTACCAAACTGCCGAGCAGCTGCTGAGTATGTCACTGGCCATAATTTTCCTTTATCATGATAATATGAAATGGGGGTTTATAGAACTCATTCAAGAAAAATGTTGTATATTATGTAGTCCAGAAATTAGGTACTGCTGTTAAGTAAGCATTTTGGTCCATTATTTCTATTGACACTTTGTCATACACCAGATATGCGTCAAAATAAATCAACTTCCTCCTTGGGTGGGCTCGTTTATTTACTTTCATTCCTCACTGACACTTGAACCATGCTGATTATTATGACTGGGTCAATTTATTCGTAGATGCAAAAATAATAACAAACTGAGGCCCTTACGTAAATGCTCTTTCAACGCATCCCCAATAATTTAACTTAGGAAATGACTTTGCTTGATGTCTGTCTGTAAAAGGGCAGTACTAAAGAGGTGGGCAGAAGTATATTTATTGTCAGGTTTCACTATAGTTGTATTGGACAGGTCAACTTCTGATGTAGGAATGACAAAGATGCATGTGCCCTCATTTGAATGCTCATTCAGGCCATTATCTTATAATGTAACCTTAAGCTTGATTTTCTGCCTACGAAAAAGGGTAGCACTATAAAAGAAAAACACGAAAGTTTCTTGGTCAGGTTTCAGTCTTGTTGTATTGGTACCATTGAACTTGTTTATTTCCTTTCATGTGTAACTATCATATCCAACTACCAACAGAAATTTTCCTTGTATGATAGGTATCTCTATGACATTCTGACAACGGCTAGTGTTGTAAAGAAGAAAATTCCCATTGTTATAGTGTGTAACAAAACTGATAAGGTGACAGCACACTCGAAGGAGTTCATCAGGAAACAGTTGGAGAAGGAAATGTAAGATTGCACTCTTGTTTATATGCATCATTGACCTCTATAAGTCTGTTTTTACTGCAGGCATCTTGTACTTTAGAGTATCTGGATATAAAATGATGTGACGTTATTTTACTACATTTGATTTCTCTAATTATCCAGGTTTGTTTGTTTGGGTGGACTGTGCTATTATTTGCGCTTAGCAAAGTTTGTATGTTTTACTTGAACATCACTAGGATACTTGTTGTCAAATAGTCTTAACTTTACCCTAAAATATAGTAGGTTCATGCATGAACATATTCACCATATTACATCCTGATGACTATTAGGAGAAACAATGTATATAACCGTATTGCATATGGTATTTTATACTACTATGTATAATTAGACTGCTTGACAAGCTAGTCCTTTATAAGTTTATTTTTACTATATTCAAATAACACCATCATTAAAAGATAAGTGGTAGGAAAATACTTTTATATGGTCGATTTGAGGATAAGTCTCCATGAGTGGAGAATAAGTGAAAGAACCACTGCTATATAGCACGGCACTTTGGTCATGGTATGGAGATGTGCCTTTGTCAAACATGTCTCTGATAATGGCAGCCATGAACACTTGCATGTTGGTGAGTTTTCATAAATGTTCAAAATTTTAAATATATGTCTACTCTTTGCAACTTCAGTTAGCAAGGCTAGACGCATGACATATTCAATATGAAAGGGCGTTCCAGTCAAGGTTCAAAGTATCGGTATCGGAATCGGTATCGGACCATTCCTATGAGTATCGGGATCGGCGGTATCGGTAGTATCGGTGGTTTCGGATCGGAGTATCGGATTTTTTGGTATCGGAAAGCAAACAACTATTAGTAAATTATTAACATTTTAGAAAATACATTTTATATATTTATGCATAATTTAAAGTATTTCCAGTGTTGTTTCTTAGTATTTTTGAAATTGAATGAAATAGTAGTCACTATTGTTGATTGATTTATATGCGATACATAAGTTTTTCTCCTTTATATGCTTTTACAACCTTACTATGCTTTTACACCCTTGTTAATTGTTCTTTTTAATTCAATTTTCTTTTCCGAATTGACTCGAAAAGAGATCACTAATGTTGGTATCGGTCGATATCGGGTATCGGTCGGTATCGGATCCGGACATGCCAAACTGTATCGGTATCGGCCGTATTGGATCGGTATCGGCCGATACTTCAAACTATGGTTCCAGTACCATCAGGCTCCCGCTTACGCAGAGTGGGGAGGGTCAATATGTACACAGTCTTATCCCCCTATTCAATATGCATTTTAACACCCAAAAAAAGTAATTGGACAAATAACACCTAATGTCTGGGATGAAGTAACCCCCCATCCCACCACCGCCACCACCACAACACACACAATTTTCTCATCATTGATTGTAACCAAAGTTGCATGTTTTTGACAATTTTTTGCTACTTTTGGTGTGTCCAAGTGTTCAATTTTTGGAGTATGTTGATGTGTGGAAACTCTGCCCATGTTGGTGTTTCATAGTCTGATAAATATAGTTTTTTTTAAGTACTGCATGTGGTGAAATCTTGAGCCAAACCTCTTTACTCCAAAATAGAAGAAAATAGGATGGATGTGAACTATTCTCGACATTTTACAGCTCTCTCTTCACTAATGCCAACGACTATCATATCCCTTTTTATAGCATGATTCATGAATGCTTGTTTGTGTCCATACCAGTAAGGTGGAAAATTTTGCATGCCTGTGCAACATAGGTTAGTAGTGCGACATCTTGTGACACAAAATGCCTCAATAGAGATGTTCTGTAGATGCTAGAAGGGCTCATGATGTCAATCCCACATTCTTGGGGGGAAACTTGTTTTGTGCTATTTTGTGATCTTACAGATAGAAGAAGATACTGTCAAGATGGTGATAGAATATTTTGGTTGTCCATTCAACAATTCAATAGTAAAACATAGAAGGGATGATTATCCCTGGTATGGAGTTGATAATATGTCTGAATCCCACATGTAAGCGCGCGCGCGCGCACACACACACACATGTGCATGCTCGCTGGAGAGGCTATTGGTCTGATGTGCAATTTTATCTCTACACGGTTAATCTGTTATTTAAAGCATATGCTCAATACATTCTTCTACGAGTTTCAGCTTTTGTTATCTTTGCTGCAGAGAAAAGCTTCGAACCTCAAGAACTGCCGTTTCCACTGCTGATATTACTGACGAGTACACCCTTGGCGTGCCTGGACAGCCATTCACCTTCTCCCAGTGCCACAACAAAGTGAGCGTAGCAGAAGCGTCTGGTCTGACGGGTGAGATATCTCAGATTGAGCAGTTTATTCGGGACAACGTGAAGGCCTAGAATGTGAGGAGGCTCTGCTCAAATTTCCTTTTAATGGGGGCATATTTGCCCATGTTATTTTGCTCCGTCTGGTTGTTTGATAACTTACTGCACCGAGTAGGACGACTGTGTACCTTTCCCAAAGGCTTTCATGTATGCTCTGCATATGAACGAGGGAAATCATCTGTTGCGTTTATGATGATGCCTGGATACATATGAGTAAGAATTCCTTTTATGAGTTGTGTTATTTCAAGAAATAATTATTGCCTAAAGCTCGGCCACGTTTAGACAAAATTTACTTGGCAATATTGTCATTCATCTTGGATTCCTTTTATGAGTTGTGTTATTTCAAGAAATGATTATTGCCTAAAGCTCGGCCACGTTGAGACAATTTACTTGGCAATATTGTCTTTCATCTTGGATACATGCTAAGAGTAAAGAATTGGTTGTTACTTATTTAACTGTATTCTCTGCCACCACGTCTGTATTAGGGACTTGACGGTGACGGATTTTGGAATTTTAAAATGGAGATGGAGGCGGAAATAGGGATTAAAAAAAAATTGGTCGAATTCGGAGCCGGATATGGGTACAATACTCTCCACCTTGGTAATTTCTGTCTTAGTAATTTCCGACACCGATTACTTGTCTTGTATTTTTTTTTGGAATAAAAATAATTTTTTAAGTTTATAATGTACATATAAAATGGATGGGGAACGGGTACGGGATTAGGGAATCCAGTTCCGAAAGTATTAACGGAGCAAGGACATGGACGAAGAGTGTATTGTTTAGCGGAGACGGATATTGGGATAAAAAAAAGTGACTCAAACGAAAATGGGGACGGGAACGGACATTTTAACCCTACTTGAAAATGAGAATGGAGGATGTGGTTTTCAGTTCCTATCCGTCCCGTTGCCATTTCTAGTATGTATCTTTTACATATGCATATTTAGAGAACTAAAAGTGCGACAAAATCGCGTAAGTCTTGTTGGTATAACCGGAATTTATGTTACTTCGAAATGAAAATTGTAGTTTTGTCAGCAAAATTTGAAATCAGATTTGGCCACATCAGTAATAGTCAAAGCAAGAGGAAGTTTGCTGCTACAGTCTAGGGCTTGCCAAAGATGAAGATGTAGAGCGATGAATAATTGGGGCTTATAGGTCCAACAATCAGTAAGGCACATGATGTCCTTGTCTAGAAAATCAGTAAAACTTGTTGCTACTGTTTATGTTGAATCTACGACACGATCAGTCCGACTCTAACAAGTGATAAGTCCAGTCAAACATGTACACGGATGAATCCATCAATAAGTAAATATTAGAGATCATATACGAATCACCTAACATGTCACTCGACGTAATATATAAGTATACTGTAATGAGCAGGAGAAATATGTAACAATATATCCGGAATGTACGACTGATGAAGTAAACAAGCATGTAGATATTGTAAATCCAGTGTATCTCATGTTGTCTTGTACAACGCATACAAATATGAGAGTTGCACAAGATATTGAGTATTTTTTGTGTTCACTAGTTTGTTTGCAAGCTTTTCTATTTGTATGGATAGCATAAGACAATACGAGATATTGACTTTAGGGATTAAATTTATTCCAGACACTACATAAGTAGGAATCTTGTGTCACTATTCAGTCCTTAACAATCAAAACTATCTGACACTCTAGAATGACTATATAATATTTTGCTGGAGCTAACTATTCCTAAGTTTTGGACTTCATATAATAGGATATTCCTACTTTTAAACTAATTATACTGACCATTTATTTCTTTAAAAAAAAAATTTAATAGAAATAGTTAGTGTTATAACTTTTTATTTTTATCTTAAAATAGGGGTACCTCGTGTAATAAACATAAAACATAGGGGTAGTTAGTGTAATTAATTTAAAAATAGAAGTACCCCGTGTAAAAAGTCCAAAACTTAGGGGTTGTTACTGTAATCATATTTCTTAAAAAAACTGCTGACAGACCGACGGGGGACCGCTGGCCAGTCCGAAGGCCACGTGACATTTTTCCATTGGCCGGTAAAAAAATGCTAACGTCACTCTCCTGCTAGCATCAGCAATTTTTTCGGCCAATAAAAAGATGTCACGTGACCTTCGGACTGGCCCGCGGTCTCCCGTCGGTCTGAGTAGAATTACTCTATTTCTTAATGTGATTTTTTGTTTCTTTTCAATTTTTAATTTTCAGTTTTGACTGAGAAATCTCACTTGGAGAAGACCCATCTTGACTTCCAAAAAGGTTCCTAGTTTCAAAGAAAGTTCTTGTAGGTGCTACGAGGACTAATGGAAGATTTATGTGTTATAATTCACTTGTCCGTGATGAGGCGTGGGATGAACAAGGGCAGTGAGGTATGCAGCACTGACGTTGGATAGAGGTCGAGCATCTAAATAAATTAAAAAATATAATTATTATTATATGTAAAAGTTAGAATAGGGCCACATTTACTAATGCCAGAAATAGTTTTAAAATTGATCTAAAATACATAAACTATAATAAGTATATAACCAATATATATTCTATAGATAGAAAAAAAAAATATGAATTAAATTTTTTTTTTTTTTTATCAAATTCAGTGGGAATCAGGGTCCCCTTTGGCCTTAAGGTAGCTCCGTCCCTGGAGGTATGGATGTTATGAAATAGATTTTACGGTCTCCTCGGTTGACGAATATTGGATGCAAAAGGACATGCATCACTCATTAGCAATTGATTAGGATGCTTCCTAAGAAATTTGTATTTAAATTTGATTTAATTGCAACTAAATGTTCTTAACTATTTTAGTTTTTTAACTTGAAGTTTCAAATTATACCACTTAATATTCTAAATTATTAAGGAGTTGTGAGTTGCTACCCTCTAAGTTAACGTTTCGGTCCAAACAAACATGATTGTGTGTGTGTGTGTTAGTGGACATCATAAGTTTGACAATTCTGAAAAATTATGATTGCTAATAATTTTGGCAGTCCTAGACATAGCAAGGACTATCAAAATTTGGACATTCCTCCAATCATTTAGGACTACCAAAATTTGACACCCCCCCCCCCCCCCCCCCCCCCCAACACACACACGCACCCCACCACAAATTGTGTTGTGCTGTTCGTAAAGACCAATTTTTTGGTTATTTACAAAAAAAATTGTGTTGTATAATAAACATAAAACATAGGGGTGGGTAGTGTAATTAATTTAAAAATAGGGGTGTCCCAGATAAACCAAATTATCCTTAATCCTCTTTCCATGTGAAATCATATTTTATTGAAAAATGCTATGTGGACACACTCCATAGATACTGTGATGCGGCAGTACATTATTGGATGTCAATGAAAGTCTTAAAAGAAAATAATAATTATAATGTACTGCAACATCAGTGTGGCTATGGAGTGTGTTAAGAAGAGTGTGTCCCCATTAGGGGTGCAACTCGGACGGGCTAAATCCGAGTCCGATCGGGTAAACTCGTTCATGGGTTGGATTAGGATTAAAGATACTCAGGGTCGGGCTCAGGTTCGAATTTGGGGTAAATTATTTGAACCCGATCAAAAATCGGGTTGGGCTCGGATTCATGTGTCGGATTACCCAAATAACCAGAAAACCGAATATATATATATATATATATATATATAGTTTTTAAATCATAAATTTTTTCATCCAAATTCTTCAACTTATTGTCCTAAATCTCATTTCAGTTTTTATTTTGTAATGATTGAGACTTGATTGCTATTTGATTATGTGTTTAATATTACTCTTGTTTAAAATTATTTCAAATATCGTATTAAAGTCCGATAAATCCGATGGACCCGATCCGATCCAATCCAATCCTCCGGACTTGGTCTTGGACTACATATATTGAATACGAGGTCGGGTCGAACTTGGGCTCGGACTAAACTTATGTTTCATCGGATTTGGCTCGGATTGAGCTCAAATCCGACCCAATCCGTCCGAGTTGCACCCCTAGTCCCCATAGCATTACTCTATTTATTAATCAAATTCAAATCTAATAATTAATTAGTAAATTAATTCAACTTAGACCCCACACAGCACTCTCTCCATCTCCCTCTTTGGAACCAGAAATCACTACCACACCATTCAATCTTCTTCTCTCTCTCTCTCTTTCTCTCTCCAGCCTTGAGGATTTTCTGCAAGCAGATCCTCTACTCGATCTCTCCCCGTCCATTAATATCAATATCAATGTTGGAACATGGGATTAATGGATGAGGAGCTCGGGAGCTGCCGCCTCCATTAGTGGTAAAGGAGAGCGAGGAAGAAAAGTTAGGATTGGGGTCAATAGCGGAGCCATTGGTGGGCTACAATGGTGAGATTTTTCCTTTTTTTTTTTTTTTTTTTTTTTAAAGAACAGAACCTTACTGAAATTGGTAACATTTGGGCTAATATGAACAAATAAACCTCAACTTCGACCTTGGAGTTTTGGTCTTAGAAATAAATTTTGTGTTTCCACAAGAAATCACACTGATTAAAAGAATGTGTATACTTCAATCTGGCTGGCTCTTCTCTTTCTGAATGCAGGTTATAGTTAAATAGCATGATGGTAAACTATATATTAAATTCAATACAATATCAGGTGAAAAAGCTAAATCCTTATCATATTTAGCGCAACCGAAGGAAGAGCTACAACAGCAACGTAAAGTCCAAACATAGTACGATATGGACACGATGATACTGACACAACCTTCATTATGATGTTTTAAGTTCAGTCGGGATAAACGAAAATCCTGACTCCATCCTTAGTAGGATTTGAGTTATTCGGTGGAGATGGAAGAAGGATGAAAAGGAGAGAACGAAATTATGGTTCCTTGTGTATTGTACATCCCAAATCAAGCGCATGATCTTGGGATATTCTTCTAGTGGATGGATTATGAGTTATCACCATCTGAACTAATCAAGATGTTGCTTAGATCATGCATGTTCATCCATTTATGAGACCCGAGGAACTACTTTCACTTGCAGATCAATCATAATTGAGGCGCCGAAAATATATGTAGTTCCTTGCATTATCCTTTGTAACGAAAAGAACTATATACCTCTACTATCTCTACTATTATAATACGTCTTAGAAATTGTTCAAAATTGAGCCATCCAAATCGTATGTATATTATCAACTTTTTTTTTCTTTTTTTTAACTACCTTTTCTCTCCTCACATACTAGTTGGGAATAAAAAATTTAAAAAAAAACTAAAATCCTTCTACCTACTTGAACATATAACAAATTCAAAAATATGTTTAATATTTAAACTAATTATATGGTATTATCTAATTAAACACGTAATCAAAATTCTAAAAATATATTTATAATAAATCATAATTAGCATATATTCAAATAATATTTAATATAATTTAATATAAAATAAATTTTTATCTAATTTTTCAATTTTATCATAATTTTTTTTTTCTTCTGTTACGACGAACGTGAAAATAACTAGTATATATATATATAGACCTTTATTTTATATGATGCAGAAAAAAAAAAACAATTCTACTTTGAGTTGAGATGTAACAATAGAGACTTTAACATGGTATCATGTGTAGAGGTACAATTTGGGACATATTTTGGAGACAAGATGTACCAAAGTCTTGAGGGAATTCTCTCATCTCAATGAGGCTCCTCCTTGATTTCATACGAACGTTTTTTTTTTATGTTCTTTTCATCGGAATTAGAAACTAAGTTTCCAAAAAAAAAAATCGAACCATGTCCATTCCCACGGAAGTCTTCCATCGTTACCAACAACAGGCCACGACCCCATGGTCGATTTCATGAGAACTTTGTCTGTCATTTTTTTTTTGTTACATCATAATCACATAAGATAGACATGTTGATATATGCAACTTGAAATTAACATTGTAGCTTTGCAAGAAAAAGAAAGAAAAAAACTATGACCATGTATTTACACACAGTACAAAATCTATTTGATAACAACGATAATCAAACAAACTGACACTAAATGAACCCACAGTTCTTGATATTGATACGAACAGGAAGGCCTAAAGAAGAGAACAAAGATCCTAGAGGAACTCATGACTTCTTAATTTTTAAAACTCGACCATAAAAAGTCATTGGATTACATATTATTCCTTGATTTTTCTTCAAGGAACTCAAGAGAAAAATAAGTACACAGTGAAATTCACGTGTCACATTTATATTGTAAGTTATTATTTGAGTTTCTGTAGTTGAATTGAGAAAGAGAAGATCCATCAATATGAGAAGAGAGAGCCAAATTCCAACGAAGAGATGATTCAGGTGTTGGAACTCACTTGTCGAGGCAATGCCGCAAAATGGAACATATGCCTAAAGTGAGGCATAGGACGGACGAGGGCGGCGGAGGCAACGGTAAACTATAGGCATGGATGGTATGAAACGTATTTTAAGATCTTCTGTAATTGGGCTCAAAATGAGGAGAGTATCACAACATTTAGGATTCCTTAGAACCACATGGATTTTCATTGAATTTTGCAAGGTTTTGAGGCATCAATCGACTTTTATAGACGATTGTAGATATGTCACCACCACGTTTTAGTTACAACGAGAAGATTTCAGTTTTGTCCTTCTCTTTTTTTAGCTTGCGCTCAATCTCGTGCATTAATTAATTAAGTAAGAAGCTTCACGAGAAAATTTTGAATTTAAATCCGTGTTCATGTTCTGAAGCCAATCTCATGCATTGATTAGGAAGCTTCACGAGAACATTTTGAATTTAAATTCATGTTCATTGAACATCTTAAGCTCAATAATGTGCATTGACTAGGAAGCTTCACGAGAAAATTTTGAATACAAACTTCACGTTCATGTTTTGACCTCGACCCCACGCCATTGACTAGGAAGCTTCGCAAGGAAATTTTGAATGTAAATTTGTGTTCATGTATGGCACGTGAATTTAAAGTTTCTAGAGAGAAAAAAATTGAAAAAGCAAGTAATTTGACATGATGATGTATGAATAACACTGATTAATCTTTGTTTTGTATACAAATCCTTAAGAGATTAATATAAATCTGGAAGGTACGAAATTACGTAGTTGTTTCAGTTCTCATACTAGTCCTCTAGAACAGTAAAAACTTGGTTTATTGGTTACATCATAGTATAGCATTTTTTAGAAGATACCTTAAACATACAAGGATTATTTTGTATAAGGATACCATGTTTATGACCTAATTAGATTTTGGGTACTGGTGTGTCCGTTTTAGACTTTGGATACTCGAACTTTTTTAGTGACGAACGTTCATACTCATTTCGTCACTGAAAGTCCAATTTCATCACTAAAAAAGTTCGAGTACCCAAAGAAAGTATAAAACGGACAAATCCAGTACCCAAAGTCTAATTAGATCTAAACCTTGTACCCTTGTACTAAATAAAATCCGACAGAGAAGGTCAAATAGTTGTACATCAAAAAATAGCATTTAAATTAACTTGGTTTGTTGATTTAATTTTTTTTTTAAATTTATGTTTAAGCCCCCAAAATCTTGTGTCGCTATTAGGAAGTATCTACAACTTATACCATATCGCTATCATAGCAACTATGCTAGGTTTTTGAGGCGAGCAGAGTGAGCTAATAATCGAAGTGAGACGACCGAAGAGTCGGAAGTTTGATTAGGGATTCCATCGCCTAGCCATTTTCATCTGCACCTTCCACCCTACCATAGTTAATAGTGGCCCTTTTCAAGCAAAAAACATGGGTCAAAAGTTTGTTCTAAATTGAGGTATAAACTCCCAACTTTCCCCGCTTATTTATTTATTTATTATTATTCATTTAGATCCATGAAATCGGATAAATTAAATGAAAAATGAATCGAGTGGACCATAGCAAGGTGCGTAGCGAAAAGCTTTTCTGATCTCATTGTGGAAGTACCGTGTAGAGATAGGCACCTTATCTATGCAATAACGATCTCACTCTTCAAAACAGATTCGTAAAAGGTCCGAGGAACCAAATCCATAAATTGCAAATCTAACCTTAAGTTTTTTAAACTTCTTTTCCAGTTTCTTACTCTAAACCTGTCTTTTCCATTGTTCCATTCCATCATTCTTCAGATGTCTATAATTTCTTGATTATTGTCAAATTGCCCTTAGTCTTCTTAGTCCTGCTGATGCTGTACAAATTAAAAAAAGAAGCCAAATATGTCATTTGCTGAAATGGA